>JAPMXV010000035.1:0-375077 GCA_026936335.1 Mantamonas sphyraenae | reverse complement strand
AACCCTAACCCTAACCCTAACCCTAACCCTAACCCTAACCCTAACCCTAACCCTAACCCTAACCCTAACCCTAACCCTAACCCTAACCCTAACCCTAACCCTAACCCTAACCCTAACCCTAACCCTAACCCTAACCCTAACCCTAACCCTAGCCCTAACCCTAACCCTAACCCTAAATTCACATCCGAGCCCTTTCAATATTGATGTGATGAGTCCGGTCTATTTAGGGTGAGTTGTGCTTGTGTCTTGTGGCGGGGTGGCTGAGTTGGGTGGTGACATGGGGCAGTGGGCATTGGGTGGGAGTGGAAATGTTGCTGGTGAGTGGCCGTCGTCCTGCAACGCCGCGCAGTCAGCTCTGCCCATCCCCCTTCAACCAAAATATCACCAACACCCACCACACCCTCCACCAGTCCAACTCAATCCACATACACTCCACTACCACCACCACACCATGGACAAAGACTACTCGAGCACTCCTAAGCAACAACACCCACCCAACACCTACCCAGCGTGCGTTCTGCCTTCCACTCCGTTTTCCGACTGCCCGCTTCTCCCGCTTCCTTGCCTCCTCCATGCCTCCGTCGCTTCCCTGCACTCCTCTTCTGCATCTCCACTTCCCCATCACCACCGTTGCTACCTTCTCCGCTGTTCTCCGATCCCCTCTCCCCTGTCACTGCCTTCCCCGTTGCCAGTTTTCCGGTCTGCCAATCTCGTCCGTTTTCCCTCTTTGCTCGTTCCAGCCTCCCTTCACCCCCGCTTCTGCCCTGACGGCGTCCATTCCGCCTTCCACTCACCGTTCCCACCCCACCTTGTCCCTCCCCGTCTCCCCCACAGCTACGCGTACATGGTCCCTCCCATGGCTGCCCAGCCGTTTCCGAACATGCTGCCCGCCGCTGGCGTACAACACCCGTACCAGCACCCACAACCACCCATCATCTGGGTCCCTGTCAACACCCACTCCCAGCAGCACCACGCATATGCTCATCGGGGCCACCCATACTACGCCTACCCTCCTCCGCCGCCTCCTCAGCCACGACAAACCGCCCAGATGCACTTCGCTCAGCCTCCGTCGCACCGTCCGCTTGCTCAACCCACCACAAACCACAACCGCGTCCCCAAACGCATCAGCCCCGCCTTTGTCGGCATCACACGAACAACATCGACCACCACATCGTCGTCGTCCTCCCACCAGGACACACGGCAGACTGGAGACAGCGATGACAACGACGCAGACCAGGACACGCACACACATGACACCGGCGACGTGGAGGACTTGATGTTCCTGAACTTTGGCCACCGTGAACCACGGTCAATCTCGGCCAGCTCAGAGTGGATGACCAGCTCAGGGATGGAGGCGTACGAAGAAGACGGCGAGGCCAACGACGCAACCCAGCAGCACGTGGATGACGAGTTGGAAACTCAGGGCACACTCAGCTTTGCAGACACTGTCGTTGCCATGGATGAGGAGTACATGCCGCAAGAAGAGAGCGACAACGACGCAGACGACATGGAGCAGGAGGGCACGGACGAATGGCAGCCGAGACACACAAGCAGAGGCCACTCTAGCCGACGTACTGGTCCCCAACAGAAGAAAGGCAGCGGACAGCGCAGGCTCAGGGTCACGGCTGGCAGTGGCACAGAGACAGGAACGTCGAGCACACTGGCAAGGGTGGCCATGAACGGAGACACCGGTTCACGGAAGAAAGCAATTGTAGACAAAGAGAGCAAGTTGCCAGATGGTGTTGTGCGCAAAGGATGGTCGCAGAACTGGCGCAGTGAAGAGCGCAGCCACAGCAACAAGAAGGAGCACACGGCACTGCTGAACCACATGCACACCCTGGCCAACGAGCATTCCATCGACGACATCTCCGACCTCATGACCCTGCAGGCGCGTGTTGTGGTCTGCCATGGCACCCTGACCACGCTGGTCCGACAGATTCAGCTCGCTCTGGGCAACATTCCCCTTTCCCAGGGTGACATGGCCTTCTGCCTCACCCTTCTCGACCATGACGTGGATCCACAGGCGTGCAGTGCTGCCATCAAGAACGCTGGTCTGGCCATGGGTGTGACAGAGGCTGGGTTGAAGGTGTGCTGGCTGGAGGAGCCACACGACCACGGCGACCCCAACTACACCCTTCTCCACCTCCTCATGACAGAAATGGACACCCTCGGCGACAGAACCCATCCCTCCACCTGGAAGGAGCACGAGCAGACCCAAGTGTTGCTGCAGGAAGCACGACGTCCTGCTGACAACGACAGCGACCCACACTGGACACAATGCGACTACGACCACCACCTCACCACCAATATGGTGGACAAGTGGCATCCTGAGTCTGTGCGCAGTGGCTGGATCGGTGCTGCATCAAGCGACGAGCGTGGTAGCTGCACGGCGCGGGAGTTCCAGACGCTGCTGGCACACATGAAGGCACGCGCAGCCAAGCACCCTCCCCATCAGCACACACACGAACACCAGGCACTGCGTGAGCTGGTCAAAAACGGCAGCGTGAACTCCCTGGTGCGACACATCATCCTGGCGCTGGGCAACGTTGGCGTGCCGCCTGTCGACCTGGCCTTCTTTGTCCGCCTCCTCAGACCACGCCTCATCTACCAGCAGGTCGTGACTGCCATCAGCGCCACCCTCACCCGCGGCGTCACCTCCCTCTCCCTCAAGATCGCCTGGCTCGACAACCCCAAACCCAGCGACGCCACACTGCACACCCTCCTCCACACCCTCATCGACCGCATCAAACCCCACATCACCACCCGACCCACCACCGTCGACGCAGTCAACGCCCTCGGCATCCCCGTGCTTGTTCTGCCCGAGCCCAGAGAGGAGGAGGAAGTGGTGGCCGTTGAGGATGGACTGCCAGATGGCGTTGTGCGAAGTGGCTGGACGTATTGGCGCAAGAGCGAGCGCATGCACAGCAACCAGAAGGAGCACACGGCACTGCTGAAGCACATGCACTCTCTGGCCAACAAGCATCCCATCGACAACATCCCAGACCTCATGACCCTGCAGGTGCGTGTTGTGGTCTGCCATGGCACCCTGACCACGCTGGTCCGACAGATTCAGCTCGCTCTGGGCAACATTCCCCTCTCCCAGGGCGACATGGCACTCTGCCTCACCCTTCTCGGCCGTGATGTATATCAACAGGCGTGCAGAACTGCCATCCGTGACGCTGGTCTGGCCGTGGGTGTGACAAAGGCTGGGTTGAAGGTGGGCTGGCTGGAGGAGCCGCACGACCACGGCGACCCCAACTACGCCCTTCTCCACCTCCTCATGACAGAGATGGACACTCTTGGTGACAGGCCCCATCCCAGCACCTGGAAGGAGCACAAGCAGACCCAACTGTGGCTGCAGAAGGCACGACGCCCTGCTGACAATGACAGCGACCCACACTGGACACAATGCGACTACGACCACCACCTCACCACCAACAAGGTGGACGCGTGGCATTCTGAATCTGTACGGTGTGGCTGGAGCAGTGCCACCCCCAGCGACGAGCGTGGTAGCTGCACGGCGCGGGAGTTCCAGACGCTGCTGGCACACATGAAGGCACGCGCAGCCAAGCATCCTCGCCATCAGCACACACACGAACACCAGGCACTGCGTGAGCTGGTCAAAAACGGCAGCGTGATGTCTCTGGTCCGACACATCATCCTGGCGCTGGGCAACGTTGGCGTGCCGCCTGTCGACCTGGCCTTCTTTGTCCGCCTCCTCAGGCCACACCTCACCTACCAGCAGGTTCAACCTGCCATCAGCAAATCCCTCACCCGCGGCGTCACCTCCCTCTCCCTCAAGATCGCCTGGCTCGACAACCCCCAACGCAGCGACGCCACACTGCACACCCTCCTCCACACCCTCATCGACCGCATCACACCCCACCTCACCACCCGTCCCACCACCTATACACTCGTCGACGCCTACCCCATCCCCTCCTTCACCCTGCCCAAGCGCAAAGACCATTCCTCCTCCTCCTTCTCCAAACGACAGCGCCTCGAATGAACCACCGTTTCATTCTCACACCCTCTCCACTCACCCAGCCCTCCCTCTCCACTCACCCAGCCCTCCCCATCCACCCAATCACCCTCTCCATCACCTCATCCGGCAGTGTCACCCACCCTTCCCACCCCCTCTCCTCCACATACTCCTCCATCCCACCACACTCAAACATCACCAAGCTCTCCTCCCCGTTCATCACCAACGCGGTTTCCATCGCTTCATCGACCTGTCCACCCCACCCCACCCAATGCACTTGCTTGTTCCACCCGTATGCTCTGGCCTCATCGACCGTCTCTTTGCGAACTCTTGCGCCCCAAGAACGCAGCAGGTTCACGGCGTCCATCTGTTGAGCCTTGATGGCAGCCTCGAGGACGGACATTCGCCTCGGAAACGCATCCACGGATACGCCCCAGTCACGTGCGCGCTCCATCTCTTGCACGTTGCCGACTTCTGCCGCAATGGTCATTGCCAACGCCTGCTGCCGATTGTCTTCCACACGTTCTTGCAGAGCCGCGTCACGTAGGCCATTTAAACGCCAGCAGGTCCTGTTTTTCTCCATGGCGGATGCAAACAAGTCTATGCCTTGTTCGTCGACGTTGCTTCTGGCCAGGTCCAACACCTGAAGGCAACGGCTGCTCTCGAGTGCGGATGCAAATGCGTGGGCACAGCCAGCTGAAACGGCATTGCCCATGAGGGAAAGCACCTGCAGGGAAGCGTTTGCTTGCAAGGCTTGCCCCAGTGTACTTGCTCCTTTGTCTTCGATCTGGGCAAGGCCGACATGCAGCGCCTGGAGAGCGGCGTTTTCTTTGAGGCCACACGCAATGGCAACGGCGCCGTCGTCACCCAGTGGGTTCTGGTTGAGGTTAAGTACTTGCAGAGTTGTGTTTGCTGCTAGAGCGGTGCCCAGAGCGTCGGCTGCGGCGCCTGCGATGCCATTTGCATCGAGACGGAGATGCCACAGGTGCTGGTTGCGTGCGAGTGAGTCTCCCAGAGCAACGCCACCTGTCTCTCCCAGCTTGTTGCCGTCCAGAGACAATACTTGAAGCGCGATGTTTGATGCCAGGGCAGCGGCGAATTCGTTGACGCCGTCCGGGCCGATTGTGTTGCGGGAGAGATGAAGAGTTTTCAACGCCGAATTCGAGGCCAGTCCCCGCCCGAGGCCTGCGCATCCCTCGTCCGAAATGTTGTTCTGGCTGAGATCCAAAGAAAGCAATGTTGCGTTGAGTTCCAGGCCTTTGCCTAGGCCAGCGGCGCCTTTGTCGCTGATGGAACAGCGGCGTAGCTGCAGGAGGCGTAAAGCGGTATTTTCCTGCAGGGCGTCACCCAGCGCAGCCGCTCCCTCGTCCTCGATGCGATTGCTGTCGAGGATGAGCTCCTGAAGTGTGTGGTTTTGAGCAAGGCCTTGTGCGAGTCCCTGGGCCCCGGTGGCACCGATTTCGTTGCTCCAAGCCTGCATGCAGAGTAGGGCACGATTGGAAGCAAGCAGTTGCCCCAACGCCACTGCGCCGTCGTCTTGGATTCCATTCATGTTGATTTCGAGTGTTTGGAGCGCCATGTTTTGAGCCAAGGCGTCCGCGAGCGCGGCAGCACCGCCGTCGCCGAGACCAGTGCTGACAAGAGAGAGAGTCTGCAAGGCACGGTTGAAGGCCAGACCTGCAGAGACGGCCGCCGCTCCGTCGGCACGGAGGTCGTTGGCGTTGAGATTGAGGAGCTTGAGCGTGTTGTTGGATTGAAGAGCGTTGCCGAGGGCGGCAGCGCCATGTTGGCCGGTTTGTGTCGACTCTAGCACCAGGTACAGCAGGTTGGCATTCGTGGCTAGGGCCTGCGCCAGCAACGCGACGGCTGTGTCGCCCAGGGGCTCGCCCTCGAGGTCAACATGCTGAAGACGCCTCATTCCGTGTCAGCCTACGCCATACTGGACAAAGCTCCTTCACCATGCATGCCCACGCACCTCGCCTGTGTCTACAAGCGCCTGGTTGATGTCGTCGACACTGTTGTCGCCGTTGAGGAGCGTGTGGCAAACGGATTCAACGGAGGGCATTCTGGGATGGACCCTTGTCAGCTTCTTGTCGTTCTGCATTTCTCTGGATTGGGCAGGGGGTCAAAGGTCTATGCTCACAGCGGTTGGCTGGCTTACCAAGTGCGTGTTCCGGGAGTTGAGTTGGATGGAGAGGAGCAGAGATTGGCGGCGCCGGGCCAGCCAAGCGTAGCTGCGTGTACCGATTGATTCTGATGTCTGACGACGAAGCAGGAGCGAGCAGCATGCGCCAGGATGGTCACAAGGTGGCTGCGGAGGAAAACAGTGCATTGGCGCTGCTGCATGGGCTGGGCATCGAGCAGGACATCTTTGCAGCGAAGAAGCGGGCGTGGGAGGGGACCTCAGCAGAGGACGAGTACGTACGAGGGATGCTTTACATGCGCGGGCATGGTGGGTTGCGGAAGAACGTGGCACGAGGTATCAAACACCTTGCGAGCAGCGCGGCGGAAGTGCCGTACGCGCTGCCGACGCTTTACGAGCAAGGGTCACTTGAGGATGGGGTGGACGTAGAGACGCGGTTAGAGGAGTGGATGGCAGGGCATGAGGAGGATCTTGTGGCGAAACTGGCACTGGGCCTGTTCCTGGTTCGGCATCGGAAAGAGGCCGAGTCGCGAGGGCTGCGACTGCTTTTTGAGGTGGCCAACACGGGCGAGACGTTCAGCGTGCAGGAGCTGCGGTTGCTTTCGCGTCGGCGGGCGTTTGAGATGATCATCACGATCATCGCACACCGACTAGAGGTATCGCAGCCGCTGATGGACAAACTACAGTGGTACGTGTCGCAGGAGATCGGGTCGCAGTACTACAAAGAGTCGCGTGACGGAAACGGCATGACGTGGCTGCACCTGGCAGCACAGAACGGGCAAGTGGCTGTGGTGCGGTTTCTGGCAGCAAACGGGTGGAATCTAGGAGCTCTGGACTACCACGGGCGCTGTGCAGTTCTTCTTGCGCCAAGTCCGCGCGTACGACTGGAACTTGTGTGCGAGCTGGATGCAGAGCAGCCACAGTGGGACGAGGAGGTGCACTGTGTGTTTCCCGCCGAAGTGGACGAGGCGGTGGAGACGCTGCTTCTGATGAACTGGGGCGAGCACGTGCAGCATGTGATAGTGGGCGAGGGGGAGGAACACCTCGAGGATGAGGATTGTCTGTGGTGGGAGCAGCCGCAGGAGGTCCTTATCCGGATTCAACGGGAGCTTGTGAACGTGTTTCTCTACGAGGCGGTCTGACGGGAGGATGACAATGGAGAGGCAGGATGGGCAGGCGGATGAGTAATACAAGGTGATTGGTTCGTTGTGAACCTCGTTTTGGGTGTGATTGGACGTGTGTGCGATGACGGGTGTGTGTATTGCACTTTTGCCGCTCCAGGCGCAAACGACCCCCTGGACGCCCCACGAGCGGTGTCTGAGTGTGTGACGAGTTGAAACCGTGACTGGAAGAGCAACACAAGATGATTGCTTCCTGTGAGTCGGCAGCTCGGATTTTGGGTGGGGTTGGGTGGGTCTGCTTTGCCGCTCCGGGCGCTGCAGACCCCCTGGAAGCCCCTCAAGTGGAATCTGCGTGTTCGACGAGTTGACCGAGGCTGTTGCAAAGAACGGAGGAGAAATGGGCAGACACGCCTGAATGGACGAAGGAAAAAAAAGCACCCCCACGGGGGGGCTCGAACCCCCGACCCTTCGATTAAAAGTCGAATGCTCTAACCAACTGAGCTACGCAGGTGGCCCTGAAGGGAAAACAGTGCGATAATGGTCTTGGTCTTGGCATGCGAGCAAACTAAGCTGCGACCGAATGATTGTCGCGACTTTTGTGCGCAGCTCGTTGAAGCAACGTATGCCGGCACAATGGATGTAGGATGAGGATCATACATTGCAGTACAGGTTTTTGATCATGTTCTGGGTCCTGGGTGCGTGCTGGGTACGCCGTTGCTGGCTGCGGCGGCCGCACGCATTTGGCTCCAATTCGCCGACCCACCCTTGTTTGGCCAAGATCGTCAAGCTCGATGAACCGTTTTCGCCGTTTTGTCGCCTGCCCCGGCCTCGGCTCCACAGGTCGCCTGGCACCATACCAACCGCCCACACACCATCCTCTTGCCCTTTACCCACACTGTGCATGCCTGGGTGCGTGCTGGGTACGCTGTTGCTGGCTGCGGCGGCCGCCCAAGTGAAAAACGTCTCCGGCTCCAATTCGTCCATTTCTCCAGGACTAAAACCTAATTTGAACCCTGCGTTCCTGGTTTTCGCCGTTTTGTCGCCTGCCCCGGCCTCGGCCCCACGGGTGGCCTGGCACCATACCAACCGCCCACACACCATCCTCTTGCCCTTTACCCACACTGTGCATGCCTGGGTGCGTGCTGGGTACGCCGTTGCTGGCTGCGGCGGCCGCACGCATTTGGCTCCAATTCGCCGACCCACCCTTGTTTGGCCAAGATCGTCAAGCTCGATGAACCGTTTTCGCCGTTTTGTCGCCTGCCCCGGCCTCGGCCCCACGGGTCGCCTGGCACCATACCAACCGCCCACACACCATCCTCTTGCCCTTTACCCACACTGTGCATGCCTGGGTGCGTGCTGGGTACGCTGTTGCTGGCTGCGGCGGCCGCCCAAGTGAAAAACGTCTCCGGCTCCAATTCGTCCATTTCTCCAGGAGTAAAACCTAATTTGAACCCTGCGTTCCTGGTTTTCGCCGTTTTGTCGCCTGCCCCGGCCTCGGCCCCACGGGTGGCCTGGCAACATACCAACCGCCCACACACCATCCTCTTGCCCTTTACCCACACTGTGCATGCCTGGGTGCGTGCTGGGTACGCCGTTGCTGGCTGGAGCGGCAGCCCAAGTGAAAAACGTCTTTAGCTCCAATTCGTCCAGTGCTTTGGCACTAAATCCTTTTTGAACCCTGCGTTCCTGGTTTTCGCCGTTTTGTCGCCTGCCCCGGCCTCGGCTCCACAGGTGGCCTGGCACCATACCAACCGCCCACACACCATCCTCTTGCCCTTTACCCACACTGTGCATGCCTGGGTGCGTGCTGGGTACGCCGTTGCTGGCTGCGGCGGCCGCACGCATTTGGCTCCAATTCGCCGACCCACCCTTGTTTGGCCAAGATCGTCAAGCTCGATGAACCGTTTTCGCCGTTTTGTCGCCTGCCCCGGCCTCGGCCCCACAGGTCGCCTGGCACCATACCAACCGCCCACACACCATCCTCCTGCCCTTTACCCACGCTGTGCATGCCTGGGTGCGTGCTGGATACGCCGTTGCTGGCTGCGGCGGCCGCCCAAGTGAAAAACGTATCTGGCTCCAATTCGTCCAGTTCTCTAGCACTGAAGCCCATTTGAACCCTGCGTTCCTGGTTTTCGCCGTTTTGTCGCCTGCCCCGGCCTCGGCCCCACAGGTCGCCTGGCACCATACCAACCACCCACACACCATCCTCTTGCCCTTTACCCACACTGTGCATGCCTGGGTGCGTGTTGCGTGCGCCGTTGCTGGCTGCGGCGGCCGCCCAAGTGAAAAACGTCTCCGGCTCCAATTCGTCCATTTCTCCAGGAGTAAAACCTAATTTGAACCCTGCGTTCCTGGTTTTCGCCGTTTTGTCGCCTGCCCCGGCCTCGGCCCCACAGGTGGCCTGGCACCATACCAACCGCCCACACACCATCCTCTTGCCCTTTACCCACACTGTGCATGCCTGGGTGCGTGCTGGGTACGCCGTTGCTGGCTGCGGCGGCCGCACGCATTTGGCTCCAATTCGCCGACCCACCCTTGTTTGGCCAAGATCGTCAAGCTCGATGAACCGTTTTCGCCGTTTTGTCGCCTGCCCCGGCCTCGGCCCCACGGGTCGCCTGGCACCATACCAACCGCCCACACACCATCCTCTTGCCCTTTACCCACACTGTGCATGCCTGGGTGCGTGCTGGGTACGCTGTTGCTGGCTGCGGCGGCCGCCCAAGTGAAAAACGTCTCCGGCTCCAATTCGTCCATTTCTCCAGGAGTAAAACCTAATTTGAACCCTGCGTTCCTGGTTTTCGCCGTTTTGTCGCCTGCCCCGGCCTCGGCCCCACGGGTCGCCTGGCACCATACCAACCACCCACACACCATCCTCTTGCCCTTTACCCACACTGTGCATGCCTGGGTGCGTGTTGCGTGCGCCGTTGCTGGCTGCGGCGGCCGCCCAAGTGAAAAACGTCTCCGGCTCCAATTCGTCCATTTTTCCAGGTCTAAAACCTGGTTGAACCCTGCGTTCCTGGTTTTCGCCGTTTTGTCGCCTGCCCCGGCCTCGGCTCCATAGGTCGCCTGGCACCATACCAACCGCCCACACACCATCCTCCTGCCCTTTACCCACACTGTGCATGCCTGGGTGCGTGCTGGGTTCGCCGTTGCTGGCTGGAGCGGCCGCCCAAGTGAAAAACGTCTCCGGCTCCAATTCGTCCATTTCTCCAGGATTAAAACCCTTTTCAACCCTGCGTTCCTGGTTTTCGCCGTTTTGTCGCCTGCCCCGGCCTCGGCTCCATAGGTCGCCTAGCACCATACCAACCGCCCACACACCATCCTCTTGCCCTTTACCCACACTGTGCATGCCTGGGTGCGTGCTGGGTTCGCCGTTGCTGGCTGCGGCGGCCGCACGCATTTGGCTCCAATTCGCCGACCCACCCTTGTTTTGGCCAAGATCGTCAAGCTCGATGAACCGTTTTCGCCGTTTTGTCGCCTGCCCCGGCCTCGGCTCCACAGGTCGCCTGGCACCATACCAACCGCCCACACACCATCCTCTTGCCCTTTACCCACGCTGTGCATGCCTGGTGCGTGCTGGATACGCCGTTGCTGGCTGCGGCGGCCGCACGCATTTGGCTCCAATTCGTCCATTTCTCCAGGACTAAAACCAACTTGAACCCTGCGTTCCTGGTTTTCGCCGTTTTGTCGCCTGCCCCGGCCTCGGCTCCACAGGTCGCCTAGCACCATACCAACCGCCCACACACCATCCTCTTGCCCTTTACCCACGCTGTGCATGCCTGGGTGCGTGCTGGGTACGCCGTTGCTGGCTGCGGCGGCCGCACGCATTTGGCTCCAATTCGCCGACCCACCCTTGTTTGGCCAAGATCGTCAAGCTCGATGAACCGTTTTCGCCGTTTTGTCGCCTGCCCCGGCCTCGGCTCCACAGGTCGCCTAGCACCATACCAACCACCCACACACCATCCTCTTGCCCTTTACCCACACTGTGCATGCCTGGGTGCGTGCTGGGTTCGCCGTTGCTGGCTGCGGCGGCCGCACGCATTTGGCTCCAATTCGCCGACCCACCCTTGTTTTGGCCAAGATCGTCAAGCTCGATGAACCGTTTTCGCCGTTTTGTCGCCTGCCCCGGCCTCGGCTCCACAGGTCGCCTAGCACCATACCAACCGCCCACACACCATCCTCTTGCCCTTTACCCACGCTGTGCATGCCTGGGTGCGTGCTGGGTTCGCCGTTGCTGGCTGCGGCGGCCGCACGCATTTGGCTCCAATTCGCCGACCCACCCTTGTTTTGGCCAAGATCGTCAAGCTCGATGAACCGTTTTCGCCGTTTTGTCGCCTGCCCCGGCCTCGGCTCCACAGGTCGCCTGGCACCATACCAACCGCCCACACACCATCCTCCTGCCCTTTACCCACACTGTGCATGCCTGGGTGCGTGCTGGATACGCCGTTGCTGGCTGCGGCGGCCGCACGCATTTGGCTCCAATTCGTCCATTTCTCCAGGACTAAAACCAACTTGAACCCTGCGTTCCTGGTTTTCGCCGTTTTGTCGCCTGCCCCGGCCTCGGCTCCACAGGTCGCCTAGCACCATACCAACCGCCCACACACCATCCTCTTGCCCTTTACCCACACTGTGCATGCCTGGGTGCGTGCTGGGCTCGCCGTTGCTGGCTGGAGCGGCCGCACGCATTTGGCTCCAATTCGCCGACCCACCCTTGTTTGGCCAAGATCGTCAAGCTCGATGAACCGTTTTCGCCGTTTTGTCGCCTGCCCCTGCCTCGGCTCCACAGGTGGCCTGGCACCATACCAACCGCCCACACACCATCCTCCTGCCCTTTACCCACACTGTGCATGCCTGGGTGCGTGCTGGGTACGCCGTTGCTGGCTGGAGCGGCCGCCCAAGTGAAAAACGTCTCCGGCTCCAATTCGTCCATTTCTCCAGGACTAAAACCTGGTTGAACCCTGCGTTCCTGGCTTTCGCCGTTTTGTCGCCTGCCCCGGCCTCGGCTCCATGGGTGGCCTGGCACCATACCCAACCACCCACACACCATCCTCCTGCCCTTTACCCACACTGTGCATGCCTGGGTGCGTGTTGCGTGCGCCGTTGCTGGCTGGAGCGGCCGCACGCATTTGGCTCCAATTCGCCGACCCACCCTTGTTTGGCCAAGATCGTCAAGCTCGATGAACCGTTTTCGCCGTTTTGTCGCCTGCCCCTGCCTCGGCTCCACAGGTGGCCTGGCACCATACCAACCGCCCACACACCATCCTCCTGCCCTTTACCCACACTGTGCATGCCTGGGTGCGTGCTGGGTACGCCGTTGCTGGCTGGAGCGGCCGCCCAAGTGAAAATCGTTCTTGGCTCCAATTCGTCCATTTCTCCAGGTCTAAAACCTGGTTGAACCCTGCGTTCCTGGCTTTCGCCGTTTTGTCGCCTGCCCCGGCCTCGGCTCCATGGGTGGCCTGGCACCATACCCAACCACCCACACACCATCCTCCTGCCCTTTACCCACACTGTGCATGCCTGGGTGCGTGTTGCGTGCGCCGTTGCTGGCTGGAGCGGCCGCCCAAGTGAAAATCGTTCTTGGCTCCAATTCGTCCATTTCTCCAGGTCTAAAACCTGGTTGAACCCTGCGTTCCTGGCTTTCGCCGTTTTGTCGCCTGCCCCGGCCTCGGCTCCATGGGTGGCCTGGCACCATACCAACCACCCACACACCATCCTCTTGCCCTTTACCCACACTGTGCATGCCTGGGTGCGTGCTGGATACGCCGTTGCTGGCTGGAGCGGCCGCACGCAAGTGAAAAACGTTCTTCGCTCCAATTCGTCCCTTGTTTCCAGGTCTAAGATGGTTGAACCCTGCGTTCCTG
Organism: Mantamonas sphyraenae; assembly: GCA_026936335.1. Classification (NCBI taxonomy): domain Eukaryota; family Mantamonadidae; genus Mantamonas; species Mantamonas sphyraenae. Next base: position 361,973 of record JAPMXV010000035.1, on the reverse strand, counting down.
GTTTTCGCCGTTTTGTCGCCTGCCCCGGCCTCGGCCCCACAGGTGGTCTGGCACCATACCAACCACCCACACACCATCCTCCTGCCCTTTACCCACACTGTGCATGCCTGGGTGCGTGCTGGATACGCCGTTGCTGGCTGGAGTGGCCGCCCAAGTGAAAAACGTTCTTGGCTCCAATTCGTCCATTTTTCCAGGTCTAAAACCTGGTTGAACCCTGCGTTCCTGGTTTTCGCCGTTTTGTCGCCTGCCCCGGCCTCGGCCCCACAGGTGGTCTGGCACCATACCAACCACCCACACACCATCCTCCTGCCCTTTACCCACACTGTGCATGCCTGGGTGCGTGCTGGGCACGCCGTTGCTGGCTGCGGTGGCCGCACGTCTTTGCCTCCAATTCGTCGAGTTCTTTAGCGCTGAAACCTTTATGAACCCTGCGTTCCTGGTTTTCGCCGTTTTGTCGCCTGCCCCGGCCTCGGCTCCATGGGTGGCCTGGCACCATACCAACCGCCCACACACCATCCTCCTGCCCTTTACCCACACTGTGGATGCCTGGATGCATCCTGCTCTCAACTCCACTCGCGCGCAAAAAAAAGTACGACAGCCGGGAATCGAACCCGAGGCACACGCTTGGGAAGCGTGTATGTTACCCCTACACCACAGTCGTCGCGTTTTCCGTTTTTTTCACCTCTACTATGCTCCACCCTCAGTTACAGGTGTCTGCTTCCACCATCACCAAACCGCCCACGCGACCACGGCGGATCCCTCCTACATTCCCTCTCTCTCTCTCTCTCTCTCTCTCTCTCTCTCCGCCTTCTCCCGTCACCACGGCGGATCGAGAGTGCCTCTGCTAGGAAGCATTCCCTCTCTCTCTCTCTCTCTCTCTCTCTCTCTCTCTCTCTCTCTCTCTCTCTCTCTCCGCCTTCTCCCCGTCAACCGCACAATCACTCGCTGTTGCAGCAGCTGGGCACGTCAAATGTCCCCTTCGGCGGCGTCTGCACCTTGACGTCCTCAAACCACAGCTCGATCCCGCTCCACAGAGCATAGTACGGCGTGTTCGAGTCGGTAAACTGGTAGTAGATCTTTCCTGCCAACACATAGTTGGACACAGTGACGCCGTTGATCACCGACGTGCCGTTGTACGTCGTCTTCGGCAAGCCCTCCCAAATGAAAGTGGCCTTGCGTGAATCCGCCGTCTTGTCGCAGAACAGATTGTTCTGCACCACGTACATGTTGCCTCCCGTCAGCAACGTGTCGTACTCCGACGTCCCGTTGATGTTGACGTCCATCAGCATCTGGTTCCCGGCCACGTCCAGTGCAAACGTGCCCCACCACGGCTTGCTGTGCAGATTGACTTCCTTCAGCTGTGACGTGAACGACGGGATAGTCGGCGGCGCCGGAGCGCCCACTGCAAACGCTGCGCAGCATGCAACCACAACAGTCAGAGCAACCAAGACGCGCATCTCTTCAAGCTGACAAAGAGGGAACCCAAAAAACGAAAAAACTCTTGCTGCGCCTGCGCCAACCCTTCCTTCCTCCCTCCTTCCCCCCTCCTTCCACCCTCCACCCTCCCTCTCCCTCTCCCACCCTACCCCACCCACCCTACCCCACCCACCCTACCCCCCACTCCACCACCAAAAAAAATCCCCAAAAAGAGTACGCCGCTCGGGAATCGAACCCGAAGCAAGTGCTTGGAAGGCACCTATGTTACCACTACACCAGCGGCGTGTTTGTTCACATATCCACCCGCTCCCCCCACTACCCACCCCTCCGTCTCCGCGTCGACATCCGACCTCTGCGACCATCACCTTTCCTCCAGCCTCCCAATCAGCGCCGCAATTTCCTCCTGATACAACCCTTTCACCTCCTGCAAATCCCCCTCCAGCCTCTCCACCTCCTCTGTCTTTTCTCCCAGCAGCTCCAGGCACGCCATGTAGCTCCTCTGCAACTTCCCGGCCTCCTCCCGCCCCAACCCGCCCTGCAGCCCTTCCAGCTTCTCCGTCGCCTCCACCAGCTCCCCCTCCAGCATCCCCATTTTCCGCTCCAGCCCACGCACCCTCTCCTTCAAGCTTTCGCACTCCCCCTGCTTCAACTCCAGTCTCCTCTGCAGCTGCTCGTCCACATACACCCCATCCGTTGGCGTCCCCACGCTCGCTCTCTCCTTCTCCTTGCCCCTCCCTTCCACCGCAACCTCCACCTCCACAGGCACCTCCACCACACGCTCCACAATCTTTTCCACAGGCACCTCCACCCGCTCCACAACCACCCGCTCCACAATCTTCTCCACCGGCACTTCCACCCGCTTCTCCACAACCTCCACCCCGCGCTCCTCCAGCTCCACCACACGCCGCTCCAGCTCCCTCACACGCTCCTCCCTCTCTTTTGCTTGCCCCTCTGCACGCACCAACCTCCGCTTCGCCTCCTGCGCCGCCGCACGTGCACGCGCACACTTCGCCTCCGCCTCCGCCATCCCTCGCTCCGCGTCCTCCGCACGTTCCACAAGCGTCCCCTCCCGCATCTCCCAAGCCTCTTTCAACGACCCAATTCGCTTCCGCAGCGTCTCCGTCTCCTTCATCAGCGGTATCGCCGCCGCCCCTGCGCTTTCCTGCAGTTCCGCGATCCTCCCCTCAGCTTCCTCCACCTGTTCCTGATACTGTCCGATTTCCGCCCGCAGCGCCTCCTCTCGCCTCTCCGCCCCCTCCTGCACACGCTGCAGCGTCGCTCGAAGCTCCTGCACCGTCGCTTTGAACGACCCCTCATTCTCCTTGAAATCGCCTCCCGCGCACGCATGCTCGCCTCCATGTCCGCCAACGACGCGTCCAGCTGCGACTCTGCTGCCGACGACGTCTCCTCCAGCGTCTTTCGCATCGCCGCCACCTTGGCTCGCAGCTCCCCGTTGCTTTCCCGCAGGCCCTTTGCTTCCTCTCGCGCCTCCTTCAACTCGCTCCGCAACCGACCGTTCTCCTCCGCCAGCCGTTCCCCCTCCGCCCGCAGCCCTTCCGCCTCCTCCTTCCCCTTTTGCGCCTCTGCCAGCTCCCCCTTTAGCGTTTCGATCCGTCCGCTCAGCCTCTTCACCTTCCCCTGCGCCTCGGCCAGCCGTGCCGTAAACTCTTCCCGCAGCGACTCCACGTCCCCGGCACGTGCCTCCAGCTCCGCGCTCTCGTGATACTGTGCCGCACGTGCAATGTGTGCCTCCAGCTGCGCCTCCCTCTGTGCCAGCGCCTCCTTTAGCCGTGCCACCTCGTCGTCCGCACGCCGAGACGACAGCGCACTCGGCGGCTTCCGCCGACTCCCCAGCGACGGCGTCCCTGGCGGCGTCGCCACCACCTTTGCCACTTCCTTGCCCCTGCGCTTCTTCTTCTCCTCCTCTTCCTCCTCCCGCTCCTCCTCCCGCTCCTCCTCCCGCTCCTCCTCCCGTTCATCCTGCTCCTCCACCACCTCCGCCACCACCTTTCTCCGCCCCACCCCTTCCTCCTTCTCCTTCAGCTTGTCAAAGTCCAGCGAATCATTCAACTTTGCCAGTGCTGACGACAGCGCCCACGGCGACCCCTGCTCCTCTCCGGTGCCCCGTCCATTGCTCCCTTGCCAGAACGACGACATTGCCTCCTCCGCCGCCAACACAACAATCCCACCTCCCTTCACCATGGCCCAACCCCCTCGCCTCCTTCTCCTCCTCCTCACCATCGCTCTCCTCTCCCTCCACGCACACGCACGCACCTACTACACCCCCACCGCCTCCTCCACCTACAACAAGCCGGGCGAGACCCAGCACATCACCACCACCTTCCAGCTCTCCTACCTCGACGACTCCTCCCTCAAGGGCTACCTCTGCGAAGACCACGCCCACCTCGGCGCCTTCCACGCACGCGCCGCCTTTGGCTGCATCACAAACTCCTCGGGCAACTGGTCCCACGTCGACGGCATCCTCGGCCTCAGCCCGGCCGTTTCCAAAGCCCTTCCCTCCCTCCTCGACACCCTCTCTGGCCGCGCACGCCGCCCTCCCTCCATTCTCGACCCCACTCCACCCAACCTCATGCCCCGCCGCCTGTTTTCTCTCCTCCTTTCCAAGCACGGTGGCCACCTCGACCTCGGCGGCTACGATCCGGCCAGTTTCACACCGCCCCTCGTTTCCGCCCCGCTCCAAAAGGAGTGCAAGGGCCCAGACGGCTCCACAGACTGTGCCATTCGCTCCTACAGCATCCAGGTCCAATCCCTCAGACTTGCCGACGCACACATTTCCAAGGCCTTCACCTTTGCGTCCGGCACCACCGCCGTCGTCGACTCCGGCACCTCCTGCCTCCTCCTCCCGGGCAAGACCAAACTCAACCCGCAGAGTGCCTTCAACTGGTTCGAGTCTGCCCTCAGCACCTGGCCCGACCTCACAACCACACGCCCGGACGTCTATGTCAAGATCAACGGCTGGGAGTTCCGCGTCCCCTTTGACGACTTTATCCTCAACGCAGACAAGCCCGACGTCAACGAATGGCGCCAGTGCATCGGCACCGACGCTCAGATGCCAGACGTCTTTCTCCTCGGCGACGTCTTTATGCGCAACGTCCTCGTCGTCCACAACCTCACCCACGACGACGCCCCCGAGCTCCTCCTTGCGCAGCGCAACTACAACTACTCCCTTGCCACAGCTCCTGCAACCCACACCCTCACACGCACCCGTGTCCCTCGCCCCGATCGCACCCGCACCCTCCACGTCCTCGCCCTCGACACCGCCTCTGGCTCCACCAGCACCGTCCCCGTCACAAACGCCGACCAGCTCCAGTACACCACCACCGTCTCCCTCGGCACCCCGCTCCAGAACCTCAATGTCGTCGTCGACACCGGCTCTGGCGCCTTTGCCGTCTTTACCCGCGAGCAATCCTTCGAGGCCTTCCCCTGGTGGCAGTACTCCCTCATCGGCGTCGCCATCATCGCCGCCGTCCTTGTCTGGGCCTACACCCGCTGGAAGGTCCGCCGCATTCGCTCCGCACACTACGCAGAGCTCAACACCCTCCCCGAAGAATATGCTCGCGTTGCCCAGACCGGCCACATTCCCCACGACTTTCTCCAGCCCGTCGTCCCCACCGCGCCCCGCGGCACCCAAGTCCAGCCGCCCCCGATCTGATCCAACACAACACACACCACACGCAAACTCCCGCCCACACCATGGACTCCTACTCCTGCACCTCTCTCCAGCACATCCTTGCCTCCCAGTTCGACGCAGACCAAATCCTGATCCCCGTCCGATTTCGAGCAAACTCCCCGTCTGCCCCGACCACGGCCCTCCGCCAACTCCGCCTCGTCTCCCAACACGCAGACGCCATGGAAACCTCCTTCTGGCACGCCGTCTCCCGCCACCACACTCCCGACGACCAAGCCGACGCCGCACTCGCCGCCCTTGGCGTCACACGCCCCTCTGACGCCCTCATCCTCCAGCACACCCACGGCTCCCTCGCCTCCATCCTTCTCCACGCCCTCCCTCACGAGTAGTCCCCGTGCAATGCAACCGCAACCTTCATTCCTCCCCTTCTTCCTCCGCCAAGATCACCACCACATCCTCCTCCTCCCCCTCCTCCCCTTCCTCCCCTTCCTCCTCCGCCAAGATCACCACCACATCATCCTCCTCTCTCCCCCTCTTCCTCCTCCCCTCTTCCTCCCCTTCCTCCCCTTCCTCCCCTTCCTCCCCCTCCACCCCCTCCTCCCTCTTCCCCTCCCCTCCACTTCAACCTCCCCATCCGATGATTCAAACTCCCCATCTCATCCTCCTCAATCCCTCCATCCTCCCCACCAGCCAACCTCTCCTCCTTCTCCCTCTGCCTCCTCTCCTGCTCCTCCCGAACCTCCTCCAAGTACTCCATCTGCACTGCAACCACCTCTCCACTGTCCGCACACCCTGCATACTGCTCCAACAACCTCTCGTTCAGCTGATAAAACACAGGCCCCCACTTAAACTGATTCATCAGCTTGTCTGCCGCCTCTGGAAACCCTGTAATATACAGCGTCGCAGCCACCGCCTCTGCACACGTCAACCGCATCGGCTTTCCATAATTCACTGGATTCGCTGCCACCAAGAACGGCACTGCACCGTGCAACCGTGTCAGTCACCCTCCACCCCCCCCCCCCCTCTAATCCCATCCCCCCCTCCAACTCACACAACCGTGGCTGCCCTCCTTGCATCTTCCCCCACGGAATATCCGCAATCTTTGCCCACGAACAATCCACCACCGCCACACCAGATCCCTCCACAAGCTCCCGGTCCGCAGGCGACACCGCCTGCTCCCCGTCTGGCGAGAGAATCAGTCCGCCGAACCTCTGCGACAGCTTCAGCTCGTACAACAGACCCTGTCGGCACAGTTTCCGCCCCGTGCATCGCTTCGCGTCACATTGCCCAAAGTCCCACATCGCTAACCTCAGCCCCGTGTTCTCCACCACCGTCCCGGCCGTCGTGCTCGACCCGTGATTCGTACGCGGCCCTCCCTTCCGTTGACCCTTGCCCTTCCCTGAAAACCCTCCCTGGCCTCCACCTTTACCCTTGCCCCGATGGTTTGCTTTGCCCGACTTGCCCATCTGCCCAACGACTCCCTTCTTTCCGTGCCTCCGCCCCCGCTCCCTCGCCAACCCCAAAAAACCTACTCCGACTCCTCGCATGCAACAGCTTCCAGTCCTCCCCGCACACGGTCGCCCCACCACTGTGCGAGAGTCTGGCACCGACAGGCAGGAGGATCACACAAATACCCGCGAGCACGTCGAGATGCAGACCCTCAACACCACTTCGCTCCCCACCGTCCCTCGCATGCCAGACCTCCCCACAGCCCTCCCCAGCTCCTCCACAACCACACCACACACCTCCTCCTCCTCGTCATCCTCTTCCCACTCCTCCTCTCCCTCCAACCCTCCCCAACCCTCCTCTTCCTCCTCCCTCCCGTCTGCCGACAACGACCACCCCGCCGACCACGACGACATCAACTCAGACACCCGCAGGCTCCTTGCACAGTACCAGTCCTCCCCTGGCCGCCCCTCCAGACGCAGGCCCTCTCCATCCGCACATGCCCACCCAGACTCAGACCCCGAAGACTTTGTCCAGGTCCTCAAGGGTCCCATCGAAAAGCTCCAAGCCGACCGCCGCAAAAAGGCACAGCAACTCAAGAACCGCATCAAGGTACGCTGCACACACTCCCTCCACCCCCTCGCCCCGACAACACCCCTACTCCTCCCACACCATATCCTCCAACCGCACTCTCCACAACCCCCTACACCCTCCCGCTTGCCGCTCACCCCAGCCGTTTTTCCTTCCCCGTACCGTTATCCCGCCTCGCCTCCCTGCCACACACCCACAGAACCGCCGAATGCCAAAGTACACAGAAATCTTTGACACCGAAGCCAGTGAGACCTCCCTCGTCGTCGGCCGCCTCGACGTCGCCGACCTCGAGGAGCAGGAGCGAAGGATGGAAGAGGAGCGCGCCGCAGAGGCCGACCGCGAGATGTACGCCTTTCGCGAGCGCCAACGCGCCGTCGAGAAGCAGGAGCTGCTCGCACGCGAGCGCCTACAGACTCATCTCAAGGAGGAGAAGGACCGCTACCACAAGGACTACCTCACACAGGTCCATCTCGACCGCAATCGGAGCAAACAAATGCACGAGACCTTTGAGCGCACAGAGGACCAGCTCAAGGCGAAGCTCGACGAACGCCGCGGCCAGGTCGTCGAAAAGTTTGGTGAACTCGCCTACGACGACAAATCCGGCGTCTTTCAGGCCAAGAAGCACTACCACGTCGAGTGGAAAGACACGCCCCAGCCCATCCAGCTCCGCCTCGAGATGCTCCGCGCCGCAAAGGACAAGGTCCTCCCAGGCAAGTACGTCCTTCTCGTCTCCATGTTTGACCGCCTCGGCGGCCAGAGCATGCGTTGGAGCAACCTCAAGGGCCACGAGTGGTACGGCGCCACACGGCCCGTCAAACACTCAGGCCGCTTCGAGGATCTCGAGCTCCGCTTCGACCAGTCCGTCTACACCGTCTGTCCCTCCAAGCGCGACATGCGCCCCTCCATGGTCTTCATCTTTGAGCTCTTTATGCTCAAGGGCCGCGCCGCAGACCTCGACCAAGTCGTCGCCTGGGGCGCCTTTCCCGTCAGCGACCCCAAGTTTGACGTCATCCGCGGCAAGTTCAAGGTCCCTCTTGTCCGCGGTGAGATCGACCTCGGCGTAGACACACACCGTGCCTACGAACGCGCCTACGCAGACAATCTCGAGAACTGGCTCGCAAACCTCTACTTTGAGGTCGTCCACCTCCCTCGCTACCAGGCCGGCCAGATGGAGTACGAAGTCATGCTCGACTACACCTCTGCCCTCCTTGGTCACCCCGACCGCGACCGCGAAGAGGCCTTTTCACGCTCCCTCGCAGACGCCGCCCTCGAGCAGGACGGCGACCTCAGCGACACAGACCTCAACGACGACCCACAAAATCCAGACGACGACCACCACCACCACGACAATCCACAGTCTGGCGCAGGCGTGGGCCTTGCAGACTCTACCTCCTCTGCCCCTGCCGGCTTTTTTGACAAGGAACAACTCGGCCAAACTCCCGCCGCCGCCGCCGCTGGCGCTGACAAGAAGCTCACCCAGGAGGCCCGCAGCAAGTCTATTCGCGCCCGCATGGCCACCCTCAAACACCGCCTCAAGTTTGATCTCAAAGCCGACTCCAGCGAACAGATCAAGGAGCAGAACGAGCAGCTCGCTTTCATTCTCCACCAGGGCACCGCCCTCGAGTTTTCCGCCACCAACGAGGCCTACTCCGTCTTCAACAAGCACCAAAAATACGCCCAACGCAAGCGCGCACGCGGCGCAAAGCTCACCAGCGCACAGGTCCTCGAGCGCTTCCGCTTCTCCGTTCCCCAGCCCAAGGGCGCCCTCGAACGCCGCGAGGCTGCCAAAAAGGTCGAGTACATCCGCCGCGAGCTCCTCCTCGAGTTTGGGCCCACCCGCTGGCGCACCCCAGACTTTTGGCTCACCATGCTCATGCTTCTCGTCGTCTTCTGGCTCCGCCTCTTCACCCACTACTTTGGCCAGTGGTGCTTCCTCTACCTCTTTCGCGTTCCCATCTCAGAGTTTGCCGTCTTTGCATACACCATCCGCCTCAGCTACCTATGGGAAGTCGTCCCCACCTACATCGAGATCGGCGCCATCCTCGCCGGGCCCTTTTTCAACCTCATCATCTTTTCCATCTTTAGCGCCTGTGCCCTTGCCGTCCAGAACCTCGCCACAGGCATCCCAGACACCCTCTCACGCCTCCTCCTCTGCTTTGGCATCGCCACTCTCCTCGACCCGCTCCTCATTTTCATTGTCGACCTCGCCACCGAAAACTACTTTGGCGACGCCTTCAAACTCTACCAGCACTTTCTCCTCCACGAAAACAGCGGCGCCGTGGGCGTCTTTCTCGTCCTCGTCCTCTACTTTGTCATGTTTGCCGTCAGCGCCATTGTCTTTTACAACTACATCCTCTCCGTCCACATGAACGGCCGCATGCTCGACGTCTTTTTCCGCCTCAATATGGACGAGACGCGCTTCTTTGTGCCCCTCGACAACGAGGTGCCCATGTCCACCCTCCGCCGCATCTTTGCTCGCGCCGAACGCTGGCGCGGCGAAAAGGGCACCCGCAGGCGCACCGTCGTCGAGCACTTTGAGTTTGTCGTCGAAACCGACGACATCCGCCGTGGCACAAAGGGCACCGAGTGGGACGACCTCGAGGACGACGACCAAGACGGCTGGGGCGAAGACGAACCACTTCTGCCCGCCAGCGTCAGCAGCACCGGTAGCACACGCAACAGCACACGCAAACCGAAAAAGGACAACCGCAAACGTGGCAACAACAACAACAAACGCAGCGGCAGCGACAACGACGACGACTATGTGTATATCAACGGCCGCCGCATGCGCAAAGAGACGGCCGTCCACATGGTCATTTGGAACGTCGAGCTCGACGGACGCCGCTCCATCTACCGCCAGTTCCTCCGCATGCCCGAGGGCGCCACCATCGAGCTTTCCCAGGACACAGACGCCCTCGGAAGTGCAGAATTCAAGCTGCTGCAGCGCACCATGGCCGCAAATGCCGGCGTCGGCTCCATCCAGTCTTTCCTTGCTGGCAACAACACCATCGGCCGCCTCCAGGTCGAGGCAGAAGAGCGTGCCCGCAAGGCCAAGGCCATGAAGGAGGAAGAGGCAAAGAGGGAGGCCGAGCGAAAGGTACGCGAGGCCCAAGAACAGGCCGCCAGGCGGCGCGACGAGGTCGAGACCGTGCCCGTCACCGACGAAGAGATCTCCGCCATGGGCGAAACTCTTCGCGGAATCCTCGAAGATGAGGCCAGCGAAAGCAAGGATGCCACTGCAGATGCCGAGCTCTGACAATGAAAACGCACGACTCAACCGCAATCCAGCAATCCATCCTCTTCTTATTTTGTGTTTCTCCCTCCACCCTTCCCACTCCTTCCCCACTCCTTCCCCACTCCTTCCTCACTCCTCCCCTACTCCCTCTTCTTTCCCTTGCCCTTCTCATTCCCCTTGCCTTCGCCAGCCTTGGCAATCATCTTGGCCAACGTGCTCTGCACCAATCCGTCCATCAAACGGTCGCCCAACAACAAACGCAACGTGTTCTTCACCTTGGCATCCGTACCAATCATGATCCTACGCGGAGGCTGCGGCAGAAGCACTGCATCCAACATGTACGGCATCGCCTTGTCCACAGGCAGCGACCCACCGGGCGCAAGCGTCTCCTTCTCCACTGTCGTCAACACTGCGTTGCCCAGCTCCTGGTACAGACCCTTTCCATACTCGTCCAGCTCATCCAGCGTGCGACGTCCTTCATCAAACGACGTGTCCCAGATCGCCGTCAACACACGCCCCGGCTCCACAACCACCACGCCCGGCCCGTCCGTCAGTGCATACTCGTGGCGAAGAGCGTCTCCAATCGCCTCCACTGCATGTTTGCTTGCTGCATAGATGCCCACCAGCGGCGACGCCAGCCGCCCGGCCACCGACGACACCAACACCACGCGAGGCTTGAATGCCGTCACTGCCTTTGCCGCACGCAGCAGCGGACTAAACTCGCGCACTGTTGCCAGCAGACCAAACACGTTCACACGGAACTGCCTCTCCACCTTGTCTGCCGCCAGCACCTCCAGCGGCCCTCCCACCGCAATTCCTGCGTTTGCCACCACGCTCACCAGCGCCCACCCGTTCTTCTCACACTCTGCCCCCACGTCCTTTGCACCCCTTGCCACTGCCTCCAGGTCCGCCACATCCATCAGCACAGGGTGCACGTTTTCTCCGCCTTCCGCCCGCAGCGACTCTGCATCCGCCTCCTTCCGCACCGTAGCAAACACCTGGTAGTTCAGTTTTGCCAATGCCAGCGTTGTGTGACGCCCAATGCCTGTCGAGCTGCCCGTCACCACCACCGCCAGGTTCCCTTCCGCCTTGGGCCATGCCTCTGCCGGACGCGACGGCTTGGCCCAGATCCATCCCAGACGCAGATACAGCAGCGTGCCAATCACCACCAAAAAGATAGTCACTGGATAAGCAGACTCCCACGTGATCATTTCTTCTCTTGGCCACACCCGCGCCCCACGCCCCGCCCCATCCCACCCAACCAGCACCAACCCCACCATGTCCTCCTCCTCCTCCTCCTCCTCCTCCTCCTCCTCCTCCCTCCCTCCCTTCCAGCAAAAAATCGTCTCCCAAATCGAGTTCTACCTCTCCGACGCCAACCTCAACCGCGACGGCTTCACCCGTAAGCTCGTCGACGCCTCCGAAGATGGCTGGATCGAGATTCGAGAGTTTCTAGCTTTCAACAAACTCGCCAGCATCACCACCAAACTCAAGTCCATCACAAAAGCCCTGCGCCACAGCAACAAGCTCGAGCTCAGCGACGACGGACGTCGCGTGCGTCGTACACAGCCCTTTCAGCCTGCTGACGACGCCGTCATCGACGCGCGCACTCTCTACCTCGAGAACCTGCCCCTCGACGCAAACACAGATGCCGTCGCCGCCCTCTGTGCCCCGTATGGCTCCGTCGCCTATGTCAGCCTCCCACACCTCGATGGCTCCACCACCCGAAGCCAAGGCTTTGCCTTTGTCGAGCTCGACAGCCCCGACGCCGTCGCAACCGCCGTCGCCGCCCTCCACGACAACTCTGATGCCCTCCCATGGGCCACCAAGGACCCCAACGCCGAAGAGCATCGCTTGCTCAAGAGTATGTCTGTCAAGGGCGTCAATGTCCGCCTCCTTCGCCTCATCGTACGTGCCACCCACGGACGCCCGCTCCGTGCCATCAGCAAGCCTGACTGGGCCGCCTTTGGCCAACAACTCGCCCAACTTCGCAAACAGATCTATGCCATCAACAACCGCCATGACTATCTCCTCCAAACCCAGGGTATTCGCGTTGCCCGCCTCGTACACCTCCGCACTGGCTGTGTCCTTCGACTCGACAATGTCCCTCAAGAGGACACCCGCGCCACCATCCAATCACAACTCGCCCCCATTCTCCCTCTCACGTGGGTTGAACGCCGCCCAGGCACGGACTGGGCCATTCTCCGCGTGCACCGTCCCGAAGCCGCCCTCTATCTCGTCGCCGAGTCCGACCGCTTTCCATACACAATCTCCATCATGAACAAGGCCGAAGAGTCTGCCTACTTCCGCCGCACCATCGAATGGGAACGCAAGCGCCGCATCTCCCTCAAACCCGTTCCCAAACGCACCGCCTCCTCCTCCCCCACCACAAAAAGGAAATCCCCGTCCCCGTCCCCGTCCCCGTCCCTGCCCGACTCAAAACGCCAACGCGTCTCTCCCGCAAGCCCATCCGCTCATTCATCGTCCACCTAAATCACATCACAGTACATTCACCAGCTTTCCCCCCTTGACCACAATCACCCGCTTCACCTCCTTCCCATCCAACCCGGCCTGCACAAACTCTTGAGAAAGCACAACCTCCTGCAATGCCGCCTCATCCTTCAGCACCTCCTCCTCCACGTGCACCACCCCTCGCTTCTTCCCACGCAGCTGCACAACAACTTCGCACAGGCGCCCAGCCGTGAGCGGCCCCAAGTCCCTCACCCCCGTGGGGAAGCCCGTGCTGAACACATCCTCGCCACCATGGGTGTGCTGCCACACTTCTGCTGCAAAGTGGGGTGCAAATGGTGCCAACATCTGCAGCAACGCACGTGTACCTGCTGCTCGAAGCGCGGGGTCTGCCTCCCGTCTCTCAGCCAATCCGTTGCTCAGTTTCATCAGCGCCGCAATCGCCGTGTTGAACCTCAGGCTCTGTTCCATCGTCTCTTGCACACTCTCGATTGTCTCGTGCACAAGAACCGCCAACTCTTTCTCCTCGTTCGTCCACTTTGCCGCACGTGTCGCCACCAGCTCGTCCAGGCTCATACGTGCTTCTCTCAGGCCCTCTTCCTCCCGAGCTGCCAGCTTCCACAGCCTATCCAGCCATCGCCGCTGCCCAGAGATCGCACTGTCGTCCCATTGCAGCTCTTGATGCGGCGGTGCCTTGAACAGCACAAACAGCCGTGTCGTGTCTGCCCCGTGCGCGTCAATCATCGCCACAGGATCCACCCCGTTGAATTTGCTCTTGCTCATCTTTTCCATCACCACATCCACACGCGCATCTGCGTCTCCAACCACACGCACTCGACCCCCTTCGTCCTCCACCTCCTCCGCCCGGTAGTATTGGCCCGTGTCTGCGTTCTTGTAGGTCCGCCCCTGCACCATTCCCTGCGTCAACAGCCGCCCAAACGGCTCGGTCACCGTCAAGCCCGTCGTCTCGTCTGCCAGGAACTTTGTGATGAACCGCGAGTACAGCAGATGCAAGATCGCGTGTTCGATCCCGCCCACGTACACGTCCACAGGCAGCCAATGATTCGCATGCTCTGCAGAGAAGATCTGTGTGTCGTCGTGTGCGTCTGGGTACCGCGCAAAGTACCATGACGAGTCCACAAACGTGTCCATCGTGTCCGTGTCCCGCCGTGCATCCGCCCCGCACTCCGGGCACTCTACCTCCACCCACTCCTTCACATGGTTCAGCGGCGACGCTTGACTCGGCTCCGTCTCACTTCCATCTCCTTGCGGCAGCGCTTCGATCGGCGGCAGCTCCACAGGCAACTCCTCTTCCGGCACCGCCACAGGCCCGCACGACCCGCAGTGCACAATCGGGATCGGCGCGCCCCAGTACCTCTGCCGAGAGATCAACCAGTCCCTCAATTTGTACTGGGTGCTCGCTGTCGCCCAACCGGCCTTCACTCCATCCGCCTGGATCGCTGCGTGGCCCTCGCTCACAGACAACCCGCTGTACTTGCCCGAGTCCACCAGCACCTGCTCTTCTTCGTCCACAGCTGCCCTCACATCCAACCCATGCGCCTCTGCAAACCGTGCGTCCCTCTCGTCGTGTGCAGGCACTCCCATCACCGCTCCGGTTCCGTACTCTTGCAGCACGTACTCCGACACAAACACCGGCAGAGACGTGCCCAGCGTCGGATGCTTCGCCCGAAACGGAAGCTCCGTGTCCACAGGCGCATTTCCAGCCAGCGGATGTTCCGGTGCCACTGCCACAAACGTCGTCGCGTGCAGAGTGTGCACCGCAGTCGTAAACACGTCCAGCGTCGTACCCGCCCGCGCCCCGTCTCCTTCCAGCGCAAAGTGCACCGTCGTCCCACTCGACTGCCCGATCCAATTTTCCTGCATCGTGCGCACAGCATTTGGCCACGTGTCCACAAGCTGCTCCAGGTCCTCCAGCAGAGCCGGCGCGTACGACGTGATGTTCAGGAACCACTGCTCCAGCTCTCGTCGCTCCACCTTGGCCCCACTGCGCCACGACCGCCCGTTTGCATCCACTTGTTCGTTTGCAAGCACAGTCCGGTCCACAGGGTCCCAGTGGATCCACGACTCCTTTCGGTACGCCAACCCGCGTCGGAAAAGTTGAAGAAACAACCACTGCGTCCACTTGTAGTACCCTGGGTCCGCTGTGCTCAGCGTCTGCGACCAGTCAAACTGGATTCCGATCCTGTCCAACTGGTGTTGCATCTGCGCCACGTTCTTCTCTGTCCACGCCGCCGGATCAAGGTTCCGCGCACGCGCCGCGTTTTCGGCCGGCAGCCCGAATGCATCCCATCCGATTGGATGCAACACATGCTTCCCCTGCATCCGGTGATACCGAGCCAGCGCGTCACTCATCGTGTACACTCGCACGTGGCCCATGTGCAGGTCCCCCGACGGGTACGGGAACTGAGACAAGATGTACTTCTTCTCCCTCGCCCCGTCCGCATCCGCCTTGAACGCCTGACTTCCCTCCTTCCACGCCTTTTGCCATGCAGGTTCCACTGCTGACGGCACATACGCACTCGGCAACGGGGCCATCGCTCGCACGGTCCTCGCAAACATCGTTCGTTCACAACTTGACCTGCCCAACCCACCGCACCATCTGCCTCCATTCTCTATGCGTCTCCTCCCTCTCACCACACTCAGAACACACTGTCGTCGCACGCAATCGGCGCTCCCAGCACCTCGTCCGGAACGCCAAAGCTCTCCACAAGGTCCAGCGAGATCGGTTGCACCTTGTCCGCCAGGTTCTGCGTGATGTGCAGCAGGCGACGACTCGTGTGCGGGTTGAAGTAGCGCTGCTCCACAAACCACGCGCGGCGCTGGTGCAGTCGGTGCATGCTGTGCAGGCGAAACAGCAGCCGCAGAGTCGTCCGCAGGTGGCCCTTCGGCAGGCTCTTGATCGATGCCACAAAGTGCTGTGCAATCACACTCTCCATGTGCACCATCGCCACCTCGTTCAGCTCGGGCAGACACTGGTTCCACGCCTTGGCCCTGCCCATCGAACCCATCAGCGACCGCAAGCGCACAGCCACGTCGGCCACCATGCACTGCTCCGCAAACTCCCATGCGTTCAGCACAAACTTGCTCGACATGATCTCCTCGTCCGACGGATAGTAATCCCACACACTCAGGTTGTAGTTGATCGAACGCCGGATCGCCGTTGCCAGCACGCTTCCCACCGCGCCCAGGTTGCCCTTCAGAATCGGCCGCATGAACCGATCCAGCGCATACTTGGCCACCACCTGCACCAGAATCCCGTTGCTACCCTCCCATGTCGTACCCACGTCTGCCGCCGCACGTCGCACCACCAGCTGGTTCACCGCCAAGAACCCTGCGCCACCGCAGCACTCACGGCACCTCTGCAGCGAGTCCACAGCCAGCCAAGTCGCGTACGCTTTCAGTCCACTCACGTGCGCAACCACCTGCCGCTCCGTGCGCAACGACCTTCCGTGCCACTGCTTGATCACCGCACGCAGCGCGGCCACAAGAGCAAAGTTTGTCGCCAGGTCCGGCAGCAACAGCAGTCGATGGCTTGAGTAGTCAATCAGCCTCGTTTCTGCTGCGTTCTTCTTTGCCGCAAATTGTCGCCGCTTGTGCGCGTATCGGATCGCCACGTTGTGGCCAACCTTGAGCGCCGCAATGGCGCTCAGCACCACCGCACAACGGGTGGGCGTCAATGCAGCTGATCCATGCACAGCACCAAACCGTGTCAGTCCCATTTCCCTCCTCCTTGCCCCACCCTCCCTCCACTCACTTCCAACCCGCGTCCACCACTTACACAGCATGTCAAAGAATCGCTTGTTCACGTTGGACACAGGACTGCTGTAACGTCCGCGCTCGTCCACATACCCAAACCGACTGAGCATGTTCAGGCGAGGCACACGCACGTCCTTGAACCGCAGGCGCCCGTTGTCAACGCCGTTGATCCCGCCCTTCGTCCCGTTGTCCGTCACTGTGACCCCGTCCACCACACGGCCTTCCTCATCACGGATGGGCACTGCAAATACGTGCGGCCCATGATTCTCCCCGTTCACAATCAGCTGTGCAAACACGGCCGCCATCTGTGCGCTCAGTGCATTCCCAATGTACCACTTCTCCGCACTGTCCGACGGTGTGTTGATCACAAACTCTCCGCTCTCCTGGTCGTACTCGGCAACCGTCTCCAAAGACCTCACGTTGCTCCCGTGTCCTGTGCGCCACGTCCAGCCCGCTCCCATGTCAGCGGGCCCCTTGCTGACAACAAGAAAAACTCACGGCCCAAGCAAAAACTCGCGAACCATCCACGTCACACTCGCCCCACTCCTATTTCCACGCCCCCTCTCGCCTATCCAACCTACCTCGCTCCGTCATCGCAAAACAACCAATCGTTTCCAGCCGCGCAGCTGCAGGCAGCATGCGTTCCTGCTGCTCTTCGCTGCCCAGCAGTGCGAGTGCTCCTCCGAACAAAAACGCGTGCGCCCCAGCTTTGGTCGCCAGCGACATGTCCACCCAATTGGCCGGTTCGCCCACCGCAAGTACAATCTCCACGTTGCGTGCCATCTCCGAAGGTGAGATCCACTGCGGGGCGTAGTACGCACGCATGCGCTCCAACGCAAGCTTGCGTTCCTCCGCCAGCGTCATTGTCTCGTCCAGCTTCGAGTGGAAGATTTCTGTGTTGCGCACATGCTCTCTCACCTTGTCCTTCAGCTCGTGGTACGGTCCGTCCAGCCACTTGCGCAGTGCCAGCATCTGTTCCCGCCGCATCCCAACCCCTTCCGAACTGCCCTTTCCACCCACCTCCACCGTCTCCACCTCCACAACCTCCCATTCTGGGCTCAAGTGTGCCAACAGTCGGTTCACACGATTGTACGCTTGCGTCATTGTCTTTGGTCTGCCGCCGTTTGCGCAAACCTTTTCCGCTGCCATCCCATGTCCGGCACAGGCCCCGTCTGCAAGCAGTGCCAGACAACCACCAGCACAAAGTGGAAAAAGAATCCAAAGACGGGCCAGTTCCTCTGTGGCGACTGTTTTGCAGCCACACAGGCTCGTCTTAAGCAGCGCAAAGCTGCTGCCTCTCCACCACAGCCTCCGACTCCACCACCACCTCCTCCTCCTCCTCTTCCTCCTCCTCCTCCTCCTCCGGTCCTGTTTGCATCAAATGCCAGACCACAACCTCGACTAATTGGAAGGTACGCTGCCGTCCTCGCCTCCACGGCCTTGTCTGATGCCCTCCTGTCCACTCACCCTCCCGCCCGCCTTCCTCCACGCGCCCACCTCCCGTTCCGTCTCTCCCCTGCCTCGCCCCGACAGCGCAACCCGAAAACAAACACCTATCTTTGCAGCAACTGCTTCCACACCATGAAGCGCAACGGCAACACAAAGCCCAAGGCCGAGTCAGCCACGTCCGCCTCCACAGACCTCCCTTCCGACGCCCCGTCTGCCTCCTCATCTGCCCACCCGACCCCGACCTGCTCCCAGTGCCACACCACATCATCACGCTCCTGGAAGAAACATGCCCGTAACCACCAGCTCTTCTGCGAAGACTGTTTCAAGGACCTCCAGCAAGCCATTCTCCGTCAGCAGAAGGAACTCATTGACAGCGGCAAAATGTGCGCCGCTTGCGGTGAAACAACCACTGTTCGCTTCCACAAGCATCCTGACAACGACGACATCACCGTCTGCAACGCCTGCTTCATCAAATTCAAGCGCCTCCACGAGCAGCGAGCAAACAACGATCTTCACCGCCAGCTCTTTGGCAGCCCCAGCACAGACGCAGACTCCTCCATTGACGCAGATGACCTCGATGACGAGGCACGCGTCAACTCCTTCAAGCTTGTCCTCCTCCGCAACGAGGGGCAGTTCATCGTCGACCGAGGGAGCAGCCTCTTCAACGAAGTCAAGGACAACGAACGTGTCCGTGCCCTTCTCGACCGCACCAAAGACGTCGCCAAGCGCAACGAACTCCTCAAGCAGCTCGAAGAACCAAGCGAGCAGCTCCTCGAGGACCTGCGCCAGGCCTACGCCAGTGACGGCAAGGCCCTCCTCGACTCCACAAAACTGGCCATCCAGGAGGCCCAGGCCTCCGAGCACTACACACATCTCAAGGAGACAGGCACAGACGTCATCAAAGCCGTCGTTCAGCGCAAGGCCGTCGACAAGGACTCCCTCAAGCAGGCTGCAGACCATGCCGAGGAGCTGGTCAAGACAGCTTGGGCCCAGAACCAGGACGCTGCCGCACGCGCACGCGAACTTGTCGTCACCAATGTCATCGAGAACGAACATGCACGCAGCCTCGTCTCCACGGGCAAGCAGATCCTCGAAAAGGATGAGGAAATCAAGCAGGTCCTCGAAAGCGGCGAGGTCGTCCTCGACCAGATCAAGCAGCGCGACGAATACCACCAGCTGCGCGAGCGCGGCAAGCGTGTGCTCCGCCGCCTCAAAGGCGTCGACCAGGACCGCCTCATGTCCGGCGAAGACGATCCCGAGCTCCGCGAATCTCTCTCCACCGACTTTGACGACGTCAGCAAACTTGGTCGCTCCCTCTATCACCAGGTCCGCGAGTCAGACGAGTCCCGCATGCTTGTCGAGCGTGGCAAGGGCGTTTTCACGCGGCTCATTGGCCAGGACATGCAAGAGGTCCTCGGCGAAGGCAAGGACCTTGCCACCGACCTCCGCAACCAGGAAGAGTTCCAGCTCTTCCTCGAGCAGAACCGTGTGTTTATTGAAGAGATCAAGGACGTCATTGTCTCCTATGTGCGCGACGAGATGATGAAAGTCGACATCCCGGCCATCGAGGAGGTCGAGGAAACCGTCGTCGGCTCGTTTGAATATCGCCTCGACGAACTCGTGTTTTCCGGCCTGCAGATTCCGACCTCGGGCGTAAACGTCGACTTTGGTCGCCGCATCACCATCAGCGTCACAGAAATCCATGCTGTCCTCAACGATTTCCACTGGCACTACATCAAGCAGAGCTTCCCTGGCCTCGAGGACGACGGCCGCGCAAACGCCATTGTTCAGGGTGGCACCGCCGAGCTAAGCTTCCACATTTTTGCTGCCGACGCAGGCGAGGGTGCCGAGCGTCTCCTGCAGGTCGAAGTCGAAACCATCATGGTCGCAATCACCGAACTCGAGGTCGTGGTTCTCGGCAACGCTGCAAGCTGGCTGTACAACTTCCTACTCAACGTTTTCCAGGACAACATTCGCATTGCCGTGCAGGAGAAGCTCACCGAGGAGTTGCAGGAACACCTTGAATCCCTGACTCAAACCATGAACGGCCTCGTCCAGTCCTACTGGCCCAAATTCAAGCAGCAGCTGCAATCCGTCGACGCGGACACCGTCACAGCCGAAATCGAAGAAGTTGTTGGCAAAGACGTCGCCAGCAAGGTCACCGAGGTAGTCCACGAGCTCGACACCGCCATCAACAGCGACGACGACACTGAGGACAACGACGACAGCGCACAAGACGCGGGAGAAGCGGTCGATTCCCCCGCTGATCCAACAACAACCTGATTCCTTGTCCAAACACCGTTGTTTTCCACTTTCCACTTTCCACAACCGTCGCACCCCTCACATGATCTCATACACCGTCGCAATCGCCTGGCCATGTCCAATGCACATGCCCTGCAGCACCTTGCTGCCCGAAGGAACACTGTGCACAATCTTGGTGGCCAGAATTGCACCCGTTGCGCCAGTAGGATGGCCATGTGCAATGGCTCCTCCGAACCCGTTGATCAGGTCCAGGTCCACATCCATGTCCTTTGCAAAGGCGAGAACCACACACGCAAATGCCTCGTTGATCTCGAAGTGGTCAATTTCGCCCACGCCCAATCCGGCTGCAGCCAAGGCCTTGCGCGCTGCTGCAGGGATGCCGTCAAGCATCAGCTCCGGGTCCGAGCCGACCACAGCACGCGACACCACGCGTGCTTTGGGCGCCAGGTTCTTCCGCGTCGCGTACTCCTCGCTGCACACCAGCACCGCTGCCGCACCGTCGCTGATCTGGCTTGCTGTGCCGGCCGTCACCACTCCTCCTTCCTTAAACACTGACTTCAACTCTGCCAGCTTGGACAGGTCCGGAGCGCGGACACCTTCGTCCTGCGTCACCGTCGTTCCCGACACAGGGTTCTCCACCGCCAACACCTGCGCCTTCAGCGCCTCGCTGTCCTGTGCCAGTGCCTTTTCGTGCGAGCGAGCGCTGTAAACCTCACACTCCTCTCGCGTCACGCCGTACTTTTCTGCGACCAACTCAGCCGACACTCCCTGGTGCAGCAGCTTCACGGGCATCGACCTCAGGAACGCATCGGGTTCCTTGTTGTTCATCAGATATCCGTCGCAGTCTGCGAAAAAGGGCACCGTGGAGAGCATCTCAATGCCGCTGGCCAGGCCCACGTCGTAGTCGCCGGCCTCCACAGCGGCCGAAACCAAGTTCAATGCCGTTTGGCTGCTGCCACACATGCGGTTGATTGTCGTCGCGGGCACCGTGTGCGGCATCCCACTGTGCAGGGTTGCCAGACGCGCGATGTTTCCTCCCTGGGGCCCCACGGGCGTCACACAGCCCGTCATCACGTCTCCAACGTCTTCTTTCGCAATCTCGCTGTTGCGTGCCAGCAGGCCCTCCAACGTCTGCGACAACAGCAAACCAGGCGCAATCCCATGCAGTGCTCCTCCAGGCTTGCCCTTGCCCACTGCTGTGCGCAGTCCATCCACAACAAAGCTTGCTGATTTGGTCGACATCGTTTTCAATTCGGCGGTCGTTCAGTTCACGTGGCCCTCACCACGCATCCTGGTCCCCCCACATCCCCAGATCCAAACTCAACATGGCAATGATCCGCTCCAGCACCTCAAAGGGCACCTCGTTCAGCGGAAACACGTCGTCGTCCATGTACTCTTCGCGGTACCAGATCAGCAGCAGGGTCTTTACAACCTGCTTGAACCGCAACGGGTAGTACTGGTGCACATCCATGTTCCACTCCGGAGGCTTCACGTTCATCTGCCACAGCACAAAGTCAAAGCTGCCCGACGGAGAGCCGTACACGTACACGCGGTTCCGCAGAGCCCACACCGTGTCGCTGTTCACTTTCGGAGGCTCCAAGTACACGTCCCCCTTGTCAATGCCCATCGGCTCTGTGTTCATGTGAATGTGTGCGTGGTTCCACTTCATCGTCAAGAAGTTGAATCCGATCACGTCCTGGCCGAAGCGCGTCGGCGACGTCGTGTCCCCTCCGCCAATCACAAGCAACACATAATCGTACACCACCTGTGCACTCAGGTAAGCCCTTGCGCATGGCCAGAATCCTGCATGCTTCTTGCTCTCCGTGCTTTCCTTGCCCTTGCTACTCTTCCCCTTTTCGCCGCTCTCCTCCCCGGCATCCTTCTCGCCGCCCAGCACCTTGATCACGCCTTGCTCCTGCGCTCCCCCCACTTGCCGAGGCGTCAATTGGGTTTCCTCCTTTTCCTTCTTTAGCGGGTCGTACACTTCCATCTCTTCGCCGGCCTCAATCTGCTTCCACGTCAACGTCACCAAGTCCAGCAGCCACAGATCGTCAAAAATCTCCTTTTCCGTCCGCCCACCAAAGACAACCATGGTCGGGTGACCCTGATTCACGTGCAGCAGCTTCCACATCCCCTGTCCGTTCAACAGACCCGCGCAGTGCGTGCCACGTGGCAGCGGCCCTTCGTTCACCGTCTCCACCTTGACCCATTCCCACTCCCATACTGTCTCGTTCTCGTCAAGCTCTCCATCAATGTCCACTTCGCAAGCGTATGGCTGCAGCATCCACACCTCGTTGTCGTGCGTCCACCCAGAGCTCGACGACTCTGCCCCTGTCCTTCCTGCAAAGAAGATCAATCGCCCCGCCGTCTGCACACACGTCGTAAAGCCACGAGAAATGGGCACCTCTCCGTGGACGCGAACCACCCTGTCCTTCACATCTTCGCCCTCCGCTTCTTCTGCAGTGTTTCCGACCCCGCCGCTCGTCTCCTCTTCCCTCGCCTGCACTTCCTTCTTCGTCTTTGTCTTGCCAAAGAACGTCTGCCACACTGACATCCCCAGCGACTCCTCCTCGATCTCCTCCTCCTCCCCTTCCGCCAGAGGCACCGACTGCACGTCGACTGCCTCCGCCCCGTCCACATACTCCACCGTGACAAACCTCTCCGCCACGTGATCAAATACCAACAGTTCGTTGATTGGATGTGTGTTCTGCACAAAGCCTCCGAACAGCAGCACGTGCCTCCCCTGCCGCTTGCTCTTTTGCAGATTCACCTTGGGTGGCTGCAGCCCACGCACGGGCATCTTGCGCACCTTGATCAAATCTGCGTTGAACTTGAACATGTGCGACACTCGGTTGCCATAGTGGTATCCACCACTCAGCAGCAGCTGCCCGTCGCCGATCACACAAGCCGAGAATTGGCCGTGGTCACCGTACTCCTTCAGCGCCGCCTTGTCCGTCAACTGGTTCACAAATACATCCAATCGGTTGGAACTCACCGACAACGACATTGCTGGCCCTGTTTGGTTGCTTCTAAGCTTTGGCTTGGAGCCCACAGCGCTCTTCCCACCAACGAATCTCCACCTCCATGAGCTCGCTCGCCTCCCAGCTCGCAGACCTGCTCGATCCGACCCCCAAGGATGTCGTCGACCTAGACGACGAGCAAGACATGCCCGAGACTGTGCGAAGCACTGCCGACGTCATGGATGAGCAGTTTGAGCCCACACCTCGTTCTCGCCGTCGCGAAATGCACACGGATTTCCTCACAGGTCGCTACACAGGCAAGCGCACGAGCAGAGCAGACCTCGAGCTCGAACACCCGTCTGCATCCTCTCCCTCCTCTCCCTCATCCCAATCCTCTTCCTCCTCCTCTCCACCCTCCTCTCCTCGTTCCCAGGCCTCGTCCGCCTCGTCCGATTCGTCCGCGTCGGCTTCCTCCGCCTCCGATGACGACCTGGAAACCTCCGTCCGTGCGCCCTCGCCTGCACTCATGACCCATTCGGGACCGCCTTTGACTCGCAGG
Organism: Mantamonas sphyraenae; assembly: GCA_026936335.1. Taxonomy (NCBI): domain Eukaryota; family Mantamonadidae; genus Mantamonas; species Mantamonas sphyraenae. The sequence goes on along the minus strand of JAPMXV010000035.1, from coordinate 338,139 downwards.
CAGGATAACGAAAAGGCACAGCATGCTTTGAGGCAGCAGCAGCTGTGGGACAACTCTCTGGAGCTCCGCATCAAGCTCCAGGGTGCCCTCAAGCTCGCCCACCGCTTCCCACAGCCTTCTATGCATTCTTCCTTTCGCGACCACTCCCCCCAACTCAGGCAGGCCTTTGAACGAGCACAGGAAGCTGCTCTCGGCCTTGCGGGCGACCTTCTCGAGCTCAAGCTTGCACTCAGTGAGGGCAAGGTCGAAGGAATCGACGCAGCTCCCCTTGCGCGCTCTCGCAAACGCCCACGCGATCTTTGGAAGCTTATGGACAGCACATCACGCGCAGAGCGTCCTTTCTTTGACACCACCCTCGACAAGTGGGACAAAAAGACACGTGTGGCTACGGAAGGCAAGTTCAAGGCCATCAACCAGAGCATTGTCCGCCAAATCGACCATGCCATGCGTGACAAAGAACGCGTGCAGCGACGCTTCCAACTTTACCGCGGCCGTGAACGCATCATCGGTGCTCCGCCCAGCAGCAAACGTGCACGCGTCTCTGCCACCCCTGCCAGCCAATCTGAACACTACGAACATCTACGACGACGGAGACTTTTACGAACGCCTTTTGCATCAGCTTCTCGACGCAAAGTCAAACGGAGCAGATCCTATTGCCATGGGCCGCAACTGGTTGGCTGCCAAACAGCTTGCAGGCAACACGCGCCGCCGCAAGGAGTATGCACGCAAGACCAAGGGCCGTACCCTCAGCTACCGTGTCCACGACAAGCTCGAGAATTTTATGGCTCCCGAGGATGATTCGGTGAACATGCGTGTCGAGGAGGACTTTGTCAACGAGCTGTTTGCCCACATGTGGGGCACTTGACATTTGTGCTGAAACGTCCTCGAATCCCCTCCAACACCTTCACACGTCCTTCTCCAGCATCTCGTAGCAGTACTGGTCAGCGTGCACCGGGTCACGCACGCTGGGTGACTTGGCCATCGGCTTGTACCCCAACTTCTCTGTATAAAACTTCATCGCGCCCGGATTGTCTGTTCGTGTGTGTGTGTGTGTGAGAGAGAGAGAGAGAGAGAGAGAGCCGAGTGAGTGAGTATCCGCCCTGCCTGTTGTGTACATCCTTCGCCTTCCAATACTCCCTGCACGACATACGCGTGAAAACTGTGAGCCGCACAACCTCCATCTTGGTCAGCTTGGCCAGCAGTGCCAGCACAACCATCATCCTCTCTCCCAATCCTTTGCGCTGCATACGCTCCTCCAGCTGGATCTCCATCAGGTACAGCATCAGCTTGCCGTCGTCATCCAGGTCGAAAACCACGTTGCAGTAGGCCACCGGCTCGTCCTTGCCGTCCTCTCCCTCGCCTGTCACGTAGCCAATCAAGAAGCGCGAGCTGTCATCCGTCAGCTCACCCATCTTGCGGTTGTCATTCCAGCCCCAGCCCTCGTTGTACATCTCTTCCATGTTCAGTTTGCACAGGTCAAACGCCCATTGCACTTCCTCCTTGCTCATCTCTTCGGGGCTCTTGTACTCAAAGCGTACCGTCGTGTCGTCCTTTGTGTACTCCTGAAAGGCGTTGAACAGCGCAAACAGCGATGTGTTTGCACGCGCATTCTTGATCACCTCCAGCTTCTCGTTTTCGCGCCGCAGCTCCTCCTTCCGCAGCTCGTTCTTTGACTTTCCCTTGCTTGCCTTGCCCGAAGACGACGACGAAGAAGATGATGACGACCCAGACGCTCCGCTTTGCGACTGTTGTTTGCCCTTGCCTCGTTGCTTCTGCTTCAGCTTGCCCTTTCCCGGCATTCTGATTTTTCGATGTCGCCGCATGCGCACACACACAAACCTGCACTAACTTGCACTAACTTGCACAATCTATTCATCCACACGTGCCCTTTTGCCTCCACCTTCCTCAGCCTCGTCATCGTCGTCGTCGTCGTCGTCCTCGTCGTCACGTCCGCGCTTGCGGCTGCTGCTTGCCTCCTCCTCATCTTCATCGTCTTCGTCCTCCACCTCGCTGTCAGAATCATCCTCCGGGACCTCCTCACCCTCCTCCACCTCGATCTCCTCAAACTCCTCGGGTTCGCTGAGGTCGTCGTCGGGGGCAAAGTCGTCGTCGCCGCTCCCTTCCGATCCGTCGTCATCCTCGCCGTCATCGTATCCGGGGCCCTCATCACCATCATCATCCTCTTCGTCATCGACCACACCCCGCAGATCGTCCTCTCCGGCATACGCGGCGTAGCGGCTGGCGTCGCGAGCGTTCAGGTTGCCGTCTGTGCCGAACAAAGCCTTGGCATGCTCAAAGTTCTTGATGGTCATGCGCTTGGCCTGCACAAGCTTCAGCAGCGGCGCATAGTCCTCTCGGTCCAGGTTTGTAAATTCGTACGTGTTGCCCGACTCTGTGCTAATGGTGAAATCAAAGTTCTTTCGCGAGCCCGTCGCCGTGATCTTGGACGCCGTAAACTCCACCGAAGCCACGCGCGAGTACACCACATGCACAGGGCGGTTGCTGGTGAAAACAAAGCTCTTTTCCAGGGGATACAACAGCACCTGCGACGTTCCCAGCGAGCACACGATGGCGTCCGCTCCGGCCGCGCTCTTGAACGACTGGCCCGCCTTGATGATCTTCTTGTCCTTGGCCAGCGACTTGAATGCCTTGCTCAGCACCAAGTAGGTTTTGCCCGTCATGCTCTTGCTCAGCAGCGGATACTTGGCCTCGATTTCTTCCTCGTCCAGCTGCACCTCCAGATCTTCGGTGATGTCCGTGTCCTTAAACTGCAGCAGGAGGATCGGGTAGCGCGACCTGCCCTGACTAATGGGCGGATCCAGTTTGATCATAAAGAGTGTGTTCAGCCCGTATGGCTCTTCCAGCACAAACAAGCCCTTGACGTTCTTGTACAGGATCTTAAAGTTGTTGTTGTTTTTGCCCAGCAGCCTGAAGAACGTGGAGCACATTTCCATGTCGAAGCGTCCGCGCGGCGTCTGGAAGAACACCTGGGGAAGTTTGAGGACGTAGTCGCCCGAGTTGAAGTCAATCTCGGCCCGCTCAAGCACGGTTTTCTGCAGCTCCGCCGCTCGAAGTGGCTCGCCTTCCACCGGTGGCACAAAGAACGAGATCTCCGTCACAGTGTCCGACTACGATGGCACATGCGTGACAAACACCAAATGCGTCCGCACATCAAGTGTGACAGTGTGTATGTCCCCCTGTGTAAGCGTGTGTGCCCTGCGTTTTCCCGAGTCCCCCCAAGGCCTGATCACTCACATTCCTCGCTTCTGTGCTCCCGGCCCCGTGGAACAGGATCTGCACATTCTCCTTGTTCAGTGTGCAGTTGCTCACGTCGCCGAGGTTCAATGAGAACATCGTGTCGTCCCGTGAGTCCTTCATCACCAGCTCCTTGTCTGTAGCCGCACCGTGCGTCAGCTTCCCGCGTCTTTTTTTTTTGGCGGGAAAAATGCGCTCGAGATCACCCCTCTCTGTGGGCACGCGCCATGCTGAGCTGCAGCGCGTACGTGGCCATGGTTGTCCACTTACTCTGAAACTCCAAGTCACCGTAGTTGTGTCCACGTGTGGACACGGAGACCTGCTCGATGTCTTTGCCGTATGTTTTCGCAAAGGGCTTGAGCGTGTCCAGATCAGCGGGCCCAAAGCCGTCAAACAGGTAGGAACCACCGCTCTTGAGGTACACGGCCAGCTGCATGCCAGACGGCACCTTGGACCACTGCAGAGACAGAATCTCCTTGGACAGCACCTGCAGCACCTCATCCGTCTTTCCATTCTTCCAACCCATGCCGTCGTTGTTGATCTTGAAAGTGCCCATCGCAGCCGACGAGCGCTTGTTCAGCATCACATTATCGAACGACATTCTCGGTGGTCTGTCCGTTGTGTGTCTGTGTGTCTGTCAAAGAACTGGCGTGGCGAAGCAGGCGCACAGTCTCACGTATCAGCTGAAATCGCCCTCCAGACCATCGAAACCCCTTCACCGTACATTTCCACCCTGGATGTCACCCTCTTGCCACCCCACTCCTCTCCCACTCCGGCTCACGTCCAAACGCGCGCCAGGTGGCGGATCACGCGCAGCACAACCTCGGTTGGCAACATCCACCACAGGAAATCCATGTCCTCGTCATCGTACATGGGAAAGAAACCGTCAGGGGAGATCTGTGACATCATCAGCAGCGTCTTGACGGCCAGGCGAAAGTCGTCCGGGAACGCGTGGTGGATCTCTGGCTCCCATTCGGGCAGAAAGTCCAGCACACTCATACCGCCGTGGTACGAGCCGCTATACCCGCCAAACATGTAAATGCGCGAGCCGACCGCAACAGAGGCCATCTTGGTTGATGCGGTGGGCATGACCCCTCGCACCAAAGGGCTTGTGCTTGGGATCGTCTGCACCCACAGGTTTTCAACAAGGTCGTACACAATCACCTCGTTCGTATAGCCACGCTCTTGTACGTAGCCTCCCACCACAAACAGCTTGTCCTGGCTCACACACGCGGAATGGCCCGACCGAGCTGCAGGCGCATAGCCGTCGGTTGTCGCCTCTTGCAGCACCGTCTTGTTCATCGTCGACGTCTCGAAACTCTCCAGCAGGTTGGTTGGGGTCTGCCCGACGATGCCGCCGTACACGATGATGTGTCGGGAGTTGTCCTCCGAGTTGATCCACACGTTGGCGGTATGCAACTTTGAGATGCGGAGCACGGTGAGCTTTCGCACAGCCCATGTCAAACCATGATCCGTGCTTTCCAACACCTTTGTGGAACCTTGAGAACCACCCAGTTTGACCATGCGCAGAAGGACATCGTCGCCACGGCCACGGTTCGAGCTGCTCATTGAGGCTCCCTCATGAGGCGGGAGAAGTGTCATGGTGTGTTCTGATGTCCCTCCATTCAAGTAGACTGCACCGCTTGAGATACGACTGCTGGGATCGCGTTCCCACTCCATCGTGCGCAGGTTGAAAATCTCCAGCACGCTGTGGACTTCCTGGTTGGTGGACGTGCGCAACGCGGCACACGTGGTGTTTTGCATATACGACCCTCCATAAACGTACATGTCGTCTCCCACTATGGTTGCTGAGTGGCCGTAGCGATGGCTCGGCCCGCCATTGTTGGGGTACAAGCTCAGGTCGTTATGGTAGAACCTCCACGACAGTGTGGCGAGGTCAAAGATGCTCATGTCGTTCAACACATAGTGTTTGCCAAAGAACAACCGGCCGCCAAACAGAATCAGGCGGTCGCGCTCAGGTGTCAGACACAAAGTGGCCGACCCTCTTTTCAGCGGTTCCACCACCTCGTCGCCCGATTTCATCTCCGCCACCAATTTGTCTGCCCAGCTCGAGTGCCCGCCCATGCGCATCCACACAGAGTCCAGTCCGGGGTTGTCCATCTCTGGCAGGTACTTGATGAGCAGCTGCTCCCAGTCCAGTTCGTTTGCACTTTCTTCGCTCGCCTCCTGCTGCAGTTGCTTCATCGTCTTCATCGAAGTTGCAGACACAAACAGCTGCGACCGCCCTCGAATCTGTGCTGCCCTTGCCTTCTTCTCTCGATACTCCAGATCTGCTGCAGATGGCCCGCTACCAAGCACAAGCTCGTCCACGTCCCTCCAGTTTGCAAACGCCTCCTTGAGAAAGTCTTCTGTCTTCTGGTCTCTGCCAAAGTTCGACGACATGTTGAATGCGCCGAGCTATTCGGAAATCGGGTTGGTGGCGATGGCGACTTTGTTTGCTTGTGGGTGGCTTCCCACTTCCCACTTCTTCCCACTTCCATCGCCTTTCTCGTTTACACACGCGTCCATTCCCTCTCCGACCACCCTGTCCACCTGTATCCTCTCCCACGCTTCTGCTCAGCGCTTCAGCGACGACCGCCTGCCCTCGCCCTTCTTTGGCGGTCCCTTGCCTCGTCGTCGCATCCTCACTGCCTTCTTGTTCTGTCGCACCATCCCTGCGTCCACATACATCGAGTCTCGGAACGTGTGCAACGCCGGCGGATAGTACGCCGCCACTTCCGCTCCAACCAGCTTCTTGCGCAGCACCTTGTTGCCGCTGCGCACACCTGTGCCAGAAGGCAGATTGCCAAAGATGGCATCACTGCGTGACCTCCATGCAGCCACCTCCTCCTGGTTCAGCGAGCTCACCCGCACACTGTGGCGCTTGGCGCGGCTCGACACGCCGCGCATGCCGCCTTCCAAGCCAGCCACACACGCCAGACCGGTGCCACGTGTCGTGCCTACTGACAGAACGGAGTGTGTGACCCCCGATGACACACCTACGACGCCACAACGACGAACAAACATGGGTGGAGACAAACAACGGCGCAAAGGTTTGTTTGGACCAGCGCCGACGCGCCTGCAAGCAAAAGGACGCACTTAGCGGTTGAGCTCGGACGACAGAGTGCCAGAGAGTTCCCAGTGCATGGCGTCTTCGTACTGCGGAGAGTACCAGCCGCCCCAGAAGAGACCGTTGCGGGCAAAGATCGGGGCCATGACGTTGAGACCGTGGAAGGCCTTGCCGTTGAAGCGCGGGTCCAGGCGGCCGTCAATCTTGAGGTCCACAGCCGCTCCCCACGCGTGCGAAGAGAACGAGGTCGAAGAGCCACGCACAGCGCGCATGCAGAGCATGCCAGCCGAGCTCAGGCGGCGGAACAGATCCGGGTACTGGCGGCGAACCTCGTTCAGCGAACGCTCAAGGCGGTCCAGCACATAGCGGTTTCCACGGAAGGACATGTGGCCGATTTGGCGCGTCTGCAGGTTGTTCAGCACCTTGGGGTTGGTGATACGGCTGTTGGAGCACTCGGAGGTCAAAGGTCCAGGGTCGCCCACAGTGCGGCGCAGACGGGCCTGGGACAGGTAGGACAGGCCAAACGTGTTCGGGATGATGGCTTCCTCACGCGTCCAGTCCACGTTGGCCGGAGCAGGGGTCTGGCGAACAGGCGTGCGCACCGGCGTGCGAACAGGCGTGCGAACAGGCGTGCGAACAGGTGTGCGAACAGGAGTGCGCACAGGCGGGTTCGTGGGCGTCGGAGTGGTCCTGCTGCCCAAGCGGCTCCAGAAGGATCCGCCACGCGAGGTGCGCGTCGTCGTGGTGCGACGGGTTGCAGGCGTAGGCGTAGGCGTAGCTGTGCGACGCGTGCTCCAGAAGCCACCTCGCGACGTGCGAGTCGTGGTAGTGCGACGGGTCGCAGGCGTAGGCGTAGGCGTAGCTGTGCGACGCGTGCTCCAGAATCCACCTCGCGATGAAGAGCTGCTGCGGCGGCTGCTGCTGTAGCTGCTGCTGCGTCGGCTGCTGCTGTAGCTGCTGCTGCGGCGGCTGTACGAAGGTGCGGCGCGGCGTGCCACAGGCGTCGGCGTAGCCTTGCGGAACCAGAACGCATCACGCGTCTCGTCGTAGTCTTCCACATCAGAATCCGACTCGCTAGAGCCAGACTGAGCCTCAGCGCTCGCTTCCGACTCGGAGAAGTTGGCCTCTGCGAGTTGGTTTTTTTCCACCATCCGAAAAAGGCCGTTTGCGTTTTGTCAGTCCCTCTCCAACCACCTCTGCCCTACTCGCACCACTTACCTGCCACTGCCTCGCCTTCGCTTGCGCTCGAGCTCATGCTATGGTCGCAAATGCGTGAACAGACCCACACGTCGTGTCAGCGGCTTGCACTAGGCGTCGTTTCCTTTTTCTCAAAACAACACGCCGCGCCTTCCCTCCCTCCTTCCCCAAGGTCCCCCCCCACCCCTTCCCATGCGTCGCTGCTTCCACTGAGCCATCCCATGGTGTCCCCATGTGTACGCAAGGACGTGTGGACAACCCCAGCATGCTCACCCATCCCTCAGCGTCACAGTCTCCACTGCTTGGAGGAAACTCACCTGAACTCGCCGCCAGGGCTCGCGACAACACAGGCTGCCAACAGCAGCAGAGCCATCAGGAATGTTGTTGCCGATCTCGTCATAGCAGAAAGAACGACTTGTTGGGGTTGTGGTTTTCGGGGGTGATGTGTGTGCGGTCGCGCGTCCCCGCCCAAACCGCCGCAAAGTCCCACCCATGCCCACCTCCCGCTTGGTCACCATGTGTGGCAGAGACCAACTGCTCAATCGGAACTTTTGCCGCAGAGTCGAAAGCGTCACCGAGGCCCACCAGGCCACCGACGACGACGACGGTGAGTGCCAACTTTCTCCCCTCTTGCCTCGTCGAAGATTGCCGTGTCTCGGCTGCTCCCCTCGCGTCCGATGCACACGTTTCACACCTCCCCTGGGCCAACACTCACTCTTCTACCCCCTTTGCCCCTTCCCTTCCCCCAACCCCCCCTCCCCCTCAATCCCTTCTCCTTCGCGGTGCCGTCTGTAGTGGCTGCTTTGGACGAGTCAACGACTCTGGCCACACTCAAGGTCGACGAAGAGAATATTGATCTCGCCTTTATGGCGGCCGAGTCCGAACATGTTTTTGAAGAGCTTCTCAACCACGCCGTTGCCTTTGTTGTCCTCTACGATGTGGCCGATCGCAACTCCTTCGATGTTGCTGCCAGCTATATTGAGCGCATCATGCTCGTTCAGGGCTCTCGTGCAGCCGTTTACCTTGTTGGCTGCCTCAATCATGTCGAAGAGACTCGAGGTAGATTTTGCCCAGCCCTCATCCCGTCCACATGCCTCTTGCGGCGGCCCGCAAGAGATGCGTGTCCCAATTTGCCAAAAAAACGAGTCGGCTCACTTTCTCCCCCTCCCCCTCCTTACCAGTGACCATGACCGACGTGCTTGCTTTCAACCAAGACTACAATGTGCCCGCAAAGCATGTGGACGTCGCATCGGACGACGAAATCCACACGGTCCTCCATCAGCTTGTGCGCCAAATCCGGGAATCAACCTCCACCACTGAAATCAAGGTCAGCATGGCCAGCGTTGCTGCCCTCTTTCGTGACCTGGAGCTATATTTCGACGTGTTTGCCGAAGCCGATGGCAACGCCGTCACAGGCGACAAACTTGCGGGCTTCCTACCGTCCAGCGACAAACCAGGCGACACGCACGCCCAGCCTCTCTACAGTGCACAGAACCAATCCTGGGTCACATCCCAGCGTTGTATGAGCATGATGCAGGACATCTGCTCCGACGACATGACCCAAAAACGCTTCCACACCGCCCTCAAGGTCGAACTCAAGGCCATTCACCTTTACGACGACTCCATCGATCTCGACGACCAGAAGGTGACCTTTTGGATGTTTCTTCACATGCTGTACTCGTTCTGGAACATGGGCCTGGTTTCCAACGACGTTGTGGCCGAGTCTGGCGACGTCAAGGTCCACGTGCAAGCCATTGTGCTCGACGACCGCTTCCGCTCGCTGAAAAAGGTCTTTGCGTTCTTTGCCGGGGACGCCACCTCTCTTGACGTCCTGAACTTCCACAGCGCCCTCACACGCCTCATTGGCGAGGAGGCCGACCTCGATTTTGAGGCCGTGGCCGACTTTGTGTCCAGCGTCGAGCCGCATGACGAGAGCAGCGGCCCCATCAACACCTTTTCCATCCAGGTCACCTTCCGTGGATTCTTTGCCATCCTATACCTTTTGTATCTAGATGCAGGTGGCGAAATGGGAGTGGATTCAGCCAACGAGCTGCCGGAAGAGGACAGCAGCAGCAGCAGCAGCAGCAACGCTGGGGAAGAGCTCACTGTGCGTGATTATCGCCGCAGTGGAAGTGCGTCGCAATTGCTCATTCGTCAAGCGAGCCAAAAGTCTTTGTCCATGATGGGCACCCTAAGTCGCAGCGAACGCAAACAGAATGCCTCGCTTCGCCACTCCCGCAGCATGGAACGCGAACTTCTGGACAGCACGGCCGCACTGGAGCGCATCAAAGCAGACGTGGAGCAGAAAAAGCAGAAGGAGGAGGAGGAGAAAGTGCGAGAGGCCGAAGAGGCTGAGCTGCAGAAGCGTTTGGCCGAGCTTGAGGCGCAGATGAGCAGCTCGTCAGGCTCCAACGCCTCTAAGCGCAAATCTCTGTTTGGTCTCGTGCCCCTGGGTTCCAAGAGCACAGACGACGAGGACGACGAGCAGGAACAGATGGAGGTCGGCGTCCGACGGGGCTGGCTGTACAAGAAGGGGGCGGTTTTCAAAGGCTGGAAGCGCCGGTATGTGGTGCTGGAGAACAATACCATGGCCTATTATCAGGACGAAAAGACATTTCTGCGCGGCGGAAAGCCCAAGGGTATTGTGGACATCAAGGGCAACGAAGCAAGTGACATCCGAGACCAGCGCGACGCCAAGTTCCCCGAACTGAAAAAGAAGCACGCCAGCCTGTTCCTGTTCCAGGTGAAAACGGCCGTGGGTGACCGTGTGTGGTACTGGTACGCTGAATCGCCGGTAGAGGGTGAAAAGTGGCTCGAGGCGTTGCGGGGCAAGAGCAGCAGCGCAGGCGATGGCAAACAAACAGAGTGATCCTGATCCACCCAATGTTTGTCCGACGTACACTTGCAAACACTTGCACGCGTGGCTTGCGGGCCAATTCCAAGCGTTCCATGAGCACCGTGTCGTCTGTGCGTGCCCTGAGCACCAAGACGTCCTCGGCTCCGCTCCGAACAGCCGGAATCGGCGCCGAGCGCACGGTTGCCTGCAGCCTGCTCAGCGGCAGCACCAGCAGCACCAGCAGCATTGTTTTGGGCATGGATGCACACTCAACAAGCAGTGGCATCGTCCAGCGTTCAGGTAGGTAAATGCACAGCAGTGTGACGCGAGGTTGCGACCTGACACAGCTTTCGCGCCCGCGCCCCAGCTCTTCATACAGCACGCGTCATGGAAGCTGTCGAGGCCGAGCCCGTGGCTCCGTTGGGCAAAGTGACAGAGATTGAAGAGGTGGAGGAGTTTGTGGATCTCGTGCAGGACGAGGACAGGACGGTGCTGGTGGATTTCTCCGCCGAATGGTGCGGTCCGTGCAAGCAGATTGCCCCTGTGCTCGACGAGATGGCCAAGGAGTTTGAAGACAAGTCGGTGCTGTTTGTCAAGATCGATGTGGACAACGAGGACATGCGTGAGGTCACCCTCCCGCTGAAGTTCGTGCCGTGCCAACGTTTGTCCTTTTCTCGGGCGGCAAGCCCTTGTACAAGATCGAGGGTGCTGATGCAGCTGGGATCCGTGCTATGTTGGATGAGGTGACGCGCAGTGCCTGAGTGCCTGCACGACTGGATGCACCTGCGAACCAAAAGAAAAGAAACGCCGCTCAGAGCGACACATCCCATGTTTGTTCGTCGTTGTGGCGTCGTAGGTGTGTCATCGGGGGTCACACACTCCGTTCTGTCAGTAGGCACGACACGTGGCACCGGTCTGGCATGTGTGGCTGGCTTGGAAGGCGGCATGCGCGGCGTGTCGAGCCGCGCCAAGCGCCACAGTGTGCGAGTGAGCTCGCTGAACCAGGAGGAGGTGGCTGCATGGAGGTCACGCAGTGATGCCATCTTTGGCAATCTGCCTTCTGGCACAGGTGTGCGCAGCGGCAACAAGGTGCTGCGCAAGAAGCTGGTTGGAGCGGAAGTGGCGGCGTACTATCCGCCGGCGTTGCACACGTTCCGAGACTCGATGTATGTGGACGCAGGGATGGTGCGACAGAACAAGAAGGCAGTGAGGATGCGACGACGAGGCAAGGGACCGCCAAAGAAGGGCGAGGGCAGGCGGTCGTCGCTGAAGCGCTGAGCAGAAGCAGAAGCGTGGGAGAGGATACAGGTGGACAGGGTGGTCGGAGAGGGAATGGACGCGTGTGTAAACGAGAAAGGCGATGGAAGTGGGAAGTGGGAAGTGGGAAGCCACCCACAAGCAAACAACAAAGAAACCGGTCGCTTCCACCACGTCGCCATCGCCACCAACCCTACCCCATCCAACAAGCCCAACACTCCCGCATCTCCATCTCTCAGTCACCCCATCGTCCATCACCCCCACCCGTGCAAAGATGGATCTGGTCGTACGCATCCCGCAGGCGTACTTTGTGACAAAGTCCAGCTACTTCTTGACTGGCACCCTGCTCAACCTATTCGACAACTCGGTGCGGTCGATGGTGGAACAGCCCAAGGGCCAGCAGCGAACTTCGGTGGTCAGCGACGTGACTCGCGCCCAGTTTGACTCTGACCTGTTTGACTTTGTGCTCAACCTGCCCGCCAGCCTGGAACAGCTGGTCGAGAAGGAGAAAGCCAACGTCGGAGACTCGGGAAGTCGCACGTCCAGCCGCAGCAGTGCCTCCTCGCAGGCCCAACTGCTCATCCTGGGCCTGGAAATCGAACTTCTCGGATTTGACGAGGACCAGCGGCCCCACAGCGTCGGCACAGCCCACTATGACATCAACCTATCCTCCTTTGTGCGCCTTCTCACCACAGGCCACCTCTCCTGTAAGCTTATTGTTCTTGGCAGCGACTCGGAGCGACTGACCTCGCCCGGCGCAGAAACGGCCGTTGTCGCTCGTCTCGACGTCGACATCAGCCTTCCTGCCGTCGCCAAGGCCAGTCACGCATCGCCCTCGCCCAGCCAAGTGCTCCAGGACGCCCTCACATCACGTGGCAAACAATCTACGTCATTGGACCAGGCTCAATTGTCTCCGTTTACCGTCCACGGCGGCGACGGGTACGTGAGCCTTCTTGTCCACCGCGCCACGGGCCTGCCCACCGACGCAGATGACCAGGAGCCCAACGCATTCGTCACAGCCACCCTCCCAGCCACCCCCAAGAAGGGCGCGTCCACCAAACAGATCAAGAGCAGCTGTGACCCCGTGTGGAATCACACGTTGTTCCTCCCCATTTTGGAGCACGAGTTTGAACAAGGTCTGCTCCTGTCGGTGGTCAACCAGCGCGACAAGGCGCTTCTCACATCGGCTCTCCTGCCATTGGCCACGCTCGTGCGTGAGCAACAGTTCAATGTGTGTCTTCCACTGCAACCAGCGGGGGGAGGAAAGGGCAGCAGCAGCACCAGCAGCAGCAGCAACGACGGCAACAACAGCGATGACGACGACGAGGATGGAAACACCATTCTGCTGTACGTTTCTATTCTGGTGCACAATGGCCTGTCGCGTACCATGGAAGTGTATGCACAACCGGGGTGGTTGTATGCGGAACTGACCTTGGACTGTGTGAGTGTCTTTGAAGACAATCTGGTGTCCGACAGCATGTTCTGTGTGGTGAGCCCTGTGGACAATGCGGACTTTCACATGCACCACAACCTCACCGAGTCCACACACGCCACTGCTTTCACTCGCGTGCTGCCCAGCCGTTTGGCCGCTGTCTCGGCTGCACGTGAGCAGACGCTGAAGCAAGCTCAGCTCAAAGACAGCGCCCACAGCGGCCGCCAACGCTCCTGGGCCACCACTTGTACCTCTTCCCACGATGGCTTCCAATGGCGATGGCAACAGCACATGCACTTCCACGTGCCCGAGGCCATGCTCGATTCCCCTTCCGCCTGCCTGATGATCGAGATGTACACACAGAAGGACGACGCCCTGCTGGCTGTGGCGTACATCACCTTTGTAGAGATGTTTTCTGGAACGCAGGCGCTGTCGGGCGACACTCCAGGTCATCAGGTGGCCTTCCCCACAGTGGAGGTCTATCTGGCCTCCGACCTGGCCCACATCTCCCCCCTTATGTTTGGCCAATGCCAAGTGTGTGTGTACACCCAATCTGCCATGCTTGAGTACCTAGCCAGTGCCCCGTCGCCCTTCCCGGCCGCACCAAAGCTCCTGCGGCCCAAGACCAACGCCAGCCGCAGCACAGCCAAGAAGAGTCCCACACCGCCGTCCGGGCGCCGCACGGGCGACAACCACCACCAGCAGCAACAACAGCAACAACGGCATCAAACAAACGTGTTGACGCCTTCCGGTGGAGCATCGCTGCGTGCTCAGCATGGTGCATCGTCCGCGATGGCCTTGGGCGGCTCTGAATCCCCGTCGCGTGCGTACAGCGTGCAGAGCCTGAGCCGTGAGGACACGCACAAACTGTCGTCTGCACTTCAGCTGAAGCTGGAGGAGGTGACGCGTGCAAACGCGGAGCAGATTGCAGAGCTGGAGCAGATGGTGTACGAACGCAACCAGGTAATCCGGCAGATTGGGGACGACTTTATTGAGCAGCGTCGCGAGCTGCGTGCACTACAGGAGAAACACGAGCGACTGCGAAGTGCAGCAGTGATGCGTGCCAAGGCGGACAAAGCGCTGTTGGTGCAGAGCGGCGTGCAAAAAGTGCCACCGGAGGAGCTGCCGCAACGGTACGCGCTGCTGGTGCAGGCTGCCACGCAACAGAAGCAAATCAACGAAGCTCTGCGGCTCAAGGTGCACAAGCTGGAAAGTGGCCAGGAGGGACAGCTGGAAATCCAGCTGCGGGAGCTGAAGGCTGCGCATCAATCACAGGCGGCGTACATCCACAAGCTGCAGGAGCGCATGCGCAAGTACGACGTCAAGACGATGAAAGCAGTGATCAAGCAGCAGCAGGCCATTATTGAACGCCTGGAAGGGGTTATCAAAAACAGATTGGGCGGTGTGTTGGTGGAAGCGGAGGACCATCAGGGCACCTCGATGCAGGAGGAGGAGGATCGCGCGCGGCAGCTGGAGGAGCACAAAGAGGCGTACGAAAAGGTTGTGGAGCAGAGAGATGAATTGCGAGAGCAGCTGAGTCAGTTGCAAGCAAGCCTTGAGGAAGAACGCAAAGCACGGCAAAACAGTGCGGAAGAACACCGTGGCCTGAGCAAGAGCCAGGAGCTGGCGTTGGAAATGCGTGCACAACGTGCAGAGACTCGCGTGGGCACACTGGAGGCACAGCTGATCCGGCATGCAAAGGAGCATTCGAAACGAGTCAGCGAACTAGAGGCGCACATCAGCGAGCTTGAGGCCAACGCCATGCTGATGGGTGCAGACCTGGACCTGGACACATCCACAGATGCCAGTGGCACCCAGGGAGAGGATGATGACTGGCTGTTTGGCCGGCCTTTCTCACGCGGGTCGCGGCCAACAAGTAGTGGGCCACGCACCATTGGCTGGAACAAGCTGGACGAGCCGCTTGGAGCCGCTGACCTGGGCATCCCTGGCTTTGGTCCATTCAACGGCGACTCGGATGGGCTGTATTCAGATGCAGGTGAACGCTTCAGCGACGGCCAACTCTTTAGTGATCGCACGGACGGCAGCGCAGCCGGAAAGGGCAAAGGCAAGGTGCTGCCCAAGATTGCGAGCAGGTAGTTGGAACGAAATCGGGTTCATTGTCATGCACATGGACCACGTGTGGTCACACTTCCATTTCCATCGCCTGGTCCAGCACGTCTTCGTCTGTAGGGTCAGCAATGACCGTCGTCACGGTGCCACCATCTTCTTCGTCCTCTTCGTCGTCCTCCTCCGCGCTGTCTGCCACTTCATCCTCATCCCCTTCAAATCCTTCTTCTTCGTCATCTTCCACCTCTTTGCCGCCGCAATCGCTCGTCTGCTCCTCCTCACCGTCATCATTCGCATCGGCACCTTTCACGCGTCGAACCAGCGCAAAGGAGATCAGCGCTTTGGCCTCATCGTGCATGGACCCAAGCAGGCACATGGAGGGCAGTTCGTCGATATTTTGCGTTCCCTTGAGCTGTGTAAAGTCGCCTGCCACCTCCTCCTCCTGTGCGGCGGCGTCGCCCTCTTCCTCGTCCTCCTGTTCAGACTCACCCTGCGCAGCCAATTGTTGGCGTCGGCGCTCCTTCTTCTTCAACTCCTTCTGCATGAGGTCGTAGGTGTCGGACACGGTGTCTGTCTTGAGGGTGAACAGATCCTTGAGATCGTCGTTGGTGAAGTTTCGCTCGACGTTGGCCTTGTCGTCGACGACGGCTGTGCTCAGGCCGGTCTTCAGAACCTGCCGCTGGTAGATCTTCTCCTCGATGGTGCCCGTGGTCACGAGTCTGTAAATGGACACTTTCTTTTTCTGGCCGTCTCGCCAAACCCGTGCCATGGCCTGTTGGTCAGTAGCCGGATTCCAGTCGGGATCAAAGAGGATCAGGCGGTTGGCTCCAATCAGGTTCAGTCCCACGCCGCCTGCACGTGCAGAAAGCAAAAAGACGCGCACGCCTGCGTACCCGTTGTTGAACGACTTGACCATCTCTGTGCGTTTGGACGAGTCGGTGCTTCCGTCGAGTCGCACCGTTTTCAGCCCGACGAGGTCGCACACCCCCTGCAGCACATCCAAAGTGCGTGTAAAGTTGCTGATGAGCACGACGCGATCCTTGGTACTGCTTGCAATCTTGTCCAGCAGCGAGTGAAGCACCACAAGCTTGCCCGTGTCCAGAGGCACAATCAGCTTGTCCGTGTCGTTGCCTTGACTGCTGTTGCCACTCTTTCCACGGCCGCCTGAGCCACCGTGCTCGCTCATTTGCTTCAACGTGTTGTTCAGCGCTTCGTAGTCCACGCCATACGTCTCTTGTGCGTCTGTGTAGATGCTGCGCTCGTGTTCACGCGTTGCACCCTCGAGCACCTTGTCGTACGCCAGAACGGGCGCGTTGCACACCTTTCGCAATGAGATGATGACTCCCAGCGCACTGTGCATCGAGCCGTTCTTCACCGCCTCGTACACAATCGACTGGCCCGAACGCAGGACGGCCTTGTACGCCCTCTCTTGCACGGACGTCGGCTTGCACATCACCACCAGCTCCACCTTCTCCGGCAGGTACTTCTCATTGATCTTGGCCGTGCGTCGCAGGATGCACTGTGACGTCATGCGTGTCAGCTCAGTCGACCTGGCCTCGGCAAGCACTCGTTCCTTTGGCCCCACGTCCGCACTGCGGCCCTTCATGATCGGCGTGCCAAACACGCGCATGAACGTGTTGCGGTCCCCAAGCATGTCTGGGTTCACAAAGTTGATCATGGCGTGGAATTCGTCCATCTGATTCTGGATTGGCGTGCCGCTCAGGATCACCCTGCGCCTCGTTTTCAGGTTGTTCAGTGCGACCGCAATCTGCGACGAGCCGTTCTTCAACCGATGCCTGTGCCGTTTCAGCATGAGTGGTGTGCGTGTGCGTGTCAGCAACTCCCCGTACCACCCTTCCCTTGTCCGTCTAAGCATGCCCAACATACCCTTCGTCACAAATCACCAACCCGCAGCAGGGCAAGGAACTGATGGTCACGGAGCAGGAGCGAAACATTTCGTAGGAAATGATCATGACTGGGTAGCGCGTGGCCTTGGGGAACTCCTTGATGGACTCGGCGGCCTGTGCAGCCGAGCTTCCTGCGCCTCCCTTGATCACCAACGGGCGCAGACGCTCCACACCCAGCCACTTTTGAAATTCGCGCTGCCAGTTTCCTACCAGCGACGCAGGTGTAACGATGACTGCCTTTTTGATGGCGGGCTTGCCTGTCGGTCCCTGCTTGAGCAGCGTCCACACAAGGGTGATTGCCTGGATTGTCTTGCCAAGGCCCATTTCGTCGGCCAGGATGGCCCCGTGAAAGTCGGAAGACTTGTTGCCCATGACACACTCGTAGAGGAAGCGCACACCTTCGCGCTGATGCGGGCGCAGCTTTGTGGCCAGGTACGGGTCGACCACCACCTCTGTCAGCAACTGCCCCCGCGCATTGCTCTTTGCATGGCCCGCATTCAGCACCAACGCGTTCTCGTCTGTGCTGCTGTGCAAAGGCTTCGGTTTTGTCTTGGGCTGCGGTGTTGCTGCTCCGCTGCTGTGTTTCTTAAACTCGGTTCGTTTCGGCTTGCTCATCTGGATCCCTTTTGCCGGCCCCGTGGAGCCCACACCCTTCATACCGCCCTTGACAAACAGTTGTCCTGCAATGAAGCGTGTTGCGTGGGTCCGTGTGTCAGTGTCGTGTCTGTGTCAGTGTGATCATGCTCGGGGCTCCCAGCATGTGTGTGTTGCCCGAGTGCGGCCGGTGAGTGATCACCCCGCCGCCGAGAACTTTTCGGGAACTTGTGCTTCGCTCACCTGAAAAGTACAGCTGCGTGTCAAGCTCGTTCATGATCTCCACCTCCTTGCCACCAAGGTAGATGAGGTCGCCTGGCTTTGTGCGCGGCATCTTGCCGATCACGTTGCCCTTGTTGTACAACTCTTTGCCTTCGGCGTCCTTCAGCAGATGCTTCGCGCCCTGCAGAAACAGGAACGCATCGTTGTATGTCTTGTGTTTCTTGTTGCTGGCCTTGCACCACATCACCGAGAACAGTTTGCTGTCCTCTTGCGACGCTGTCTCCTCTTCCATCCGTTGCTTCAACACCTTGGCGTCGATCTTTGGCGCCGAGAACCCCTTCTTGCCCTTCTTTGCCGCTGGTGGGGGTCCCATGCGTCGTCTCTTCAAGGCTGGTTGCTTTGCAGGTGGTGTGCTTGTCATGATGCTTTTCTCCTTGGGGCTCAGCTGCTTCCCCTCTTCGCTTGGTGCCAAGTTGCTCGACTCCACGTTCCGCTTGTTCTCGCTGTTCGCCGCCTTTACAATGTTCGCCGCAGCTGCAATGGTCTTCACACTGCTGCTGCTACTACTACTGCTGCTGAGTCCCACGGCACTCTTGTGCAGCAGCTTGCGTCGGTTGGACGGGGCCTTGCTACGGCGCATTGGAATTTTTGTTTGTTTGGCCCGTCGCTGCGCACCACACACACGCACACACACACACCATCATCTTCTTCTTCATCACAGTCCACTGGGGAAGCCCTTGATGTCTCCACCGTCTGTAACCAGGTTCCCATCCAGCTCGTACTTGAGCTGGAACTTCATGGCCACAGGCCGCTCCTTGTGCATCGAGTTGTTCAGCAGAACCACCTGCGTCACAGCGCCACTGTCGTTTGCAGGCACCGATGTCCCGCTGGCCTTCTTCACCTGGAACTTGATGTACTTGGGCACAGCCACCTTGAAGACAAAGTCTTCCAGGTTGCTCCCGTTGTTGTTCCTGTACGTCATTGTGATCTTGGTCATTGCCTCGTTGTCCGGGTTCTTCACAAAGTCAAACGTCACCAGCACGTTGTTCTTGTTGTACGCCGTCATCGTGTCCGACAGACTTCCGCCGTTGTTGCCACCTCCGCCGCTGCTGCTTCCGCCATTGCCACCGCCCAGCCCGCCCATCAGGTCTCCGCTACTGCCACCCAGCATGCTCATAAGATCCGATCCGCCCCCACCTCCGCCTCCACCTCCCATGCCTCCCATGCCTCCCCTCCCATGCCTCCCATGCCGCCCATGCCGCCGCCGCCGCCGCCCAGCATGTTCAACAGGTCGTCACCTCCGCCACCTCCTCCACCTCCACCACCACCACCACCACTGCCACTCAGCAGGTCGCCACTCGAGCCCCCAAAGACACCCAGCAGCTCCTCCAGGCCTCCACCTCCACCTCCGCCTCCGCTCGAACCCTGTGCACCGCCGTCGCTGCTTCCTTCGTCTCCGCCAAAGGTGATCAGGTCGCCGTTGTCCTCGCCCGAAGACGACGACGACGACGTCTTCTTGCCTGTCTTGGACACAGACACGCTGGCAATGTCCAACGGGCTTTGGCCATCCTCCTGCTCATCCTCTTCGTCCTCGCCGTCTTCGCCGTCCACAGCACGCATCGGCGCCGCAGGGTCGTCGATAAACTCCTCTGCACGACGTGCGAGCACTGTCTTGCTAAACGGCGGCATATGTGTCGTCAGCTTCTCCTTGATCTCGTCAAACTGGAACAGGTTCAGAAATTCCCACGAGCGCTGCTGGAGCTCGATGTCCATCGACTCGGTAAAGTTGTTCAGCAGCTCGCGGATGCGTGTATCGACGCCCTCCAGACGCGACGACAGCTTGATCAGCGCCATCACTGTGATGCGGCGCGTCTGCAGCGTAGCATTTGGGCTCTGCAGAGCCTCCTCAAGCAGCAGGATAATATCGTCTTCGTTGACGTCCACTGGATCTTGGTCTTCGCCCAGGTTGTCTTCGTCCGAGATGAGGTAGTCGCC
Organism: Mantamonas sphyraenae; assembly: GCA_026936335.1. Classification (NCBI taxonomy): domain Eukaryota; family Mantamonadidae; genus Mantamonas; species Mantamonas sphyraenae. The sequence goes on along the minus strand of JAPMXV010000035.1, from coordinate 318,307 downwards.
ATACTCGCCAATGGCCCACACTGCAAGCTCCAGCAGCGTTTGGTTGACGTTTCCTGCACCGCCCTTGTCATGCGCCTCTTGACTCAGAGCAAGGTACAGCTTTGTGACTGCGTACGCCTGCAACTCTTGGTTCTGCAGGATGAGGATGCGGAAGGTGGCCGGCACCTCGCCACGGATATACTTGCCCCCGAGCACGATGGCTTTGAGCAGCTGGTCAAATTGCCAGCGCACGTTGGGTGCGTACCTCTCGATGATGGTCACAATCTTGATGGCCAGATCGGGTTTGAACTGCTCGTCGGCCACCACGAGGTAGTTGAGCAGCTCGCGGGTCAGCGTGCGGATGTTGCCCTCGTTGACAAGTGCATACACCAAATCGAGCGCGCGGCGGCGGATAGAGATGTCGTGGTCCTTGAGGCAGTCCACAATGGTGTGGCGGTGCCTCTGCACGGCAGCCATGTCGTCGTGCAACACCTTGGCAAGTGTCGTCAGCGCCACATAGCGGTTGTTGTTCTGGCCGACGAGGAAGCGGCCCAGGATGTTGATGGCCAGCTTGCGCAGGCCAGGCTCGCTTTCGATGGCCAGAATGGTCTGTACGGCCTCGTAGACCACGGCGTTGCCAACGTTCTTTGTACTTTCCGTGTTGGTGGCCACCTCTGCCAAAATGTCGTTCATCTGCTCCGACGCTTCTGTGTCGCCTTGGCCCAGAATGCGAAGCAGCCGCAACACAGAGACTTGGATAAACGGATCTGTAACGCCGCCGACGTCGTGTTCTGGCGCATAGCTCGACTGCACCAGGTTCTTCAAGATGCGGATGAGGTTCGGCACAAGCTGTGTGTTTGTCCCACACCCACACCCCATTCCATGTTAGCATTTCGTATGTGTCCACGTGTGCATTCAGTGCTCGATGTCCACCGCGTGCATGCGGCGCATGCGCTCGTGGGCCGCGTTTGCAGGCTGTGCGGAGACAAAACGCGAGCCCGGGTTGGAGAGGGAAAAGGCGGCGGGAGGAAGCGCACACGCGTGCACACGTGCGATATGACCATGCACACGGAGGTGACTTACACGTCGGAAGGTATCGATCTTTTCCGGGTCCACCTTGCACATCTCGATGAGCAGACGCACACCGGTGAGCAGCACGCCGTGGTTTCGGTCGGCCAGCAGAGGTCTAATTCGCGAAAGGAAATCGTCCACCAGGTCGGCGTCCTTGTGAATGAACCGCACTGCGCACAGTGTGGCCTGCAACAGCGTTACGCACACCAACAGGGCAGTTCCACATACACATACAGCGCACACAGCGGGCACGAGGCAGGTGTTAGCGCGTGGGCCTGGGGTATCGCGAAGCAGAGGCTGCGGAGGGAACTGGGCCTCACCTTTTTCCGGATGTACGGGTTTGTGTGCCCCATGAGCTCGTCCACCTGGCTCTTGATGTCGCGTGCCATTTCTGCGTTGGCAATGTTGCCCAAAGCGCACAGAGACATGCCCACAATGAACTGGTTGTTGTGTGCGAGGTCGTTACCCATGCAGTTGGTCGCCAACATCGTCACCTCGTGCCGCTCGTCAAGCAGCATCATCAGCGACAAGTATCCGATGCGCTTCTCCATGAAACGCGAGCCTGAGATGAGTTTGAGAACCTCCATCTGGCCCCAGTGAGTCGGGTAGCCCAGCATGTGCATGAAAAGCAGCTTGGCCAGGTTGCGAGTTCGGTACTGCTCGTCATCCTCCCTGAACTTGGTACGCATTGCCGCAGACTCTTTGGCAATCACCTCGCGCTCCTCGGCCGTCGTCCGTGCTGCACGGCACTGGCGAATCAGATCTCGCAAGCGGATGGACATCGTTGGAGCGGATGGTTGCCTTCCTCGGCGCACCTCTGGAGTCCACCAGGCCACCCCCACCACCCACCCCTGAACCACGACTTGGCCCACTCCACTTTTTGTTCCCCTTCACTACAATATTCCGTTCCCATCCCCATCTCACTCAGCTCCCCGCACCCGTGGCTTCCACCAACACAACCTTTTCCGCACAATGGCACTCACAGGCAACTGGTTCGAGGATCGAGCTGCTCGAGAGATGGATTCTGACGACGAGGACTTTCTCATCGATCGTCCCTCGCAGTACACCACCGCCTACCGCTCCTCGGTAGCTGTGGAGTTCAACCCAAAGAAAGACGGCACCCACGAAAACCTGCAGGACACCACCACCGAAGACCGCTTCACCACCACCAACAACCTCACTTTCACCCAACACTCCAACAGCATCGAAAGCAAAAAGCTCAGCCGCACCGGCACTCGCAAGACCAAGTTTGAACGAGGTTCGTCGTGGCATCCGGCCGTTATACCCCCTTCCGCTTTTCCTCAACCCAACCGCACAGCCAGCCACCACCACCGCCGCCCACACACCATGCGCTTCACACCCTCGCATTCCTTGTGTGATTGCTTGCCACTGACAACCTGTGCGTGTGTCCCCGTCCCCTCATGTAGCCAGCGACCCGGAAAAAGAGCTTCAGGCGTATCGGGAAAAGTGGACAAAGGCCAACAAGCGTACCAAGAAGCGCATGGAGCAGACCGAGAGCAGGGTGCACATGCACAATCACAACAAGCTCGACGATAAGGTTGAAGAATCCCTGGAGAAGCTGCGCGTGCAGCTGCGCAAGCGGCACGCAGACACCATCTCCAACCTCGGCCGTCTCTTCCGCATCATGGACGACAACAACAACAAAACCCTCGACTCGGCCGAGTTCCGCAAGGGTCTTCAGGACCAGGGCCTTGTGCTTGCCCAGAAGGAAGTCTTCCAGCTCATGCGCCACTTTGACACCAATCAGGACGGCCAGATTGACTTTGACGAGTTTCTCGTCGCCCTGCGTGGCCAACTCTCTGACCGCCGCCGCCGCATGGTACACAAGGCCTTCCGCATTATGGACAAGAGTGGCGACGGCCTGATCACCATTGACGACATCCGCGACACCTACGACGTCTCCTTCCACCCAAAGTTCCAGAGCGGCGAGGTCAGCAAGGACGAGGTCCTCGACCAGTTCCTAGCCAACTTTGACAGCAAGAGCGGCGATCGTAAAGACGGCGTTGTCGAGCTCGACGAGTGGGAAAAGTACTACGAAGGGGTGTCGGCCAGTGTTGACACCGATGAATACTTTGTCGAGATGATGTGCCAGGCCTGGCACATTGCTGAATGGGAAGAAGACGATGAGGACTTTGACGAGAGGCCTGTGGACGACCTCGACGCCAACCCGCTGAGCAACGAATGAACAACAACAGCATTTTTCGCATGTCTCACACACACACACACAAGCTCAAGCTCAGGCACTCAAACACGCTGGCGCTTGTAGTCTTGTCGGTCTGCGTTGCTGCGATCCAACGACACATACCAGTTTTCGCGTTCGTACAGGTGTGTGCGCTTGGTGCGCGCACGCAACTGGTAGTACTCACGCACATGTGTATCGGCTGCCAACATGCGCTCCTCCAACATGCGCAGCCGCTGGGCCTCGCTCATGGCCATTTCCGGCTGCTTGCGTTCGCGTCCCACGCGCACAATCTCGATAAAGCCGATGTTCTGCAGATACAGCTCGCGCAACGCACGCTCCTCTTCCATCTCCGACAGCAAAGATCCACGTGCTTGCTCCATCCACGCTTTGACCTGTGTGACGCTCATCCCCGTCTGCACGCTCAGCTGGTTCAATTCCTCGGGCACGGGATGCGGATCCTCGTAGTTGTCGTACAACCAGCAGCGCAGCAGCATGTTCGTTTTGCGAAGGTAATTCTTCACTTGCGTCGAATCATCGGCGTTTTCCGGCGTCGGGACCAGCGCCAACGGGTTGTACTTGGGTGGATCCACAAGGGCCAGCACAGCCTGCAGCCGCGTCCACACAAGCACCTCATGACCTGTGTACCGGATGTCACTGTCCACCCGATGCAACATGCCACTCTTGAGTGACACCAGCACCCTGCGCTGGTCGTTCAGCGGCACAGGCATGCGTTGCGACATTGCATCTGGCTCCCGGCTGGGCACACGCACCACCAGACGGGGTGCACTCTGGTTCTCTTCTGCGGTCAGCAGCGACGACACAATGTATGGGTAGAACGGCAGGCCGCTCTCCACCTCCAGTAGCTCATCGTACTGATAGCAAAGCGGCAGGCAAACGTTGCACGGGATCTCAAAGCCGCGCTCGTCAATGTACGCACCTGGATGCCTCCACAGGCCATTGCTCGACGCCACTTCTCCACGGTGGATCAGCAGGCGTGGCCGCATGACCATCTGCCAGTTTGGCGGCGGCCTGCGCGTCGTGCCCACGGAAACCCCGTTGCTTGTCGACACAGACGGCAGCTTCCTTTCCAACATGCGCAGCGGGTTCAACATGTCCGCCGACGCGTGCGGGGCGCTTCGTTTCTTGCTGCTGCCTCCTTTGCGCTCTTTTGCGACGCCATCCTCCGCCAGAAACAAGTTGTACGCTGCAACCGGCGTATACTTGCGCTTGCGACGCAATCGAGTCGTCACCGGCATGCTCGTGCTTTCTTTGCCCAGGTCCTTAGCCCGCAGACGCTTGTTGTCCAGCTTCGACTCGGCCACTGCAGGGCCTTGCAACTTTCCCGCCTCGTACTCGCTCGGCCCCTCTTCCTCCTCCACATCATCCTCTTCCACGCCCTTACGCTTTGTCCTTTGCAAACCTTGCTCAACGCGCACCACTTTCTTTGGGGGTGCCGAGTGCAGTGTGAAGCCGTCCACCCCGTCCAGCGGAAGTCTCATCGCCGCAGCCCACTCCAGCTGTGCACGACTCCAACGTTCGCCACGTGCTTCAATGGACTTGTATGGCACTTTGAACACGTCTGCCATCGTGATGCGCTTTGCAGAGACATCCTGCAGCAGCTTCTCGTACTTCGCCTTCGCTCCGGCATGCTCCTCTGAGCTCGCCTTTGGGTTGTCCATCGTTTTCAGCAGGTTTCTCGCCACGCGCAATGCATGCGATCTCACCAGTCGCTCGTTGCTGGTCGCCTCGTCCTCCGTCTCCTCTCCGTCGTCCACTTCGCCCTCTACGTCCATGTACAGCGACGACAGTCGCTGGCCCTCCTGCAGCGTTGACAAATTTTGGCTCACTGGTCCCACGTTCTCATTGATGCGGATTGCTTCGTATGCGTCCTCTTTGACCCGCTCTGCGTCCTGCAGCATCTCCGACTTGGGCTGAGGCACTGTCGGCCTGAAGCCACGCGCAGGGGGAGTTGCACTTCTAGGCGTGCCTTGGGCAGGCTTTGGTTTGTTCTTCGATCCCTTGGGACGCCCGCGTTTGCGTCCGGGTTTGCTTCGGGGTCGAGCTCCCGACAAGGTCGGCGTCACCCTCTCCGGAGCCACCTGGTACGGCGTGCCTCCGGGCGTATACACCTTTTTGAAGTTGGCTGTGTACTTTTGTCCAAGTGCGGCCTGTTGCATATGCTGCGCTTGATGCTGCAGCACCTGGTGGTGCGCGTGTTGTGCGTGCTCCGCCTGCTGTTGGAAATGCTGCAGTTCCTCGTGTTTCTGCTGCACCTGGGCCAGTGCCTGCTGCTGTGCCAACATCACGGCCTGCTGCTTCTTTTGCTCCTCTTGCTGCCTCCGCAGGTCCTCCTGCAGACGCTTCAGCTCTTCCAGCGTTGCCGACGTGGCTTCCTGCTCCAGCTTGGCCTGCTGCTCGCTAGCTGTCAGCGTCTCTTGTTCAGGAAAGAGCAGGGATGATCCGTTGTCTCCTGCACTACTTCCATCGACTCCCTTTGCCTCCTTCAATGAACGCAGTGAGCGCGACAGTTTGCGCTGCAGTAGCTTGTTATCCACGTTCAACCCGATTTCGGGATCCGCAAGATCCCTCTCCGTCAGCTCCAGCAGCAATTCGCCAGAAATGTCCGCTTGTCTGAACGCTGCGGCAATCTTGGGTGATCCTGTGATCGCAAGCACCCAGCGCCGTGTCTCTTCTGTACTCCATTGGTCGACAGAGGCCGAATCTGCGAGTAGTGTTGGTGATCAACAGTGTCAGCTGGCTTCTGCATCCACGCACATCGCTTCCAAAGTGGTTTGATATGTAGAAACTGGCAAAGTGGTGGGTACGGACAACCCGGCTGGGCTGCCGCATGTGGAAAGTGGTGCGGGCGGGGCAAAAAACATTTCGTGCGTAGCTCACCCGGCAGGTTCTGCTTGGCCTGAGAAGCCAGATCAGCTCTACGCTTGCTCAACATTCGCTCCAGTTTGTTCAATGAGTGTTCCTCCACGCTCAGGCTGCGCAGTTCCTCGAAAAGCAGCTCATGTGTCTCTTTGCTGTCCAGCAACTCAAGCGCATTGAGCGAATCCAGCTTGCGCTCGGCCAAAGCCGGCTCCAGCTCGGCTATCTGACAGTGTTCCAACAGCTGTCGCAAGGTATGAAACTCTGTTTCCGATTCAATCTGTGTGATGAGTGCCATGGGCGGCAGGTGCAACGCATGGAAGCACACGGAGTGTCCGTTCGCGTGTCAGGATTTCAGACAAGATCGGGCTCCCTTTTCGAGCGCCTCCCGGCACGCAACTGTGTCCTTTGGAGGGGGTGTGCGCCACCCGAGCGTGTGCTGTGCACTTCCGCGGCCGTATTTGTGGCATTGCCATGTGTGTGTGCACAACGCTACACCTGCTATGACGCCCAACCTCTACAACGGGGCTACAAAAACCCACCTCCATGCTTTTTCAGAGTTGGCCAGCCCGGCGCACGTTGCCACATCAGTCCAAACATGCACGATGCCCCTCGTTTGCATGCATGATGGCTGTCCCTACACGCCACAACCCTAGATTCGCTCGAATAAACGGTCTGTCACAGACTGGTGTTGCTGCCTTGGTCAACACCGTTCGATCGCCCCCAACCATGCCGGACGGGCCCGTTGAGCCCGCAGCGCTCATTCACACCACTTTCAACCACAGTAGCTCAGTTCTGAGGGGTGCTACGTGTGTCTGTACCCCGACGACTCGGCCGGCGGCAAAGACAAGCGCATCGCGCAACACGCACATCCTCCGTGTTCACTGGCCACTCAAACCACCCAATACTGCAAGCGTTGCTCCTCAAGAAAACTTTCTCGACAGTATCATCACATCATTCCCACTGAACAGAGCGGTGCAAGCGAGGAAAGCTGAACCGCCCTCTCGACCCAATCCTGGCCACAAGCCCAGCCACAGGGCGCACACATACACACTCGCGCATAGACACCGTTGGCCCAAGACGTGGTTTGCAAGGTGTCATGCGTACGTCAACACACATTCTGGGTCAATCTGTGATGTTCATCGTCGTCCACGGCCCCTGCCGCGTCCTCGCCCGCGCCCACGTCCGCGTCCGCGGCCCCGTTCTTCCAAAGCTGTGTGTCCGCGTGCACGCGCGTGTCAATGCCTCCATTCACGTAAACGTCGCCCGTCTATTGCGCCACGTTGTGTGCGTCATGCAGCTCTTGCTACCCGCGCACACGCTCTGACGTGCTTGCATTCCGCGTCGCCGTCCTCCGGCAAAACTTACCCTTGCGCTTCGCCTTGGTCATGCGCCCAGCCTTTGTCGACGTATCCTTCAGCAACGTGACAAGGTTGAGATCCTCCGGCAGGATCACGTAGCGGATGTTGCTGCCTCGGATCGACAAGCCCTCCAGCGTGATGGGGTTGCGATTCTTCGGCACCAACTTCACCGCCTTCAAGTGCGTGTTCATCGCCTGGTCCACCCCGGTGATCGTCCCGTACGCAACCGTTCCGTTCTTCAACTGGATTTCCACACTCTCGTTTGTGCATTTCATCAAAAAGCGCGAGAGCTGCATGGTGGCGACGGGTTGCCGCCCTGCGCGCGCTCTCACACTTCACTCTCTCGCTCCTGTGTCCCACACCACTCCCGTCTCCACTTTGCCTTTGCTCCTGCCAATCCCTCTCCGTCCTATCAGTGCTCTGCAAAGCACCACACCAGCATGGCGGCCGACGATCCCAGTACCAGCTTGCCCGCCAGAGTGCCTTTCAGCTCCTGCTTGGTAAACATGGCCACCGAAAGTGGCACCAGAGGCAAGCACGCACCCACAAAGACCCCCACCGTGGCCGGCGCCCCTTCAGGCATGGCTGCAACCGCATCCGACAAACTATTGCCCAGCAGCGAGCCCACAAGCACTCCGTAGCCGTGGATGCCGATCCGACGCGCGATCACTGCATCAACGCTGTATCCCGCCATGGCCATCATCAGCAGCAGCGCATTGTCGATAATCCCAAACTTGAACATCACCTTGTACTCAGGGTGTTCGAAAAGGCTCCCTTCAGTCCCATCTGCCTTCCCGTCGCTTGTTGAGCTCTCGCCCGAACTCCTCGCCGCAAGCTGCCCTACCAGTTGAGCCGTATGGAGCTTGCTTTCTTCTGCTGAATGTCGTTCGTCCTCTCCGACACCTACGTTCCACCTGTGCACAACCCTGCCTTTGGCCGATGCTCTCGATGCCCCAAGAAAACCCTCCATGGTCGGTTGGCTCCCCCCTCGGGAGTGGCTCCTTCCCCACCCCTTTCACGATCACCAGCTCACACACACACGCGCACAATCCCAATGACCCCTTCAACCGGCTCCCCCCCCCGGCCGCCGCCAACCCCTATTTCCCCCCACAGGTCAAGGTCAAGCTCACCTACCAAAACGACAAACGCCGCACCGTGTTTAGCGACGACGCCACCTTTGAAAGCGTCTCGGAACAGGTGCGCCAGTCCTTTGGTCTCTCTTCTGCCATTCAATTCTCCTATGTCGACGAGGACGGCGACGAGTGCAACATCACAGAGACTGGCGAGCTCAAAGAGGCCATTCAGTTTGCAGGCGACAACCTTCTGCGCCTCGTGGTCCAGCTGAGGCCAGGAGGTCATGCCTCTAGCGATGCTGGCGCCTCTTCCTCCTCTTCCCTGCTTGCAGGGGGCAGCAACAGTGGCAGCAGCAGCAACGACACCAAGGCAACGAGCAACAACGACAACGCAAACGCGCTCACAGCAGACCAGGAGGAGCAGCTTACGCAGTCCCTTCTCGATTCCGAACGCAACGAGCTCATCGAAGCTGTACGTCCTTCCATTTGGCCCACACTCTCCTCTTTCCCATCCCCCGCCGCCCCAGTGTATCTGTGCACATGCCCCACCACAAGCACCAGCTGGAGAAATGGCCGAATTCCAAGAAGCGCTCACTCACCCTCTTTTCGCGCCACTGCCCCGTCCACATCCACAGCTGCAAGCAAGCGCAGACTCGCTCGACGAGGAGGCCAAGGCCAAGGAATCCGTTGCCTCCGAGCTTGCAATCAAGGCCAAGCAGGCCGCCGAAGAGGCCGAGAACGCACGAAAGGCTGCTGTTGAAGCCATGGACGCCGTCATGGCCGCCAAGCTTGAGATTGAGGGCTGAGAAGGTATGGGTGGGAACAACAACAACAATCCATCACTCCATTCCATTTCCATCCGTTCATTCTTGTCATCCCGAGCTGGAATTGAGCACAAAGTCAACCACCATGTCAAAATCGCCCTCGTCCAGCAACTCCACCAACTCGTTCACTCGTCCCTTCACGTTCTTGCCCTTGCTCTTGTACTTGTCGATGTACAGGTCTGTCACAATGCCGTACAGAAACTCCAGCATGCGCGGTTGCTGCTCAAACTCCTTGGTGATCTGCGCACCGTTTTCCAACACCTCCTGCAGTGTCGAGTCCAGATGCTCTGTGTCCTGTTCTTGCTGCTTGATTTCCTGCAGGGCGTCCACCAGCCGCACCTTCTTGGCCAGGTTCAGCTGGTACTCCAACTTTGGCCACAGCAAACCCAGGAAGTTTCCGATTGTCTCGTCCTCGATATCAAACGAGATCTTGACAGGGGTCTTGCGCACCGTTGCCTCCTTGGAAATCACCTCCTTCAGAATGGTGATCGTGCTGATGGAATCGCTGCGGAACACGCCGATGTTTGACTTGTAGTCGAGCTCAAGGTAGCTGCCCAGGAACGTCGACTGGAAATAGTACTTGACCTCATCTCCTGGAGCTCGCTCAGGTAGCTCTGGAAGACACATGCACAGCCACGAGTGCAGTTCGGCGACGGAAAAGTTGCCTGTGATCCGCGCGGTGTTCAGCACGCGCTTGATCGGCTCCAAGATGCGTGTGTGCAGAGACAGAGGCTTGATGGGCACCTGCACCATCGTGCATGTCTTGGGTGTGATTTTGGGGATGACATACGCCGTCAGGGTGCCGTGCTGACCCTCAATTGTGCGCACCTTCATCTCAAGCCGGTTCACGTTGTCCTCGGGGCAAGTGAACGTGGCCAGCAGCATGTTTTCGTTGTGGATGTCCATGGGAGACTGCGACACAATAGCTCCGCTGTTCTCCACCTCCAGCAAGTCGATGGCAATGTTCCCCTGCAGAATCACCATTTCGATGGGCATTTGGATTTCCACACTGAACGTGTAGCTGGCATCGTCGGTGTTGAGCCAGAACTTGTGGTTGATCTTGAAGCTCTGCTGCGTGACCAGTTCACGTGACAGCTCTTTGTACTTGCGCTTCTCTTTGGTTACCTTCCGCTTCAGCTCCTCGAGTTCGGCGCGGAGGCTCTGCACGCGGCTGTTGTCCTGTACCGAGGAGCCCGAGGACGAAGATGCCGACGTGCCGGCACCCTCCTCGTAACTCTCGCGAGGCGACGATGTGTACGCAAGAACCTTGCCCGAAAAGGTGGCGACGACGATGTCGCTGTAGTCTTCCGTGAGGATGGGGCCGTGGTCCAGGCTGGCCACACTCTCGTTGATGTGTGCAGCAAACGCCCTGCGTGGCTGGTCTGGGTTCAAATCGAACGAAAACACCTCCAAGGTGCCGTCGTCGCAGCCGACGACCACATCAGCGATTCCGTCCTCGGTAAAGTCAAACGAGGTGACGCACTGCACTCCACCCCTACGCATGGCCGAAGAACTGCCCGACGAGGAGGATGAGGCTGAAGCAGATGCCCCTTCGAGGGAAGAACCGACGCCGGCTGTGCCGTCGCGGTCGACCAGCCATTTGGACGCCGTCTCGCTGCTGTTGATGTACAGCGAGCCCACGTGTCCGTGTGCCGTGCCATAAAGGACCTGTTTGGCTCCCTGGTCGAATCCAGCGGTGCTGCTTGCGTACGGTTTGACGCTGAGCACGGGCCCCTCCACAGCCGTCTCGTGCAGAGCTGTGCTATCCTTGAGCACGCGCACATATCTGTCCTGACACGCCAGCACGGGCATGAGATTGGACAACGAGTCGTCGCTGGTGGTAAAGTTCATGCAGACGAGGTCGTTGATGCGGTCGCCGCAGATGTAGTAGTCGCGATCAAGCAGCTGAGATTTGTTCTCCTCAAACGAGGAGAAGACATACTCGCCTGCAGCCCACACTCGGCTGTCGTGCACAAACACATGACGAATGTCTTCGCTCATGCTTGTCTGAGCCTCGTAAATGGACTTGCCGTTCTGGAGACGAGAACAAGCGTGCAGGCACACGGTGCAGCAAAGGCAGGGCAAGAAGCCGGAGTGTGGGTCAGTCTCCTGCACATCCAACGACACACACAGAGCGTATGGAACGTTGCCTATGCGATGCACGGCAAATGGTCACGGGGATGAACAGCCAAAGCTGGGCAAAAAGGAGGGTAACGCACCTTGCGCTGGAGGATGTTGATTTTCGTGCCGTACGCAATCACAGGCTTGTCTTTGGGGTCGACCATGCCGAGGGAGACGCGGTTGACCTGTGAAGCAAGCGGGAGATTGCGGAACTTGATCTGCGGGGAAGCAATGGGCCAAGCGGAGGGAAGGAAGAGGAGGCAGAGGTCAGTTTGGCGCGCACAGAGGCGGCAAGCGGCGCAGGCACGTCAGCATCAGCGCAGACGGCGAAACGGTGGGACACTGGCCACGAGAGGGAGCAACACATGGCGCTCGTGCTTGTCAACGTACGTTGACCTCGGACTTGCGCATAGAGAAGCAGGTGACGACGCCCGAAGAATCACCCGTGACAATCTTCAGCGTGGGCTTCTTCCCTGGAGGCAGGCAAACCATCGTGTTGCGCTCCAAAGGCGCCACTTGAAGCAAGTCGACCCTCGAAAACTGCAATTCCATGGCGCAGGCAACAAACAATGGATTGGAAGGGAGTGCGGTGTTTTTCACTGCTTCGAAGCAACAACTCACTGGAATGCGCGGCACTCCTTCATGCGTCGGTTCATCAGGCCCTGCGAGTACTGGCCACCAGCGTTGACGTACAGCTTGAGAGCATCGCAAACACGAGAGTAATCACCCGAGTCCAGGGCTCGGCGGATGGACGAACCGGAATTGCAGATGACACCCTCACCCAGGTTGAAGGTGAAGCTGGAAAGAGCATCAAACTGCTGGTCAGTCAGCGGCGTGCGTACACAGCGGGCCACAGGCGAGCTGTACTTGCGAGCGTCGTTGGCAAAGAGGTTCAGGGCTTCAGAGCGCGACAAACAGCTGTAGCGGCAGCTGCTGGATTGGCACAGATGTCCGTATCCGATGGTCTTGAGACCAGCAGAATCACGGTACATACAGGCCTGGTCGCTGGAGCAACTTTCGATGCATCGGCGATCTCCGCCCCACACAATCGACTCGTACTGCTTGAGATTGTCCAGGCCATTGCTGGTCATCGAACGGCCACTGCTCGACACATGGCAGTTGCTACCCATGCCACCGCAGCCGCTGCTCGGCGTGCTCGGACGCGACGGCGTGCTCGGGCGCGAAGGTGTGCTCGGGCGCGAAGGTGTGCTCGGGCGCGAAGGTGTGCTCGGGCGCGAAGGTGTGCTCGGGCCAGACGGCGTGCTGGGTTCACTCGGAGTGGTGCGTTTGCCCAGCCTGCTCCAGAACGACGACTTCTTTGTGGCAGACTTGGTTGAGGTCGAGGTCTTGGTTGTGGGCGTCGATGTCTTCCTGCGGCTCCAGAACGACGACTTCTTGGTGGTCGAGGTCTTGGTAGTGGGCGTCGAAGTCTTCCTGCGGCTCCAGAAGGAGGTCTTCTTGGTGGTCGAGGTCTTGGTAGTGGGCGTCGAAGTCTTCCTGCGGCTCCAGAACGAGGTCTTCTTGGTTGCAGGCGTGTACGTGCGCGAACGGCGGCTGCTGTACGAGTACGAGCGCTTGGGCGTCGATGAGCTCGACTTGCGGCTCCAGAACGAGGTCTTCTTGGTTGCCGGCGTGTACGTGCGCGAACGGCGGCTGCTGTACGAGTACGAGCGCTTGGGTGTCGTCGAGCTCGACTTGCGGCTCCAGAACGAGGTCTTCTTGGTTGCCGGCGTGTACGTGCGCGAGCGGCGGCTGCTGTACGAGTACGAGCGCTTGGGTGTCGTCGAGCTCGACTTGCGGCTCCAGAACGAGGTCTTCTTGGTTGCCGGAGTGTACGTGCGCGAGCGGCGGCTGCTGTACGAGTACGAGCGACGGCGGCTGTACGGCACAGGGGTGGGGGTCGCGGTGCGACTGCCCCAGAAGGCATCACGCACTTCGTCCTCCTGCTCCTCTGAGCTGTCACTCACTTCGTCGTTTTCCGCGTACTCGTCACTGGAAACGGCCGACTGGGCTGCGAGTGCGTGAGAAAGCGGAGTGATGTGAGTCCATCTCCCCTTTTTTCCCATCTCCGCCTTTGAAGCGCCACCGGGGATGGAGAAACACAACGCGACAGAAAAAGGATTGCCAAATTTGTACGAGCGTCTTCATCCTCCCACGCTGCGACACTTACCACTGACGTCCGAGTCGCTCGAGGTGGATGCGGCGGAGCTGCGAGCCGTGCGTGCCTGTGTGAGCGCTTTTGTTTCCGTTTCTGCATCCCCTGCAAACTCACCTGTCGTCGCTCGAGCATTGAGCGACTGCGAGCATGCACGCAAGCAGCAGAACGAGAAACAAGCTCTTGTTCTGCATGGTGTTGGGAAAAGAAAAGGGGGTGGTTGTTGTGTGTGCGCCGACCGCGCTCCGTCGCCCAACTCACCCAATGTCCACCCTGTGGGAATTCTTCATCAGCCAGCCGGAACGCCTGGCTGTGTCATCCAATTCCTCCGGGGCTATGGGTGGCTCCTCTTCCTCATCCGCCAAAGGAGGCACCGAAGACGAAGAGGGGGAAGACGGCTCGCTTACACAAACCAGCTTCATCAGCTGTCTTCAGCTGGCCCTGTGGGACAATATCTTTGGCCCACGCGTGGAGCAGGTAGGTCGCCATGTCTCAAACCACAGAATTGGGAGCGGAAGCATGCGCAGAAAACCCAGGTGCACGAGCTAACCATCGACCTCCCTCTGAACCCCTCCACACACAGGTCTGGCAGGGCATCGGTGACGTGCCCGACGAGTACCAGCTGCACATTGCCAGGCACACTCTCGCAGGTGAAGTATGTCGTATGGAAACCGACGGCGACCAGGTCGAGGTCAAGTTCCACGTCTTCTCCGAACCCGACGTCATGGTCACCACCCTCGTGTTTACAGCCCCGTACCAGCGCAGTTCAGCCAAGTTCTCCTTGTCCGTCGTCGTCACCAAGAAGCATCTCTCTCGCTACCTTGTCCTACACAACCTCGTGGAAGATCGCCTCCGCCACCTCGCAGACAAACTTCGCGCCCTCCTCACATCTGTACGTGCTGTCCATGCCTCGCATCCATCTTGCCATTTTCGTCCTACCCCCCTCCTTCCCTGAGTTTCTCGCTCTCTCCACCCACATGCCCATGCGCTGACACTCGCGCTTGCACAGGCCCCCAAAATGGCTCTGCAACAGTTCGAGGGCACTCTGCCAGACTTTACACGCCACATGAATGCCCTCTACGAGTCCACACTGCCAGATGTCAAGTTTTCAGACACGTTTTTCACAGCCTCCATCTACGACCAGGACTTTCTCGCTGCGTATGTGCTCGGGCGCGTGTTGAGGGTCGTCTGTGTCCACGTCTCACACCTTTCCCCTTCCGCCCACAGCGCCATCACATCCCATCTGCAATCTCACTGCAGCACAATGGTCACGGGTGGAGATGTGGAGAACGTCAACCTTTTCATCGACTCACTATCGCTCTTCCTCTCGCCGTCTGAACGCAAGCGCAGCAGGCACGCTCACACTCGATCCCAGGCCTATGTGCCAGACCTCTTTCTTCAAGGTGAGGCCTACTGCCTTTGCACCCTCCGATCCACCCACAGAGTACGCACACTCACACATTCACACTCACACATTATCTTCCGGACAGGCTTTGTGGACACGGACATCCCCGACGAGGAGGTGATCCAGTCCCGCTTGCCCAGCACATGGATCAATCTGGAAAAGCAGACGGTGTACCAAACACAAAAGTTCCACAACTACACTCTGTTGCGCACAGAGTTCCTGGCTGCCGAGGTTGAGAAGTTGGTGGACTTTGAGAACGACCACGACGAGTGGAACTCCGAGTACGTTGAGCCCACAGACGACCCTGTCTCGTGCACAATCCACACACACGCTCACACTTGTCACACTGTCACTGTCTTGCACTGTCACATTCCATGCTTTTCACCGCGCAGTGGCCGCTTGTTTCACGAGATGATGCAGGCCGCACCCATGGTGACCAAAATGCTTGCGCGCGTCAACGAGCTCGCCATGCCACTGCGCGAAGGATACATCAAACAGTTTATGCGCATGCTTACACGCAAGGCGGTCGTCATGATCAAGTATGTGGAGGCCAAGGTGCGTGAGGAATCGTCGCTGCAGTCCAACACCGTGGTGCGCATTCGCAAGGACCTTAAGCTCGAGGACGACAATGACTTTTACCTTTTACTTGGCGTGGCGGAGAAGCTGTCCTCGGGACTGTATACAGCGCTTGCCGGCGACCCTGTCGTCATGGAGGAGAAGTTCTTGGAGCTCTTCAATTCATTCTAAACTGGACTTGCAGTCACTCCTCGTCACTCCTGTCCACCACACCGGCATCAGCTAGTCCAAACGACATGTTATCCATCTCGTGTTGCTGCTGCGAGGCAGCGTCACCGTCGGCCATGGGCGAAACCACAGACGTGGACGCACCGGAGCTTGCCCGCTCCACATCATGGCCACGTGTGGACTTTGTGGAGGAAGCGTGTGTCGTATTCTTTGACGACGAGTCTGCTCCAAAGTGCACCTTGAGACGCAGGGCGCCGTTGCGCATCCGGTAGCCGCGCATCCGACCGGACAGATCCCGCAGGTATTCGTATTCGTGGTGATGGACCTGCTGGCGAAAGTTGATGTGTGCGGGTGTTTGTTTGCCAAACAGGATGTGCAGGGCGTTGCGCAGGGCGCCTCGGTTGTACGGGTTTGGCTGCCTGCGCCACGTGCGCTTGATTTCTTCGTTGGTCGTCTGTTCGGAGAACAGCAGATAGGTGTGAAAGATGGTGAGGCCACCCACACTCCACACAAACATAAAGGCCACCAGCATGAGCAACAGTGACGCCGGCGTGGCTGCCACGAGCTCGAAAGCGTTGATCGGCCCGCCGGGCCTGCTTGTCAGGTGTGCAATCAGCATGATGCAACCCACAAAGATGCACAGGATCTGCAGAGTGCAGAAGAGCACAAAGCCGTAGAAGAAACGGTAGTTGCGCTTGCCGACACAGTTGTCCACCCACGGGCAGTGGTGGTCGAATCGCTCGGTGCACGTGTTGCACGTCGAGCAGTGCGAAACACGCGGCGGTCGGTACATTTGACACGTCTCGCAGAAGCGCATGGACAGCTTGTGGCCGTCCACCACCGTGTGCACCTCGCTCGGTGGTTGCAGGAAGTTTTGGAGGCCCTTGCCCATTTCTGAGAGCAAAACGCGCAACCCAGGTAAGTCCCCCGACGTGACTCGCATCGCATTGCCTATCCTTCTCTTCTCCCTTCTCCTTGTCACCATGCCCCCATCGATGATGCACACCTACCATCTTCATCAATGCCCACTGGCTCGAGCGGCTCGCTGTCTGGGAAGCGTCGCGGCAGAATGCCAGCGTCCGTCACAGCCGTTTTGTACAGGAAGTAATTGTTTAGAGCCCACACGATGACAGCAACAACCACGACTGTCGGCGCTGCCTCGGCCAGTTGCGGGCAGCTGCTCGTAAACCGGGTGGATTGCGTGTTTTGGGGTGTGGGAAAAGTCAGAACTGGAACAACAGGGCCTTTTCGCCACACACAGACACACCCGAAACGTACACAAACGCCCAAAAACACCATTGGGGCAGATTGATGAGAGTTGCAGTCACAGAGATTGTCTGCCAGTCTGAGGAGACCCTGAAGCGACCGCCGCAGAAGAACAAGTGGTTGCCTGGCCAGACCTCGTACCGTGCGGGCAGCACGGGCCCATCCTTGTCGTCGTCCTCCAACAGCGTGTCATACTCTTCCGACGGGGAGGATGGAGCGAGCATTGGCCACGGCATCAGATGTGGCTGCAGTGGCGCAACGGCGGTCGGCCTTTGTTTGTTTTTGTTCTCCGGCTCTCTCCACAACCTCCCAATGCCCAACGCAAATGCCTCTCCTTCTTCTCCTCCTCGTTACACCTTGGAGCTGCGTGCGCTGCGAGTTGAGCGACCGCGCTGCGATCCGCCGCGCTTCTTGGTGCTCTTGCCGCCCAGGTTGCCGCGCTCCTCCGGGTCACGGTCAAAGTACTCGCTCTTGAGACCCTGCTTGAAGTTCTTCAGGCAGCGGTACGACAGAGCGTAGATGATGCCACGGATAATGAGCGCAGCCACACCCAGCACCAGGAACAGCGCACGCGGCGTGTTCTCGTACTTTTTCACCTGCAGCACAAAGAAGTTCATCAGCTTGCCGATGATGTACAGCGGCTCCATCAGCGCATAGGCCCAGAAGTAGTAGATGTAACGCGGGTTCTCCTCCTTGATGGCCTTCCAGCCGCCCCATCCCCAAGCAGTCTGAAGGAACAGGGCCACAATGACCACGTACAGTTCGTAGTCGTCCGGAGCCAGCAGGAAAAAGCCTGCGATGATGATCAGCAGCAGCGCGTACACCACGTCGACCTTGACCATGGTCAGTGTCATCTGTGCAAATCGGTACATCGCTGTGTGCACCCCCAAACAACACCCGTGTCAGCCACACGAAAACTCCCACGGACGATTGATGTTCGGCGCACTCGCTCGCACTTCACGCCCCACACACGTATCCATGCACACCACTTTGCTCCCTCCGCTCCCTTCCGTTTACACATGCGCGGCTACGAGAGGCAATCTCCGTCGGCACGTCGAGCGGAACTCGGAGAAAAAAGGGGGGGGGCGGAGCGGCCGTCCGCCGGCCCGTTTTCACCGCCAAAAAAAGCGCAACGGGCGAGCTCCGCGTCTGCGCGGGCCACCACTCAACGTACAGCGGATCTGCGGCTTCGGAGAGACCTTCTTGAACTGCTGCCAGCCGATCTGCAGGTAGAGCTGCCACGACAAGTACACATAGACCAGCTGCACAAGCACCGTCAGCGAAAGGAAGGAGATGCGCAACGCGTCCGCTTCGCTCGGTCCCACCACGTAGTTGTACGCAGCAAAGGCCAGCAGCATGAAGCTCATGAACAAACATGCGCCCACTTCAAACATGTTGGCATTCAAAATCTGTGTGTTTTCCACGCCCAAACCACAGCTGACCGTGTTAGCCCCAGTGTTTCGTGCTCCACGCGACGGTGGGCTCCGGGAAGGCAAGTATTTTTGCGGTTCGCCGTCTCCCCCGACCCCTCCAAGCACGCTGTCAACTGACCCCATCAAACGCAAAGTACAAAAAGAACACCACGTTGACAAACACCAGCACCATGGCCACGCGCTGGTTTGATGTGGTGATCGGATCCACAATCAGGATCGCATGGACGATGACGGCCACCAGCGACTCGAAAACCACGAGCCACAGATACACACGCCCCACAAGGAACAGCGCGTTGTACTTGCGCTGCAGCTCCTGCGACGTGTCGACAAACCACTCGCCCAGGGACTTGCTCTCTTTCGCTTCTTCCTTCTTCTGAACCTGCTCGCAAAAAATGGGTCTTGGTTGTCAGAAAAAGAGAGGGCTTTCTACCCAAATCTCCCGCCAGCTGCTCGCGCGTTCACACTCTTTGCACAACACACACGGCCGTCCTGCTACCGCTACGGCCACCAACACCCACGCCCATCCTGTTTTCTCCCGTTCCCTGCCCCTGTTCTTACCTGAGGAGGCATCGCTTTTGGTGATTTCGTTGCTAGCCCCAACGCGTGCATTCAGCCTTCCACACGCACACACACACACACACACACACATACCAATCGGTTTACCGCGCCCCTGCCCCTGCGTTTCCGCCTCCCGACCCCACCGGAAACAGCCCGCTGTCCGCGAATCCGTTCCGCTCCATTGCATCCAGCACACTCAGCGCGTGGTCCGAGTAACCGTTGCGCAAAAAGGCGTGGTACAACGCTTGGTACGCCACTTCGTCGGGCGCAAAGCCAGCGTCTCGCATGTCATCCAGGGTGTCGAGAGCAACCGACAGCGCACCGTTCTTTGCACACGCGTGCAGGAACGAGCGGTACGTAAACAGATTCGGCTTCAGCTCTTTGCTTCGCATCTCCTCCAAATACTGTTTGGCCAGCTCAAACTTGCCGCACTGACCGCACGCGTCAATCAGAGAGCAATATGTGTTTGTGTCGGGCGACACACCGTGCGCACGCATTGAGTCCACAATCTCAAACGCCCTGTCCAGCTGCAGCGCCTTGCCACACCCGCGAATCAGAGAGTTGTACGTAATCAGATCCGGCACCACTCCTTCCTCACGCTCCATCCGTTGGAACGTTTCAAACGCTCGATTCAGATCTCCGCTCACCAGACACGCGTCAATCAGCGAGTTGTACGTGATTGCGTTTGGCCGCAAGCCAAACGATTGCATCATGTCCAGAATGTCAAAAGCCATCTCCATCTGCATCCCCTTGCCGCAGCTGTTGATCAACGAAGTAAACACCGTAGGCTCTCCCTTCATCTTGCGTGCTTGCATGCGTTGCAGCACACGGTATGCTCGTTCCACATCTCCGTTTGCTGCACACAGGTGCAGCACAGACGTGTACACCCTCGTGTTTGCCTCGATCCCTTGAGCCTCCATCTCTTCCATCGTCCGGAAAGCGTGCGTCACACTGCCACGGCGCGCGCACGCCTCAATCATCGTCGTGTAGCCACTCACATCCCGCACTCCGTCCTCACCCATTACCTCAAACACCTTCAGCGAATCGTCCAACGGCAGAAACTTGCCACTTTCGCGCAGCAGACGGTTGTACGTCGCCTTGCTCACAGACACTCCTCCCGCACGCACAATCGACAGCGACTTGAGCGCAAAGTCCAATGCCCCGTGCCGCAGGCAGTGTTCCACGAAAGCCTGGTACGACTCGGGCGTGTGGAAAATCCCCAGCTCCATAATCTCCTGCAGCAATGCCACCGTCTTGCTGTTCACCTGCAGGCTCTGTCCACTGAACAGCGTGCGCATCTGCGGATAGAGCCCCTGCTCCCGCATCACCTGCAACACCCGGCTCACAGAAAGCTCCTCTGTGCGCATCCCGATCTGCAGCAGTGTCGTAAACAGAAACGGTCCCACAGCGCCAAATACATCCACTCCGTGGCCTGTGCTCGGTCCACTGCCACTTTGATTTGCGTGGCTGCCGCTTCCACCGGCCTTGCGTGCCCCTCCCTGGCTGCTTGCGCCTGCATTTGCCCCTCCTCGTGCTGCAGACTTCAGCAACTGCTCGCTCCCGTCGCCGCTGCCGCCAGAGCCCAACGTGGCTTCCACAACCTGCCACAGTTTCTCCACTTGGTTTTGCTCCTGCACGTAGTCCACCACAAGCGACACTGTCGTTTCGTCGGGCTTGACACCGCGTGTGCGCACGGCCGCGGCATACACCTCCAGCACATCCTCCACTGGCCGTTCGCCGTCACGCAGCACCCCAAGCAACGAGTTGTACGTAAACAGTCTTGGCGCAAGTCCCTGATCGCGCATCTCTCGAAACACACCCATGCTTGCCTCTGCGTTGTTGCTCGCCACATTGGCTTGCAGCCACGCCTCCCACACCATGGCATCTGCAGAGACCCCCTGTCGAGGCAATTCCTGGCGTAGCACTGCCTCAGCCTTGTCCAGCTCCCCGCTGTGGCCATACCCGTGAATCAATGTGGAGAACACAAAAGCCTTTGGCTTGTGTCCGTGCGACACCATGTCCTCGTACACATCCCACGCATCCCGCATGCGTCCTGACCGCGACAGAGCGTGCACAACTGTGCTGTACGTCACTGCGTTGGGCTGCAATCCGGCCTCGTCCTTCATGCGACGGAACATCTTCAACGCGTCTTCCGACCGCCCGCAACGCCCGTACACGTTGATCATGGACGTGTACGTGACCTCGTCCGCTTCCAACTCCTCGCTTTCCTGCACGATATCAAACACAGCCCTGGCCTTTTTGTAGTCCTTCAACCACCCGCACACATCGATGAGCGAGTGGTACGTGATCAGATCCGGTGCCACTCCGTGCATGCGCATCTCCTCCAACAGACCAAACGCTCGCTGCAGCTGGCGCGCACGTTTGCACGCATTGATCAGCGTGTTATATGTGATCACGTCGGGCGTAACCCCGTTGGCCTTCATCTCCTCAAACACCTGAAACACCTTGTTGCTCATTCCTGCTTCGTTGCAGATCTGCATTTTCCAGCCACACGAGCACAATGCACACGTGGTGCGTCAC
Organism: Mantamonas sphyraenae; assembly: GCA_026936335.1. Classification (NCBI taxonomy): domain Eukaryota; family Mantamonadidae; genus Mantamonas; species Mantamonas sphyraenae. The sequence continues at coordinate 296,696 of JAPMXV010000035.1, read as the reverse complement.
ATGATGCCGTCGTGTCAGCGATGGTTGGACGTCCACACCATGCCTGCTTGTCACCCTTCGCCCTTCTCGCCCCCCACCCGGCCACTTACCTTGATGAGTGTGTTGTACGAAATGATGCTTGGCTCGAGGCCGTGTGCTGTAATGTCCTGGAAGCAAAGCAAGGCCTTGGCTGCCTCGCCCTGCTTTCCCAGTGCGTTGAGCACGCTGTGCAGGAGGTCAGCATGCAGGGCAGCTGCCAGCTCCACTCACTCCCCTGGACACGCATCTCTCGCCCGCACCTCTCATCACACACTCTCTTACCAATTGTATGCAAACAGAGACAAGGCACCTCCACCCTGCTCCTTGGACCGGGTCCACATGGACACGACGGCGTCGTAGTCGCCCTTTTGCAGCAGATCGCGAATCTCCCGCTCTTCGGCACTTGCGTCGTTGGTGCCCTGCCCACCTGTTTCCTGGCTCATGCAGACACGTTCCACCACACCTCCGACCGTGCACTGGATTGCGGCGACACTGCGACCCAGTCCAACCTCTGAAAAGCCTCCGCCCAGCGACACTGTGTGCCACGCCGCCGGCGACTTGCACACGCCCACCATGCCCTTTAAACCTCGCCCCGCCTGCCACCTTGTTCGTTGGCTCTGTTCCAACCCTGCTACTGCGCGTCCATGCATGCCTGCCACCCTGGCACCCATCCCCTGAGCCCACAGCGACGTGCTCGGTGCCAACTCCTGGCTTCCCACGCTGCTCCCCGTACGCAATGTCCCCGTGCGCACTGCTCCTTGGACAACTCGTCCACTTGCACACGCTGAGCGACGACAAAACATGCGTTGCGTTATGCGATGGAGAAAGGAATTTGTTGCTTGTCGTGCGCACTCTCCCACATCCCTCTCCCACTCCACACACGTTACAACCTGGAAAACACAAACGGACTTGCTGGATGCACGGTACGCGATGGATCACGCATCTCGGCGTTGTTGAAAAACACACGCACGACGCGTCCGTCGACCACACGCACGGCACGCTGATCCTTGATCTCGTCCAGCGCCACACGCGACGTCTGCTGCCATGCCATCAGGCACTTCTCCACCACTCCGCACGCAGTCGCGTAATCTCGCACACGGATCACACTCGTCCAGAAGAACAGACCTTCCACGGGCTGCGCAAGGCTGCCCCTGTCAGACATCTCTGTCGCCGTGTGTCCCAATCCCTGCTCCCGTCCCCCCGTGGCCCGCCTCACCATGGCCGTGCCCGTTGCCGTCGCCGAGGGTGCGCCGCCTGCGCTCCAAACTCTGCGCCAAGTTTGCGTCGTGGGGCCATGTGCAACACGCGCACCGCACATGTGTCCTCCTCATCCACGCACACCTCCAGCACATCCATCAGAGGGATGCTCCACAAAACGTTGAATCGGTCTCTGTCCAACACCAGCATGTGCTTGTCCGTAAACAGCACTGCCTCATTCACCCGGCTGCCCTCCCTTGTTGCTTCGTACGCCTGGAACCGCTCCAGCTGCGTGTATCGTCCATTCTCCAGCAGCTGCAGAGCACGCTGTCCAATCACATCCTCCTCCCGGTATGGACGCAGCACTTTGTCCGGTCCAATGAAGCGTGGCGGACGCACACGCTGCGGGACCACCGGCGCAATCGCCAGATTGCGCAGCACCTCGGCCAGTTTGCTCACAAAGCCCAGCATTCCGGCTGCGGGTTTGATGACCAGGCCAAGTGCACCGATCAGAAGGCCACCCAGGAAACCTGCTACGCCGTAGCCATCGTACTGGCTCATAGGAACACGCCATAGACCAGTCAGCGCGTCCAGCATGCCGTTGCTCAGCGAGCGGACAGAAGCCATGACCACGTTCAGATTGCCAGCTTTTGTGTGCCAAACCTCTTCCTGATGGCGCACAAACACGTCGTCAAACGCAAGCAGGGCCACTGCTTTGCCCCACGCTGCCGTCAGTTTGCACACCGTGTTGAAGCTGCCAAACGTCACCTGACGCACAAAATCCACAGCGCCCAGCACCACTGCACGCGGAAGACCGCCTGGATTGTACAGCAGCGCACGCACAGGCTGGACGACAAGCGAACGCACGCCTCGCAGCGTGCTGTTCACGAGCACCGTCAGGTTGCCCAGCGCATCGGCGTGCAGAAACACCTTGAACAGAATTTCCACAAAGCGGAACAACTGGTTGAAGACTTGCTCATAGTAACGCTGCACAAGCTGTTCGCGCAGCTGCTTGGGCGTCACAAACGGATTCTTCATCACCACCCGGTCCAGAGTGATGGAAAAGTCCTCGACGTTCTTCAACGTGAACCCAAATGCTTTGATCAGCGCACGCACAGGATTGCGCTCCTCCACGTTCTGCGTCGACGCCTGGAAACTCAGCATCATGGTCACCTGACTGATCACCAGTTCTTCAAAGTACAGCTTCTGGCTATGATCCAGCACCTGCGAGGGCACAAGCACACTGCCCGACGCTGATGAGGATTCACCCGATGTGGATGTGCCCGTTTCTGCCGCCTGCGCACCAACCAGATCAAGCTGGCTGTACAGCTCCAGCAGCTCCATCAAGAGCACCTCGTCCAGCTTCAAGTCGATGTCCTGCAGCTCTACATGCAAGTACTGAAAGTACTGAATGCTCGAGTTGCTCAGCTTGCGCAGTGCAGACACGGCCAGAAACGGGGTCTGGTTGCGGTACGCAGTGAGCACGACCGGAAACGCAGTCTGGCCCAGCTGGTTGTCCATCTGCACGCGCATCACCTGCAACTCCAGCACTTGGTTCTCGCCATGGTTGCCCACAGCCGCGCGGATGTCGCTCACACACAGGTACAGCAGCTCGCGAGGTTGGCCATCCAGCACTGAAACACCCACGCCCCCAAAACGCATCTCCAAAAGACCCACCTGGCTCAACAGACCTCCCCCCGAGTCGCCTCCTCCGTTGCCACCCTGGCCGTTGCCCAGGCCAGCGCCGCTCAGCTGTCGTCGCTTCCAGCCAGCCTCGCTGCTGTGCACGCGCGGGTCCGACAAGCGCAGCACACGCGTGGGTCCATCGGGGTACACCTCCGAATACACGCGGTAGTCGCCGTCTTTGTGTTGCAGTAGCATTGCAGGAAACGCGGTGATTGCGTCCAACGCATACTCTGCCCGTTGGTTGCATCGCACAAACTCGATCACAAGCCGCTTGTTGGTCGCACTCGGGTAATCCCAGGCAAACGCGCGCTCCTCAAAAGGCTCCAATTGTTCTTTGTCTGCCTCGCTGCCCTTCTGGTAGTACACCAGTGGCTCGGTGGTGCGATTGGCAATCCGGAACGGCGGCACTTCCTCCAGTTCCTTTCGCAGCACCACTAGCATCGTCGCATTGTCCATCTTCACCTCTGCTCGCATCATATAGATCTGCGCCTCTCCATGCACCCGTCCACGCAGCTTCACCACAAATTCTCCGCTCGTGTGCACATAAAGGCCACCCGACCACTGCCACGTCTCCTCTTCCTCCTCAGCATCCCCCTCGTCCTCCACGGCCACGTCGTGCACATCCACCCTCTCCTCCTTCGCGCTCCCGTCATGCCAGGATGCGTCGTCGAGCACCGAGTCCTCGCTCGCACTCGCCGCACCGACTCCCTCAGACCTGCCTTCGCTAGATTCCCCTCCACTGGCCCACGGTCGATGGTTTCGTTTACCGCGCGCTTCCTGCGTGTTGTTCCCCAGTGAAGATGACGTCGCGCTCGCGCGTTGCGGGTGCGACGCATCCGTCCGTTGCTGATGTCGCTGGCGTGTACTTGTACGTCGTCCAAAGCGGAATTGCAGCATACTGCGATCTCCTTCTTCCTTGTGCCATACCAAGGGCGTGAGAACATTCTCGGGCAGCCTCTGCACCATGTCGGTGTCCACTTCGCGATATTCCACCATGCGCGCAGTGTAGTTCACCAGCACAAAGCGAGGTGCAATGGTCACCACCTTGGTGCGGTTGAACTTGCCCTCAGCCAGCCCCACTGTCACGCCCATGTCGTAGCACCCGCTGGTTCGGTGCATGTCCGGCACAGACACCGTCCCAATGCTCCCCACTGTCCCAATGTCAAAACCCGGCGACCACCGAGACTCCGTTGTACGTACGCTCAGCTGGCCACGAGTGAACCCTTCGCTCGGAAACGCATACATAAACGGCTCTGCAAACCTGCCAAACCCGTAGGCCTTGAGCCCGTGTGGATTCACTTCCATCCGAAGCACCCCGCTGGGCTCGTCCACTGCCTCACTCGAGCTTGCGTTGGACGTCGTTGCAGCGGCAGCGGCGGCAGCAGCCGTTGCTTCGTTGGCCTCTTCATCGACGACCGCCGCGCTTCCCTTGCGGCTGGAGCTCCCAGCATCGTCCATACCCGCTGCCAGATAGTCTCGGCCGAGTTGTTGCTTCTGCTTGTACATCAGCCGCACGCCCGTTTTGTTGATGATCCAGTACGGCACGTAGAACACCAGCTTACGGATGTCCTCGCTGACCCATTTGAACTCCACACTCACTGGCAGCACACGTCCGTGCTGGTCCACCATTTGCAGCGTTTGCACCGCCGTCGAACGGTCTTTGTGCACCACCGAAAGGCCTGCGGGCGCAGAACGTCTGCTCATGGGTGTGCGTGCACGGCTGCTACTCGACGCGTCGTCGGCATCGGGCAGGGTCAGAGGACTGCTGCCTGTTGTCGAATGCGTTTCCAGCCCCTGCTCCAGCAGTCTGCCACCAAAGCCGCTGGCTCGTTCAAACGAGTGCAGCGCCACGGGCGCGCTGCGCTTGAAATTGGGACGCATATCCAACTGGAAGCGCACGTCGTGGTTCAAGTCCATCTGGTGCACGTAAGCCAGCTCCCCTGCACTCAGTTGCCTTTCCACCACGGCTCCGCTGTGGCTGTCTTCGACCACCACGCCCACACTGCAGCCGAGCAGATTCTCGAAAATGAGCGGCGGGTCCACTGTGATGCGGTACTGCGATAGCTGGCCTGTCTGTGTCATCAGCACCTCCTGCACACGAGTGGCCACAAAGCGAAGCGGCACATCGTCGCGTTCGCTGCTGTTCTCCGCCGCCCCGTCCTCCGCCCGCTCCTCCCTCTGAGACCGCTTGCCCTCTCGCTGCGGAATGCAGGTGAAGAAGTTGTTGTTCTGATCCACACCCCAGTAGTACCGCACGTGCTGGGTGCCATTCCATGTTGGCCGAAGCACAAGCTGGCCTCGAGAGGCTTGGTGCAATGGCAGCGCGTACTCCTGGCCAGGGTGCACCACACAAACAGTCACGTTCGGGCTGCCACTGCTCCCACTGCCCCCTCCGTTCGGTTGGCCACGTTGTGACGACGCCCTGCTTGCGCTGTTGTTGCTTCCGCGTCCACCCCCACGGCCGCCGCTTCCGTGGCTGCGTCCGCTCACCACAGTGGCACTGTCTTCGTCTCCCATCGCTCCCCACATGCCATCGCTGCCTACCATGCCTCCCGTCCGCTCCAGCATGTCTTCCAGCCGGTCTGCTGCGCTGTTGCGTACAGAAACTGCGCCGCCGCCCGCGCCGCCTCCCATCAAAATGCCACCCGCTCCACCCGTTGTCTCTTCGCTTGGGCTCACGACCATCAGATCCAACGACATGGCCGTGTTGTTTACCACCAGCACCGAAGAACGCAGCTGCACCGTGCGACATCCATCCTTGAACGTCACCTCACACACAAGCGTAGCTTGCTGTCCGTCCTCCTGCGATCGGCTCACGTCTCCCGGTGCCTTGCTACGCCGTACAGCAAACGCGCGTGTTCCCACAACGTTGATCGGAACCCGCATGCGCTGTGCTTCCCATCCTCCTCCAGACAGCCACAGCGTCATTGTTCGAGATGCTCGTTTGTAACTCGTCTGCTCGTCACGCTGTTGCTCTTTCAGTCGAATCGGCCTGTGTTCTCCTGCCTCCAGATCTCCAACCAAGCCTTCCAGCTCGTAGTGCATGCGCTGGCCCGTGTCGTTGTGCAGCCGGTACGGGAAAAACTCCCGCGCCGTGCGCAACACTCCGGGCAGCGCACGCGCTGTAGACGACACTCGATCCATGGAAATCACAGACATGGAGTCCAACGACAGGCTTCGGCTCAGTTGGTGCGACTCCAGTGCCTCTTTCGTCAGCGCTGCCTGTTTGCGTCTCGCACTGTCGGTGCGCCAGATCTCCATCACGTCCAGCATCGCCTCCAACATTGCCTTGCTCACGTTGACGTTGAACATGTCGTTGCTGCGCACTTGTACATGCAGTCGGGGCCGGCGCGTCACCTGCACCTCTGCGCTCCATCGCTCCACCAACGGCTCCCACATCACAATGGCGTAGTTGTGGTAATCGATCTCCAGACTCACGTGTGCCTTGGCCATCATCAGCAAACTGTCCCAGTCGTCCACCTGAAGACCCAAGTTGAACAGACGCAGTTCTGTCAGTGGCGTATCCTGCCCAAATGAGTCGTTCACGAGCGTCAGTCGCACGCTCTGCGGCTCGACGCGAAACTTTTGCATCCCGATGGCGTCTGCACTCTTGATCACCACTGCCCCGCTGCCGCTGCTGCTGCTTCGTCTGCTCTCCTGTCCCTCGTCGGTCGACTCGCCGCCGAGCTGCAGGGCTGCCAGTTGTTCGGAGATCTTCATGCACATCTGAAGATCGTTGAAGGACATCCGCAGGAGGATCGGGTCCATACGCACAACGCCTGCACACCGTTCCACATCTGCGTCCAGTACCTGTGCAGACGTGTCTGCATCGCCCACCTCCATGCCAGCACGCTCGCCTCGCTCCAGGTCAGCAATCGATTTGAGCAGCGACTCGGACCGTGCTCCTGTATGGAACTCCAGACGGGCATCAAACGGCTGCAAGATATAATGGTCACACACAAGCGTCACTGCAGATGTGGCCGACTTGCGCTGGTAGCGTGGACGTACCGAGCGGAACGGCGACCCGGACCGGGATGAGTTTGCCGCTCGACCCACGCTCTGCAGCATCATGCTGCTACTTCCTTGGAAAGCGTTGCTGCTTCCTCCCACGCCAGCTCCGTCAACGTTGCGCTGGAAGCCCACCTCGCTGCGGTGAAGCGGTGTCGAGGTCGCGGACATCCGTGTCGCTGCCGTTCGCCCTCGTTCGCTACGTTCCGATGCCACCGTGCTTCCACTGGATGAGCCACGCATGCCACCACCGCCATCGCTGCTATTGCCTCCATTTCCAACCCCCTGTCCACTCATGTTCAGGTTGACAAAGCGATAAATGAACACCCCGAGCTGTTGGGCTTCGGCACTCATGCTCACACCTTCTTCTGCACACTGCTCATACTCCAGCTGAAGTGATGTCTTCAGCACCAAAACCGTCGACTCGACCATGTCCTGCACAAGCCACACTTCTGGCTCGCGGATGGACACATGGGCCTTCAGGTTGCGTTTCGCATCGACATCACCCGAACCCACCGTGACCTTGCCTCCGCTTCCAGCGCCATCCCCTCCGTCTACACCTCCCCCTCCTCCTCCAGTGCCCAATTTGGCACTCACCTTTGCCGTGGGGTCGCTCCTCACGTCGTCGTCCACATCGGCAGCCGTGTCGTCCAGATACAGCGCCATCTCCGGATCAAACTCGCTGTACATCGATTCGTTCAGCTCCAAACTTTGTTCCAGCTCGCCGTCCATGCCCAGCAGACCAGCAATCTCCTGTCCACTGCTGTCCTGCTCTGCGCTCAAGCTCCCCAGCGGCTCCTCCTCCCCGGTCACCGACGACGCCGAGGACACACTCAACTCCACTTGGCTTCGCCCGAAAAAGTCCACCATCGCATTGATGGCCTCGGGGACTACAATGATGCGAAGCCTATCCAGTTGCACATCCACGTCCACGTCACCATCGGCGCTCACGTGCTGGATGAATTGAAGCTGCGGTGTACGCGACGGATTCAGGGGCGGCGATGCGCCGTCCCAAACCGGCTCGCCTGGTCCAATCAACTGCTTGAGCTGGCTGTTGTTGGCCCCGTTGTTTGTCCATGTGTTGCGAGCCACGTCAAACAGCTGAAATGTGTGCACGGCAAAGTGCAGCTCCGTGGACGTGTCCAACCGTGCAAATTGGTGCACCTCCAGGTCCATCACCACCATGTTCACCACTGGGTCCTGCTGTTCCACGTCTCCGAAAAACTTGAAATCCAGCTTCTTCACCTTGAGGTCCATCTGGCTGCACACCGGATTGCTAAGCGCAGCGGCACGAGGCGACGGAGGAACCTGCATGGACGCATTGGACTCTCTGCGCCTGCTACGCTCGTCCCCCTCTGTGTCTCGTTTGTCGTTGTCCTCTACGTCGACACCCATGCTCGGCTTCTCTTCAAAGTTGTGCGTCACAATTGACCGCACCAACTCGTACTGCTGCTGGCTCAAGCTGACGATGACCGGATCGATTTCCACTTCCGTCAACGAGCGCTCTTGCGCCACGTCCGCTTCATCTTCGTCGCCCAGCCTGCTCACATGCGGCGCTGGGCTGATCGACTTGAGCGCCACAGACACGTTCACTTGGTTGGTCAGGAAGCGCTCGCTGCCGTCCAGTGACGTACGCAAACGCATGGCATTGGCCGAAATGATTGTTTCCGCCACATTCTCGTCGTGCTCTTGCAGAAAATCGTTTTCCACCTCGATGCGACCCAGATCGGCGACAAGGACATCGTACGATGTCGACGACTCTGGCAGCACGATGAGAGGTGACTCCATTTCCACGCGCCACTTGAAGAGCTTGTGGCTTGTTTCTTTCTTCACAGCTGCAACTGCACTGCCGTACACGTCCTCAAACACGGCGTGCTGGGTGCCGGTTTCGGAAAAGTAACTGCTCATCTCGGCGATGAAGCGATGCAGATACACCAAACGCACCTCTGTCGTCTGAAGGTACAGGTGCGAGTCGTGGCCTGGGTAGTTGATGTTCTGCAGGAACGTCTCGTAGCGGAACTGGATCAACGAACCTGTCTGCCTCGCAGGCGGCGACAGGATGTTTTCATATTCGCTGTCCTTCCTGGACAGGTCAGTGATACCCAACGACTGAAGCGAGCCGTCAACCTTGACGGTGCTGTCGCAGCGCATGGTATAGCGTCCGACAAGCCCGCGCGCATAGATCAACGCCAGCTTGCGGCCGACATCCTCGTAGTTCAGCGACACCTCGAGCGTGCGGAAGGAGACGCTGACCTTTGTCTCTTGTTCGCCTTGCGCAGATGCGCTGGTGCCAGTTGGACCCGCTCCACCTGCTCCCCCCACAGCCGGGTTGGGTGAAGCTCGTCCTCCGATGCTGCTGCTGCTGCTGCTGCTGCTGCTGCCTGCCGTTTCCAAAAGGGGCACACTGCCATGCATATACTCTGTGTCTGTCGATTCACTGCGGTTGCTTCTGTGCACACTCAAGTACGTAGAGGACGCCGTGCCGCCTGTGCCTCCGTCTGCGTTGTCCCTTCCCGCCATGTCCGACGAGTCAAGCGGATCAGTGCCCATGTCGACATCAGCATCGCCATCCACACCCCCTGCGCCTGTGGAGGACGAATCTGAGGTGCCAACCAGGGGTTTTGAAGCGTCTGTTGCGCCAGACGCGGTGACGGTTGCGGGAGCAGCCTTGTCGACGTCGACGGGTGCGTTGAAAAAGTCGATCACGGCACCGATGGTGTAGCGGTTGTAGTTGAGATGCAGCGTGCACAGCTCCACATCGATGGCCTTTTGCACACTGCCCTTGAATTCAGTCTTCCACTTTGGCGACCCCTTTCGGAACTCCTGAAAGGTGACCTTGATCAGCTCGTTGCTCTGAAGCGACGGCACCATGCTCGTGGCGAGAAACTGGAACTCGTTACCACGGGTCTGGTACAAATCCTCGATGACGAGACTGTCCAAGGTGGCGGTGGCGCGCGTGTACAGCGAATACGCGTCGTAGCTGGCTTTCAGCTTGGCAAGTTGCACCTGGATGAGGGGCTGCCTGCGCCCGCGTTTCTTGTCCATCACGCGCAAGTCCAAGCTCATGGAGTCGACATGAAAGCGTACTCGCAGCAGCCTTCGGTGCCTGTCCTCCTCTAGGATGTCCTCCTCCAGATGGGCGCTTCCGCGGATGCGTGGTGCGGGCTCGTGCAAACCGGATCCACGGTGGTCCTGCACCTGCAACGAGGCCATCGACGACGACGACACCGACGACATGCCCAGTGTATCGTCGGAGGAGCGCATGAACCCAAACATGCCGGAGGAGTTGGCAGAGCCCGGGCTGTTAAGATCAGACACCGATTCCCAGCCGCTGCCCGAGGACCTGCCTGCGGCCCCACCGGCCACCGTGCGGGGGGACACAAGCTCCCCCGAGTCCAGAGAATAGCTCATGCGACGACCCCCGTGCAAGGCGTAGCCTCCTACGGGTGCCTGTCTGCGCGGCCGACGCTCGACGCGGCTGGCCTGTTCACCCAGCGTGGCAATGAGACGTTGCAAGTTGCGGTACTGCTTGAAGCTAAGGTGCATGTTGAGGTCGGACATGGCACCGGTGACCTTGACCTGGAAGTAGTTGGGATCCATGGGCAACATGGACAGCTGAACGAGCACATCCAGTTGGACGCGATCGACCAGGTTGCACCCTGTCGGCTTGCGCCGTGTGCGTCTCCACGTAGCCACATCCTGTGGATTCATCAGCAGGACTTCGATATCAGAAATTTGAAACACAAACACGTCGTACAGCTTGTTCGCGTTGGAAGGCGACTCGCCGCCCTTTGTGCGGCCCCGTCCGCTGCCACCCTTGCCTCCTGTGGTCGATTCCGCCTTGGCTTGCAGGTCTTTGGCCACAGTCTTGACCCAGGGTGACTCGTGGCCGTCGCCCGACAACTGGTCCGACAGGAAGCTGCGACCTGTGCACTGGCCCAGATCGACCATAAGGGTGACCCCCTGGTCTTGTGTGCAGTCCTCGGGCACAATGATCACGGGTGCAAACACAGTCATGTCCAGGTTGATCGTCGTGTGCTTCTCAAAGGCAATGATAAACTTTTTGCGTTCCGCCAGGTGCTTGCGTTCGGCCAGGTCGCTCTCATTGCTCGAACCGTCCTCTGAACCACGCACAGAGTCGCGCATTTGGTCCATGATGGAACGCAGCCGCTTGGCCATGAGGGCACTCTCCAGGTTGACGACTTCGGCGCCGTCCGCGCCAGTGTCGAAGAAAGTGCGCACCCGGTTGAGCAGCAGCTGGTTGTACACAACCACCATGGGTGCCATATACACGGTGAGATCCAGTTGCACGTCCGCGTCTGGATTGTAGCTCGCGGCGAGCACAAACAACTCCGGGTCGCTGCCTCCCGACGACCCTCCGTCACCCATGCCCCACGAGGACATGGAGGACAACGACGAGCTTTCTGTGAGTGTGCTCGACGATGATGATGAAGACGATGAAGATGACGACGAAGAGCTGCCACCCACGCCGCTGCTGTTGCTGCTGCCGCTGCTGCTCATCCCAGAGACGTCGTCGTCATCGGCGAAGCTGTCCGAGCCAAATCGGGATGTCCTTGACCGCGATCTCCTGCTCCAAAGATTCTTGGGATACATGAGGTGGGCGTAGCGAGTCGATGATGTGTACAGGTCCTTGATCTTGAGGTGCTTCAAGCTGCAGGTGAAGTTGAGAGCAGCTCGACCAGCCTTTTCTGCAGTCATACGGAACTCCTTAAAGTCAAGTTTGACCAAGTCGCGCCTGCGAGGCACCTCGTTGCACTTGAGGGTGAAGGAGCCGCGGTTGATCTGAAAGGTGAGCAGCAGCTGCGACTGCTGCAAGTTGTCGACCATGACATACTCGTCTTGGTCATCCTCGTCATCCAATTCGTCACTGAGTTTGTTCAGCGACTGCTTGGGCGTGTACTGGATGTCGGAAAACAGTTGTTTGCGCTCGGCGTCTGTAAGGCCTCCGCGATCGCTACTGCTCCACATCCAGCCGAGCCAGCCGACAGAGGTCTGTGGGTTCTGTTGAAAGAGCACCTGGCCACGCTGTTGCAGGATAGTCTTTGCACGCTGCTCAGCCACCTCACGCAGGCGTAGCACGACATCGACGCTGAGCTCATGCTCGAGATTGGCCTGGCGTACACGTTTGTCTTCACTCATGGACTCTGCCTCAACAAGGCGAGTGCTGTACAGCTGCACATACTCTTTGCAGTCTGCGTGGGCCTGCTGGGCACGGATGAGAAAATTGGCTCGTTCCTGCTGCTTCTCCCGCACGGTGTGGAGCACAGCCTGGCTTGCGTATTCCCACATTTGCAGTGCTGGCTTGCGTCCAGGCACGTCGTTGATGGACGGCTTGTACTGTGTGTAGTGGTGAAGCATGCGACGCGGATAGGCCTGGTTCAGGTACCAGACCATGTTGCGCATGTCACGGAACTGGTGCTCCTCCACAGCAAAGGCCACCTGCTCAAACTGCAGCGTCACCTGCATACGTGGCTCGCCGTCGTCCACGTGCTGCTCTTTATGCAGCCGTAGACGCACGAGGGCGTCCACAGGCAGCAGAATGTACTGGTGCGGCACAATGGCACCGTCGCGAGGGATCTGCAAGGGCGTGGTGGGGTTGCGAGGGTGCGTGAGCAGGGATGGGACTCCAATTGGAGTTGGGAGAACGCAGGGGCGGCGCGGGTGGAACATACGGCAGCAAGGAGATCAAACTTGTTGTGTTCGCCGTCCGAGAGGACGACCTTTGTGTCCCAGTAAATTGAAAAGTGGCGCATTTCCACGACTTTGTGGATGATGGTGCTGTTGGTGCGATTGTATGTGGGCTTCCACCCTGCATCTGTGGACTGGATGACCAGCTTGTCGAGCGTGAGGCCGCAGGCAAAGTCACGCTCGGGTGACGAGACGCCGTCCTCGTAGCGGATGTGCACATCCTCGATGCTGAATTGGATGTTGTCCACAATGCTTGTGGTAATGCGTGCGAGGAAGGATTCGTCGTATTCTTTCACTGCGCGTCCGTGAGGGAGCGGTGTGAGCACCGACGGGACGGGAGATCGGAGGACTTGGCGACAGCGTGTGCTCGTGCCTGGCTGCGCGTTTACTTACCTGTGTTTGCATCGATGCGCGCTTGCTCGGCAGCCTGCAGTTCTGCCTTCTTGCGTTTGGCCTCTCGTTTCTTGTATTCCTTCTCGTCGAGGTCGCACGGACCGAGAACAAGGAGCACCTGGGAAATCTCCACCTTGACTGACTCGGAGAGCAGGCGGCTCATGTTGAACTTGATCTGCAGTTTAGTGATGAGTCCTATGATGCACGACACACACGGTGGATGGGGCGACATGGTCGCAGAACGACACTGAGCGTAAGCAGAGGGGAGTGCGGCGGCACAACCTGGAAATGGCCGAAAACGCACCGTATTTCACAGTGATGGGCAGACCCAGAGAGTCGAGGACGTCGTTGCGGATTGCCAAATCACGCAATACGACGTTTCCTGTGGTGGAGAGGGCATGGGGAATGCATGGCTGTGTAAGCAGGGAGAAAACTTTCGGAGGTGAAGCTGGGTGAGTGAAATCACAACAGCACAACTCACCTTTGGCCAGACCGACATGCAACTGGTTCAGCTGCATCTCCGAGATGACGCCGCTGAGTTTGTCCTTGAGAACATTGGCAACGATGCCGGCAAACATTTCTGGCAATGATTTTCTGTTGGCAAGGCACGAGCGCCGGCTTCGCCAGTTGAAGATGAGTGAGAGCGAGCAGGACATTGCACAAACTAGCAAGAGAAGCGAGGAGGAAGCGGCTGTGAAGGAGGTGGCGTTGGACACGATGTCGTCCAGCTCTGCGTTGATTGAGGAAAACCTGGCGTCAGACAAATCAATAGACGCGGATGGCAAGCTGAAGCGTGTGAGCAAACGCACAGGTAGGTGGGTGGACATCCTATGTCCGTAATCACGGGGAGATGGGGACAGTCGGAGCTGTGAGTACGGCGTGCAGAGAGAGGGAGATAGGAGCGGCCCTGATCACCATCCACAACACGGAGCCACTAACTGAGTGAGGTCACCGAGACAGACTACATCAACTGGGACGAGTACTTCATGGGCATTGCAGCACTCGCTGCTCAAAGGAGCAAGGATCCAAACACACAGGTGGGTGTACACAGGGAAGGAGGGAGAAGAAGGGCTCTGGCTGACGCTGCCGCGTGTAGGTTGGCTCGTGCATCGTGACGCCTCAGCAAAAGATTGTGGGTATCGGCTACAATGGATTCCCCTGGGGTATCAGCGACGACGATGAAGACATCAGGTAAGTGTCGTGCGCGCGGTTTGTTCTCGCCCCCAGTGCTGACACGCACATGGTGTGGCACGGGCAACGCGATGTGGGCAGCTGGGGACGCGAGGCCGACGATCCACTGGACACAAAGTACCCGTTTGTGGAACACGCCGAGATGAACGCCATCCTGAACGCGACGCAGACGCTGGACGGATGTGTTTGCTATGTGTTGCTGTTTCCGTGCAACAATTGTGCCAAGGCGATCATTCAGAGCGGCATCAAAAAGGTGGTGTACATCAGTGACAAGTACGCTGAGCACTGGCAGTTCAAAGCGTCGCGGATGATGCTTGAGAAGTGTGCGGGGTCCAACTGGAGCAGTTTGAGTCATCGCGGGACCGCCTGGTGTTGGATTTCGGAGGGGTGTGAAGGAATGGGTGCAGTGGGGCGTGTCAGATGCCAATGCAGATGTGTGGGTGGGAAAATCCGCCGCGCCAACCAAGTTTTTCTGCCCGCTTTGCAATGTCGTCGTCACCTGCATGGAAGCACTCGCGACTGACGACAGGCACGCTAAACCAGGCCGCGCCAACGTTTACGCTGGACTCGGACTACTTTTTCGTGTGCATGGCCCGCGTGGTGAAGATGTACGGGGTTCGGACGGGCGAATGTGTTCGCACGCTGCACGGGCACACGGACACGGTGACGGGGGCTCTGCTGAACCCCAACAACCCGCTGCAGCTGTTTACCTGCTCGCTGGACGGCACCGTGCGCGTTTGGGACTTTAACGATGAGCTGTGTTTGCAGGTAGGTGGCGTCGGGCTCGACGGACGAGACGGCGCATGCGGACGACGTCTGGTAGACTCAGGACCGCTGACACGTGCTCACCTTCACCCTTGTATTCACACACGCTTGTTTATGACCCTTTAGGTGCACACCATCGAAATGCCTGTGCACCACATGGCCGGCATCTCGCCGAACGGCGACTCGCTGTACGTGGCCGTGGCAGCGGCAGGCACGACGAAATCCAGCAGTGGGCAGGGCGGCAAGAAGGGGAGCAAGGCGGCCAAAAACAGCAAAGCCAAACGCAATCCATTCCGGGGTATGTCATACACGCCCCAGGGTATGGACGAAGCGAGCTCCGCGTCGACGCAGCAGCAAGAGAGCGCTTCGAGCGAGAAGAAACGAGGACGCAGCAGCGTTGTGGGCACACGCATCTTCAAGGTCGATTTGTTGACCACACGCAAAGCACGACTGTATCGTCATGGCTCTGCGCTGTGCTCACACATGGTGGTGAGCAACGACGGGCGCTTCCTTGCGGCAACCTTCCGTCAGCAGTTGGTGGTCTTGGATCTGGAGCGAGACAACGCGCAAGTGACGTACAACCACATGACAAGTCTGTCTGCGCTTGCGTTCCATCCGCAGAAGCAGGTGATTTACACGGGAGATGTGATCGGACGCATCACGTCCTGGTACTTTCTGGGGGACAACGACGAGCTGGTGGGCAGCAACCCGGTGACGTCGTACATGCATTGGCACGCACACACGGTGGCCACTCTGGCCTTTTCCGACGACGGCAACTATTTATACTCGGGTGGCGAGGAAGCCGTGTTGGTGATCTGGCAGCTGCAGACGGACAAGAAGCAGTTCATGTCACGCTTGGGGGCAAAGATCACTTCCATCACAGTGTCTCCGGACGCGCAGACGTACGTGCTGACCTGTGGCGACAACACGGCGCGCCTTGTGGACGCCCTGCAGCTCAAGGTGGTCCAGCGTGTTCGAGGCATCCGCTCGAGCAAGCGCGATCTGTACATGAAGCGCTTCCAGAACGCTGTGGCCAAGGGTGCCATCGGAGGCTTTGCACACCCCAACTCACTGTTCCACGGCTTTGTGTTTGACCCGTTGCGCGAGCTGGCTGTGATGAACGGCATTTCGGGCCACCTGCAGTTTTACAATGTGATGACAGACCGGCACGTGATGGACGTGCAGGTGGCTGCTGCGTCGCACGTGTCCGGCGCCGACAAGGGTGAGGTGTCGCCTCATCTTGTGGATCTGGTGGCTTTCAGCGCAGACAGCTCCATGATGGCCACCATCGACAGGCGGCCCAGCAGCGACGCGGGCAATGTGTCCACGCTCAAGTTTTGGGCGTACAACACAGGCTCGGCCAACTACGATTTGGTGACGCAGATGGAGGCGCCGCACGAGGGCTATGTGAGCGGACTTGCCTTTCATCCGACGCAGCCGATGGTCGTGACGTGCTCGCACGACAACAAGTTCAAGCTGTGGAGCAGGGTGAATCGAGACGTGCACGCAAAGACGTACACGAGCACAGAGGCCCAACAAAAGGCACGCCAAGCGGCAACGAGCAGCAGCAAGGGCGGCGGCGAGGATGTCGACGGCGAGGGAGACGTTTTGTCCACATGGGTGTGTCGTTCGGTGGGCTTCTATCGCGACTATCAGGCCACAGCGGCGTGCTTTTCCACAGACGGCTCGCTGATGGCTGTGTCGTACGGTCAGACAATCACGCTGTGGTTGCCAGACACAAACAGTCTGCAGAGCGTGATGACGCTGGGGTCTCCGAAGCAACGCGTGCGCATCCTTGCATTCCTGCCCAACACTCCCTTCCTGCTGGCGTGCTCCTCCGACACAGTGTACGTGTGGAATGTGCTCAACGAGAGCGTGTGGTGGTCGCTGAAGCTGGCCACCGTCTGCTACGCAGTGGACACTGTGGGAGACTACGACGACGGACGCTTTGCGCTGGCCATCAACCTGAGCAAGACCGAGTCGCTCGTGATGATGTTTGCGGCCGAATCGCCGAAACCGCTGCACATGTGGCGACTGCACAACGACCAGGTCATGGCCATGGGTTTCCACACGTCGGACAGTACCTCCCGCCGCAGCGTTCTGGTGTATGTGACGGGCAACAATGAGTTTCACTCGTGAAGGGTGGAGCAAGACGGACGACGCTGGGCAGAGTGGCGGCGAATTGGCCCAGCCGGACGACGAGGATGCCATGGAGACAGAAAGCACAGAGCGCGTGAAGCTTGCTAGCAGCGCAGGCAAGTCGCGCTTTGAACAGATGTTTGGACGGGCAACAGGCGGCGCATCGTCGTCGTCGTCGACGTCCGATGAGCTGGACACAGCACAGATGCAGCCGAGCAGGACCATGGGACGGGTGGGCGACCTGTTTGACTCGCCTGCACACGTGCTCCCCTCGGTGAGCAAGATTGCAGAGGCGTTTATGGACACCCTGCTGCTCAAGGCGGAGAACCAGGCCAGGGCGCTGGCAGAACAGGAGGGCGACCAGGAGGCAGATGCGAAGGGCGGGGTAGAAGAAGGAGGAGAGGCAGATGCAGGCGATGACGACGCCCTGGACGTGGATGATGCATACGTGTGGGACGACGACGAGTTGGAGGACGATGACGACGAGCAGGATGACGATGCGGAGGAGGAGGATGAGGATGATGAGGAGGACGAGCTTGCGGAGGAAGAAGAGCAGAAACAAGTCGAGGCGGAAGCGGAGGATGATGCAGACGAGCTGAGTGAACTGGCGAAACAGCAACTGTTCCAGCGCGAGTCGAAGAACGGCCTGTTCACTCTGCCGGCGTGGGACAGCCAGGGACAGGACTCTCTGATGCAGTTCTTCCGCGAGGAGTTTGTAGAGACGCTGGACAGCAGCGCAGATGGTGGCGAGGCAGGAGGCAAGACGCCGGCCAAGAAGAGCACGAGCAGCAGCACCGCCAAGTCCACAGGCAAGAAGCGCAGGAGGAAGTGAAACGTGTGTGTTTGGCAGCGATTACATTGCGTGTGCCTCTACCTTCTTCCCTTGCTTCATGCAAGACGTTGTCACGTCTCTGGAGCTGGAGCCGAGACCTGCTCCAGCGACTGCTCCAGCTTTGCCTTTGTTCTCCGCTTTCGACGCTGCTTCTGCTTGCGTTTCTTGTCAGCGCGGCGTGAGCGTTTGCTAAGGGTGCCATTGAAGTGCTGGTCAAGCTTTTCGAGCATGCGCTTGCGTGCAATGCGCCTGTTGTCCGCTTGGGAACGTTGTGCTTGGCAGCGGACAACTATGCCGGTTGGTTTGTGCCGCAGCAACACAAGTGATGCCGTCTTGTTGATTTTCTGTCCTCCCTTGCCTCCGCCTAGAGTGAATCTTTCTTCCAAGTCGTCCTCGTCCAGGGTAATCGTCACAGGGGCGGGAGGTGTGTCGCCGGGATTGATGTCGTCTGCCTGCACATGCACGCAAGTGTACAGTGGGCGCTGCACAGAAACACGGTGCACCGTGGCCAGTGCTGCAGAGTTGTACGCTGAAAAGTTGCGCAACGGCAGTATCCTTGCAAACATTGATCCTGTGGTCCAGCCGGCGCCGACACCGACAAGCAAACTCCCACACACACACACACACACACACACGCGGGCAACCACCATCGTGCAGAGGTCAAGCAACCATGGGAAAAAGGACAATGGTGTGTCTGGATGGCAGCGAGAATGCTGACCGGGTGTTTGCAAGCATACTGCAGCTGCTGAAAGATGGCGACCGACTTTATCTTATGCACGTGTATGGCGAGGCACACAACCCTCTGCACAGCGCATCGAGCAACGAGGAAAAGACAAAGAGCAACAAAGAGGACGCAAGCGTGCTCCTGCAGTCCTATAGCGAGTTGTGCGAGGAGCGGAAAATTGACCACGAAGAGGTGATTGTGTCGGACGCTTCCGGCGTCGCTACCGCCATCATCGAGAAGATCAACGAGCTGGAAATTGACCTCGTGGCCGTGGGACACGTCAATGACACGCTCAAGCACGTCTTTCTCGGCTCCGTGTCCAAGACGGTGTGCAAGGAAGCGCCCTGCGCCGTGATGACCGTTCGCTGATGGGCCTCCCAAACAACACATTGAATTCCTGTTTGCCGGAAACATTTACTCCACACGTTGGCGCTTGTCACTGCCATTCACTTCTGGCTGGGATTCTTCGGCAGAGCGCTTCGTGCCCTGTTGCTGCGGTAGGGTGGAGACAAAGTCGTTGAGCAGCGGCCACAACGTGGACCTTGCAGCTCCCCATCGCACGTCGTGCAGAAGCACAGCCGTACAATGTGCAAAAACCCATTTCTGAAGCTTCAAGTCCACTCCTGGCAGGGCCAGCTCGGGAGCTTCAAACAAACGTACAGTGCTGCCGGCGTTTGCTTCACGCACCATCGGCTGCCGCTGCAACATCGCCGTAGTCTCGTCCAGGGCCGAGCCTTCGTTTCGTTGGTGGATTTGCACACTCTCCTCGGACTGTGTGGCCACGTGCCGCAGGCCCGTGAGCATGGCGCTGTTGTCACTTTGCACAAGGAGCAGGACGTAACTGCGTTGCACGGGCGCCACGCTTGTTGCCACGCCATATCGCACAACAACTGCCCCTGCACGTGCCAATGCCAACAGAACCGCGTCTGCTTGTGCGTGCTCGCCGGGCTGGCTGCTCCCGCGAGCGTGCCAACTTGCCCGGCTGTGCTTGCCCTGCACATACCCTTCCGTTGCTCGCTGCACCTGCTCCCACGTGGTGATGCGTCGCCACTGTGTGCTGGACACCCAGCGTTTCTTGGATGAATCATTGCTGCTGCTGCTGCTGATCGACGAGGAGGACGAGGACGAGGACGAGGACGAGGACAAACTCGACGACGACGCCCTTGTCTCTCCTTCGTTCACCTCCTCTGTCCTTGCCCGTTTGTTGCTTTCCTGACTCTCTGCGTGTTCACCGCCAACCTCAAACCCGTGTGCGTCAGTGTGTCCTTCGGAGTCGCGTGGTCGCTTGACGCCCCGTGGACTGCTCCCACTGTGTGTCCCGTCTGCTGGCTCCAGCCACAGTCGGCTTTGTTCGCCCCGTACAATCTCATTTTCACCCGCAATCGGTTCAAAGAACGTTGCAAGCTCGCTGCGCAGCCGTACCACGTTGTCTGCACACGTCTCCTGCTTTTCGTTCCCGTTTCGCTTCCGCAGCCTCTGTCGGATCAGCCGCTCCTCTTCGTCTCGCTCAGCCATCTTTTCCAGTTGCTTGGCAAGCGTCTTTTTAGCTTTGGCAATGCGCGCCGCTCGATTTTCTTTCGTGCTGGCTGCTTGCTCCGTGTTCCCGGTCTCCATCTTCGCTGCTCGCTCTGCGGCCTCCTTGCGCCGTTTCTCCATGTGCCACACCACCAATGAATGTGATTTGTGTTCTTCCAGCAGTGTGTGCACATCCAGTCCGTCCACATGTTCCCTCCACTTCTCCAGCCGGCTCTTCTCCTCTTCCTGATCATGCACTTTTGCCAGCGCTGCACGCTGTGCTGCAAGCAGAGCTAGTACGCCGTCCACCTCTCCTCCTGTCGATTTGCGCACCCTGTGACCGTGCTCTCCGTCTGTGTCTCCTGTCCCCGTATGCCCTCCTGCTTGCGCGCCGCCGTTGACACCTTCCCCGCCCCTGTGGCCCGCTCCGTTTCCCTCGTATCCGTGCTTCCCCTGCGCCCCATACACTTGCAGAGAAACCACTTCGTTGGCCATTCCCTCTTCGCCCTCGTCCTCTTCCTCTTCCTCGTCCTCATCGCTCTCCCCGAACTCGTCGTCGTCGTCCTCGTCGTCGTCCTCGCCCATTTCGTCCACAAAGCTTTCGTCGTCTTCTTCGTCCTCCTCTTCGTCTTCATCCTCTTCGTGCTCTTCTTCGTTGTCGTTTCCCTTCTCGTCCTCCTTTGCTCCGTCTTCTGTTGACGTGCTCGGCGTTTCGTCGCCCGGCTTGGGCGAGTCCATCTGTCCGTCCTCCTCCTCTCCTTCTCCTTCTCCTTCGTCCCCATCTACCTCCAATTCCTCCTCGTTCCCCACGCCCCCTTGTTCCTCCCCGCCTTTCACTTCGTCTCCATCCCCTCCACTCGACAGCTGTGGCTGCAGGCTTTCCTTTGCCCCCCGATCAAGGTCTCCGCCCGCATCCACCTCCATGTGCGTGTCCGTCGCTTCTTCTTCACGAGCGTCTTGAACAGGCACTGAAGGCGGCTGCTCGTCGATTTCCATCCCCAAAGCAAAGCCGAACAAACGTTGCGCACGCAGGCGCGGGTTTCCATTTCTCCCTTCTCCAACACTGCTCTCCACACACATTACTCCTCGTCCGACGAGGAAGAGGAGGACGAGGACGAGCCAACGCCCACGCCGGCCTCCATGAACGCCTCCTCGACCTGACGGTCGTAGTTTTCCTCGATGGTCTCGAGAGAAATGCGCTTCAGCAGCTCACGCGGGAACGTGCGCAGCAGCGACCAGGCGATGTCCAGCGACTGGAAAATGGTGCGCTTCTCATAGTAGCCCTGCTGCAGGAAGTTGTTCTCAAACTTGTCACGGAACTCCAGATACAGCAGATCCTCCGCTGTCAGAGCCTCCTCACCCACCACGGCCTTCATCGCCTTGACATCCCCACCGATGGCGTAGTTCATGTACATCTGGTTCGACACCTCGCCGTGGTCCTTGCGCGTCATGCCCTCGCCGATAGCCGACTTCATCAGACGCGACAGCGACGGCAGCACGTTGATGGGCGGGTAGATCTGACGGTTATGCAGCTGACGGTCGATGTACTGTGCGTGTGTGTATGTTTGTGTGTGTGTGTGTGTGTGTGAGTATGACTGACTGTGCAATGCTCGCCTGTTTCGACTGTCCCTGTGGCTCGCCGCAGAAGACTTTTCGGCACCGTTCCATGGAGGATGGATGGACCCTTTCTCCTGAACCCAACATCTCTCCCCTCCCTCTCTCTCTGTCTCTCGCTTCCACTTACGATCTGACCCTCAGTAATGTAGCCCGTGAGATCCGGGATGGGATGCGTAATGTCGTCGTTGGGCATGGTAAGAATCGGGATCTGGGTGATCGAACCACCACGTCCCTCAACACGTCCGGCACGCTCGTAGATGGTGCTCAAATCCGTGTACATGTAACCCGGGTAACCACGGCGACCGGGCACCTCTTCACGAGCGGCAGACACCTCACGCAGGGCATCAGCGTACGAACTCATGTCGGTCAGGATGACCAGCACGTGCTTGTCGCACTGGTACGCCAGGTACTCGGCAGTGGTCAGGGCCAGACGCGGCGTAATGATACGCTCGATCGTGGGGTCGTTGGCCAGGTTCAAAAACAGCGTCACCTTCTCCATGGAGCCGTTCTCCTCAAAGTCCCGCTTGAAGAAACGTGCCGTCTCCATGTTCACACCCATGGCCGCAAACACAATGGCAAAGTTGTCCTCCTCGTCGTCCACCAGCTCTCCCTCGCTCGTCTTCTTCACCAGACCGGCCTGGCGACAAATCTGCGCGGCAATTTCGTTGTGCGGCAAACCGGCAGCAGAGAAGATGGGGATCTTCTGGCCACGCGCAATGCTGTTCATCGTGTCGATGGCGCTGATGCCCGTCTCAATCATTTCCTCGGGGTAAATGCGCGAGTACGGGTTGATGGGCATACCCATGATGTCCAGCTCGTCCTCGGGCAGGATGGGCGGTCCGTTGTCAATCGGCGTACCACTTCCCGAAAAGATGCGGCCCAGCATGTCCTCAGCCACGCCGTAGCGCAGTGTCTCGCCGACTGCCTCGATGCGCGTCTTCTTCGTGTCCACTCCGTGCGTACCCTCAAACACCTGTGTGCCATGCGTTTCCACATTTCCATGTAGTCTCTGTGTCAGTTCTCTCTCCTTCATCCATCCGCCTGTCCCATCGGCTCCTCATCTCCTCCACGACCTGCTGCGTCTTTCTGCCAAGCCGGCCTCCCAAAAAGCCCTCTCTGCCAAAAAGAAAAACTCACCTGCACCACTGCCTTGTCACCCTCCACTTCCAGCACCTGGCCACGACGGTGCGACCCGTCCGGCAAAGTCAGGTTCACGATCTCGGCGTACATGGGTGTCTGTGTGCACGTTGTTTCTCGCTGTGTCAGCCTGCGAAATGCGCTGCGGCCTTTTCTCCGATGACCTCTGCTCTTGCGCTCCCTCACACGGTCTCCCACTTGCCCTGCACCACACACTCACCTTGACGTTCTCCAGAATCACCAGCGGTCCATTCACTGCTGTCACCGTACGGTAGTCTGCGCGTCATCCATGAGTTTCAACGTGGAGTTTCCTGCGCGTCAGCCTCTGCGTGCACGCGGATCCTCTGACCCCCCCTCTTTTGCTCCACTCCCGCACACGCCCTCCTCCACTTACCCAGGCGCGGGTGGATGTTGTAGTCACGTTCCGCCGCCGCCTTGTTCACGTTGAACATGTCCACCTTGTTGTCGATGTCCTTGCCCGGGTTGGTCACGCTTGCCGACATGCTCTGGGGATTGCAGATTTGCCCCCAAACACCCTTGCGTGTGAGTTCCAACGCCATTCTACTCTCTCATGAAACCCTCTCACCGCCTGCACACGCTCCATTCCATTCACAGCCACACCCTGCACCTACTGCTTCGTTTGGATTTTGATGACTCCAGCTGCGCCAGCCGAAACTCGTTCCAAATGGCCACCTCTTCCACAATCTCGTCCTCCTCCCCCTCCTCTGATTCCACGTCGTACGTACGACTCGTCCTCCGCGTGTCCATCTTCATCGTCGTCGCCACCCTCCTCGTCCAGCTCGTCAGGCCTGACTTGCTCGACTTTTGCGCCATCGACCGCTACGACCCAGCCAACAAGCTCCTTGTGCGCAACCTCACGCGAAACCTTTGGATCCCGGCCACCCCTCTCTTTGCCACCACCGTCATTTCCATTGTCGTCTGTCTCGTGGCCCTCGCCGCGATGACGTGGCGACGGCACCAAGATCTTCGCTTTCCCATCCTCCACGTCGCCTCCTCGTTTGTCTGGTGGCTCTGTGCGTACGCTGTCAACGTCATCCTCAAGCACCTCTCCCGTGATTCTGCCTGCAACGTCCATCCAAACGGTGTTTCGGGCCACTTTCACTTTCATCTCTTCTGGCTCCTCGCCCTCCCGTCCATGGCCGTCCACATCCACCCTACGTCCCACCCAGTCACCTCTCTCAACGCCCACACAGACCTCTGGCGCTGCTGGATGTCTCCATCTGCACACACCACCCTCTCCCGCTCCTTCCTCCTCTCCTTCCTCCTCGTCCTCCTCACCTCCACCCTCACCTGCATCCGCACATGGACCCTTGGCTTCCACTCCTGGCGTCAAATTGTCCTCGGTGCTCTCCTCGCTCTTGTCTCTCACGCTGGCCACACAACCGTCCTTCGTTCACACCTCGGGCTCCTCACACACCGCTCAGCCAAGGATGCTCATCCACGCCATGCTCGCCACTATATCTACGTCCTTGCCACTCTCTCGTTCATCCTTGTGCCCATCCAGCTGTACCTCCAGCCTCCCGCTGGCGCCGATCAAGTCGTTCACGCCGTCCTCCTCGCCTCCCTCTTGTGGGCTGCGCATACAGTCGTGCCCACTGCCACCAACGCAATATCATAAACGAATCCTTCGTCAGCAGTGAGGACACAATTCACCGCTTGCGCAGCGCCCGCCCATCCACACAGAAATCGCAAACACACAGGATGCAACAGCGAGCCGTGCCGGGGTTCTCCCAGCGCCTCTCGGCCATCTTCAACATCACCCTCATCTTCCTCGCCTTCCTTGTGTGCTTCCCTTTTGTGCTCTTTGTCGGAGGCACCCTCGTTAGTGCTGCCTTGACCTGGTCGGCCATCCTCCTCTTTCTCAGCACGTCTCTCCTGTCCACAGCAAAGGTCCTCTTTGTCGAGGACATCCTCTTCAAATCCAAGTGGAGCCGCATCATGGCCGTGGTTGTGTTTGGTGTCTGGTTCACTCTCCTCTTTGGCATCTTCTACCTGCCCATCCACGTCTCCCCGGAGATCCTCGGCGCTTTGTCGGAGGGTCGCCTTTACTTTTGGGGCATTGGCTCCCTCCTTTTCATGATCGCCGTCTTTTTGGCCACCTTTGTTGGCGCCAGCCGCCCCTTTGCCAAACACATGGGCCCCTCCTTCTCCCTCTTTGACAAGAGCTTCTTCCCGTTCTTCCACCGCGTTCCTCGTGCCTCCCTCGTCAACTCCATGGCTTGGGTCTCCATTGCCGTCGAGTTTGTCCATCTCAACGCCCTCGTTCTCCACATGACTAAGCATAACGACACCGAGCCCATGTCCTACATCGCGGCCTTCTTCAACTACGCCCTTCTCAGCTTTGCATCCACCCCTCCCAAAGCGACCGACAAGGACAAGGGCTTATTTGCGAACACACACGTGTACTTTGAGCACCAATTCGAGGTAGCCTTTGCCTGTCTCGTCATCCTCACGGTCGTCGTCATCGTTCTCGTCTGCTTCCTCCTCACTGTCGAGTACTTCAATTATTCAAACACCACCAGCCCGGCCATCGCCTACCTTCTCGGCATTGTGCGCCGACGCACCGCCACCATGGACTCCAAGCCCACCAGCTATGCACGCAACTCCACACAGTACTATGAACTCACAGACAGCTACACATCGGGCTTCTCCCACTCGGACAGCCTCGAGTCGCTCGGCAAACGCACTTCCCGCCCGTCCTCAGTGTCCAGCGTTCTCTCCGCCGCCTCCTCCTCCGAGGACTTCCGCCACGGCCAGCTCAACGTTCTCATGGCCCAGGAGTATGCTGCCAACGCTGTGCCCAACATCGAGTTTGTGCCTCAGGAGATCAGCAGCGACAACGGCAGCGCCCGGGCACGCTCTGCAAGCTCCATCGCCTCTTCCTCCTCCGAAGCCACCGCCGCTGCTGCCGCCGCTGCCGCCGCTGCCGCCGCCACCGCCAACTCCACTCGCACTCGCCAGCTCTCCTCCAACTCGGATTATGAATCCATTGAGGACGACGACGACAACGAGTATGGCGTGGCCAAGCATGCAGCAACGGCCAAGGGGATCAACTCCATTGCAGACGAGACCGCCCTTCGCCAGCGCTCAGCAAACCCGCTCACCGCCTTCCGTGGCCCTGCTCTGCGTAACGTCGTCGACCTTGAGTACACCCAGCGCAGGCGTCCGCTCATCGGCTTCCGCCAGCGTCTGCGTATGTGGGTTGTTGCTCGCTTCCTCCCCTTTTTCATCGAGGTCACCTTTTTGTTCTTCCTCTTTACTCTTCAACGTGCCCTCAGCTGCACCTACGCCAACAAGGAATCCACCGCTGAGGTCACTCTTGACAGCGACTCTTCCATGCGCTGCTGGACTGGTGCTCACCGCATCTACGCCATCTTCAGCGCCTGGTTCCTCCTCATGTACGTGCCTCTGTGTACCCTCGCAAGCGTCCTGCTCAACACTGGTCTCCCTGGACGTGAAAAGTTTGACATCCGCTTCAACGGCCACTTTATGCTCAAGGAGCGGCTCGGCAAGTTTGTCATCTGCTCCCTCACCACCTTTTTCACAGCCTATCCCGAGTACACCGTCGCCCCCATCTTTATCATCAGCTCCTACCTTGCGTACGATCTCATTACCAATCGCCCATGTGCAGCGCTCACTGCAAACTACTATCGCGCCTTCTCCTTTGCCACAACAGCGTGGACAACCCTCACAACAGCCATGCAGCTCCTCCTCAGCAAGGGCGAGCAAGAGTACTTTTCCGTAATCTTTCTCTGGGTCGGTTGGATTGTCATTGGCTTCATGTGTCTCGTGGTGGCCCCGCGTGTGTGGATTCCGAGTGGATCCATTTGGCGCTTTGCTGGCTTCTCCGGACTGCCCGAAGCCATCGTCAACACCTTTGACACCCGTGTGTACTTGGAGCCCGTGCGCAAACCACTGGGGCCCTTCCGTAACGACCATCCCGTGTACAATTACGAGGGCATGAGTATCGACAACAAGTACGTCTGCTTTGCCCAAACCTGTGACAACAACATCATGGCCGTCACCATCTGCGTCTCTGAAGAGGTAGTCCAGCACGATCCTGGCCATCGCCGCGAGTTTGTGCACATGCTTGGGGAGATCAACGGCAGTGTGTTCACGGGTCGATGGGTCGACTCGCGTGGCAACGTCGGCGTCGTCTCGGGTGGACTTGCCATGGCGCATAACAAGCCCATTGACACAAGCGTCGCACATGTGTCTCACATCATGAGTGTGCCCGTCGACAACACAGCCTGGCGTGGCCGACGGCTGGGATTCAAGGTCAGCGGCACAGACGGCGAGCTCCTCCTGCCAGACTCGGGTGTTTTCAGCTGGAAGTATGCGTACAGCAGCTCTCTCTTCAAGCGCTACATGTTTGGTCTCTGCTATAAGGACTACGTAAGCTTTGTGCTGACCCGATCGAAGCTGTTTCAGGTCATGGGCCACGTTGACGATATCGACCGCGCACGTTGCTCGTACGTTGGGCACCAATTCGACTTTGATGGCTATGTTACATCTGAACAGGACGATGGTAGGTTGTACTGGGCTGAATAGACACAAACACCACTGCGCAGCACTCGCTGCCTTCCAGAATTCATCACATCCCTTCGTTGACAAAACACATCCATGGTGTTCTCATGGCAGTGTTTTGAGTCTGTCCATGCGATGCGCTTGTGTGAGCAAGAACGATTCCATCATGTCCAGCAAAGTGTTTGTGCTTCTGGTTGCCATGATGCTGTTGGGCGTACACGCCAAGCAGCTTATCACTCTGGAGGAGTGGCGTGGGGAGTTGAGTGAGCGGGACCTGCAGCAGCGTGCAGAGCTGCTGAAAAGCGACCCAAAGATGATGGAAAGCCGGTTGCTGATTGACCCCGAGCATCCCGAGGTGGTCTACTCACCCGACCGCTACGTGGAGGCACATGACCAGCAGTTTTGCCATCGCAAACTGAAGATCGAGTCGTGCCCGGCCACTCCCGTGGAGCCGACCCACATTCCGGAGGGTAGGTGTCGCAGGGAAAGGGGCAAAGAGTGGGGGGTTGAGAACGAGCGGAATCGACTCGGCTGACGCAGGACCCGGGATTCCACGGACGTCACAACACCACAGGGAACCAGTTGGAGGTGTGGTCGCTGCAGGCACCCGTCTTTGAGGAGAAATACGGACCTATTTTCGGCAAGCTGGGTTTGTACCATGTGGCCATTGGCCTGCGCGACCTGTGAGTGTGAGCGCGCGTGTATTTTGGTGAAGATTCTCGGTGGGCTGACACAACAACCGCTCGCTCGGAATACTCTCAGGACGTCGGGCACCAACTACACGGTGGAGTACGACGCATGGTACGAGGTGCCCAACGCCACGTTCCCGCATGTGGTCGTGCAGCCGGATGGCTCAAAGGACCTGGTCTGGTGCAACGAGGCCATGATCTGCCGTGTGGACTTTATCAACGACACCTACTGGGATGAGGCCACGGGTGCACAGTACAAGATGGGCACCATCAACGGCACGGGCTTCAACACCCTGATGGATTACATCAAGGAGGACAACGTGACCACACACAAGATCTACGAGCTGTGGACGGCCAAGGATAAGCCGCTGAAGGATGCGCCGTACTGGGACACGTACATGAACAGCAGTACGTGCGACGACTTCAACTTCCGAGCCTTGTACTTGTTGCAGGACCAGGCTGGCCTTGCGCCGCCAAGCACAATCACCGAACTGCCCCGCGACTGGTTCTTCCTGTTCACCCACCCGCCTGTGGCTGTGGACTACAACACAGAAAAGGCAGACATCATTCGTTTCTACGAAGACTTTCAGCTCAAGGACATGACCTTCCTCAAGTTCCTCGAACACCTCTTGAACTTTGAGGAGGGCAACAAGTACCTGTACGTCGGTGGCACCTACTACCGCCTGGCGTTCCACGAGCCCTACGTGTACCTGGGTGGAGGCAAGCAGCGTGTGCGTCCGTGATTGTGGCAGTGTTGTGAACGTCAGCGCTCTGTGCACAGCGAAATTTTCAAACAAACTCCACACCAGAAGCCATCACAAACAGTCACATGCCCACGTCGGGAAAGCGGAGATCAGCATGCTACGGGCAGACCTCGCCACTGTTATGATCTTGTCACGTGGACGTCAAAAGCTGCCTGCTGCGCGTGGGCTTGATACAAGGAACGACGGGAAGACTGGGAGGGCACGGAAGACACTGATGGTGTTGAACAACGCGTATGATGTGCTTCTGGATCTGGAAGATGCACACATCGATGCCCAGGACGCAGACGGTGGTGTCGTTGTGGTGGGAGCTGCCCTGCCTCAAGGTGACAAACGCGCACCCACGCACACATGCTTTGTGCTTGGGGACGCCCAACGGGTCGCAGAGGAGGCCGAGCACCTGTTGGAGCGTCTCAACGCTTCAGTAAGCCTGCAAGTGAGGATTACGATCAAGTCGACCCGGCTGAAGCACGTTTGCGTGATGGAACTTGATTGCCGCGACGACGTCGTTTCAAGCGCCTTTTGCGATAGCATGGCCAACTACTGGGACACAGTCGACGCTGACCTCATTCAACAGGCCCTGTTGCTGCGCGACAAGATGGACACAGCCACGTTGGACAAGGCGGCGCGCAAGCGCCTCAAAACATTTGCCCGTGGCCATGGCCTGCTACCTCTGTACCACTCGCTGTTGTACCGAAAGCAGCGTCGCATGAGCGCCAGCGAGAAGCGCGAGGAGGTTCTGCGAAGCCTTGAGCCAGTTGCGCTTCAATTGTTTGCCCGCCGGCTATCCAAAATCGGCTGCAAAGACGTGCTCGCTGCCTTTGCTGAGGTCGGTGGATTGGACACAAAGACGGCACCGGATCACCTGTGTGGTCTGGTGGACTCGGACGTCTCCATCATCCCTCTGAAGGCCGATGTCGCCAGCAGCAAGGGCGCTGAATGGTCGGAAGAGACGCAGGGCGTTGTTGCGGAGCTTTCGGCTGCGACACACGCGTTTGCGAGTGCAACACTGGTGATGTTGAACGCATTTGTGCGTCTTCTTCCATATCTCCTGCAGGACGCCATTCGCTGTGTTCCAAGAAAGCGTGCGTCACGTGCTGGAGTCGCAGGATCTGGTGTGCAGGTCGATTCTCCGCTTTGGACTTTGCGGTTGGGCAAGCTGACGAGAGGTGTGGCGAACGCGCTGGCACAGAGCCACGATGGCCAGGTGTTGGTGCTTGACGTGCAGGCCGCAGGACGTGCAGGGTGGAGTTCGAATGAGAACTGGTCGAGCAAGAAGATTCCGTCTGCAATCCATTTTGCGGATGACCCCGCCGCTGCTGGTTGTGTGTTGTTGGTGGAAGGCTTGGACGAGAACACCAAGCGCGGTTTGGCTGCAGTCGGCAAACACGGAGAGAGCTGTGTGCAGGGCATGAAGGTGCTTGTCGAGCATGCGGCGCGCGGATGCGCGCTTCAGGCACTATTGCCATTAGAAGTCACTTGCTTGGACGCGGAGGCAGCGAGCCAGGTGATTGCAGACCACCTCAACGACAACGACAAGAAAACCACAAAGCCAAGGTCGGCAGCTATGGTGCGCAAGCGTCTGAAGGATCTGAATGTCACGCAAATTTTTGAGTCCGACGGCCCAGTTGTTTCCTCCGCCTCCGCCTCATCGTCCTCATCCTCATCCTCATCCTCATCCTCATCCTCATCCTCATCCTCATCCTCATCCTCATCCTCATCCTCATCCTCATCCTCAGCCACAGGCACATCCTCAGCCACAGGCACATCTGATGGAGCCGCGGCAGATTCAGACACCGAGGCAGATTCAGACACCGAGGCAGATTCAGACACCGAGGCTCCGACAGTGGCAGCCCTGCAGGCGTTGAAGACAATTCGCTTCACCGCCGACCATCTGTATGCGGATGGCGACGTGAAAGACCTTGTGCATGCTCAGAAAAATTTGAAAGAAGATGAAGAGCTGCGGAACCTGCCACGACAGGTCAACCCAGAGGCGCAGGTCATGTACACGCCGACAGACTACTGGAACATCCTCCGCACATGGAAGAGCACCGGAAACGCCACCGTGGAGAACCTTCAGGCCTGGGCAACACAATGCAAACAGCTCGCGGATCTCCACCAGATTGTCCAGGAAGAGGAGGACACGCTGTGTGCCAACATCGACTACTTGCAAACGCTCGTTGAGGCATGGTTATCATGCAACACCCTCGCTCAGCTTCATGCTAGGACAACAGCACCGCCCCTGTTGTCGCTGATCTTCACGCCGGATTTGCTTTCTGCGTCTCCCAGCCAGCTGTCTGGCTATTGGGGCAGTGCTGCGCGACACATGGGCACGTGGAAGTACTGCCGTCACAAGCAGGCACCGTTATTGTCCCTCCTGAGCCTGGTGGAACCGTACCTGGACTCCAAGGTACGCGGCAGCTTTTTCTTTGACGAGCTCTTCGAGCCCTCACAACGCAGCATCGCGTACCTGCTGCCATTTCTGGAAAAGTCGCAGAACGCCGCTGTCATCCTGACAGCATCTGTGCGCGTGCTGGGACGGAAACGAACGGGACGCCTGCTGCGTCTTTGCGGCCACAGCGCCGTACACGTGACTGATATCCTCAACACACTTCCCCGGGAGCAGGCATTTGCTCCAAAGGGAGCGCTGTTTGAGAGACAGGTGCTGTTCCGCAAGACCCCAAAGGCATGGCTGAACGATGCGGTGATGCTGATTCTGGACGGCGGTAAAACCAAGAACCATGCAGCGCTCTTTGCCCCTTCTGCTGAGCCCGAGTTCCGACGAGGTTCACGTGTGTACGGTACGCTCGTGCGCGTGTCCACTACCTCGCACAGGGGAGAGTTGGTGCAAAGACGTGGGCACAAGCGCACAAGCGGCGAACACACGCCAGCATCCAGGGCTCAATCAGCTCGCTGCAAGAATGCGCAGGCTCAGCGATGCTACACGGCGGCAAAGTCATATGCAAAGAAGTTGCACAGGAAGCATGTGCTGACGGTGGCGGGGCCACAAACCTGGACGGGAGGCAACTTCACGTCCTGGACCTCGAAGCTTGCATTGCACACCCTGGTGCTCATTGTTTCCGAGTACAACACCACGAAGAACCACTCACGGTGCCATGGAGAAGTTCAATACTGCCATGCCTTGGGCAGCACGAAAAAATCGATGGGACGCTGGGTTGGTTGCAAGGAGTGTGTTGCACAACACGGGTGTCGCAGTGCCACGGCAGGGGCACGTGCAGCGGTTCAGGCGTGTGCAGGGGCCCACAGCATGCGAGTCATCAATCGAGATGTCAACGCTCTGCTCAATATCGCGATCTTGGCCGTGTGCCTCCTCACGCAAGGAAGACGACCGGCTGGCCTGCAGCGAATCCACAAGGACGACGACGACAACGACAACTGACCATCATCGACAACGACTGGTACTTATCTAGGACCGGCGTAATACGCTAACGCTGCCACAGGAATCACGTTTCTAGGAGAGCGAGTTTTTCTTGACTTTGTGGGAACGTGTGCACAGCGCGCAGCGCACAGCAATGCAATGGAAAGCAAGAATGACCTGACCGCTGCAAACATCTTTCGATTCCCCTGCGCGAGCATCATCACCACGCACACCTTGCATCCAGTCGTCGTCCTTACACCTCCTCCACTCCCTTGTCGTTCAGCAGCAGTTTCATCGAGTCGTCGCCCTTGATCAACGCAACGACCTCGTCTTTGAATCCATCCCACGAGTCGAGGTCGGCCACGTCCAGCAAGCGCTCCAGACCCGAACGCACCAGCTTGGGAATAATCTGCACAAGGCCCGTCGATGAGTCCTTCTTATCCTTCAGGTTCATGCCCAGCCCGGCAACGCCCACAAGGGCTGTGTTGACAATCGCCAACACCGCTCCAGGCCCACTCACTGCGCTGATACCCAAGAAGATGAACGCAAAGATGCCGCTCAGCGACAGCAACACAATCGCCAGTGTTTTCACAATCTGGCCTTGCGTCACGCCAAACAGCTCCTTGATGCGCTGTTTCAGCTTCTGGTACAGCGCATCCTTCACCTTGGCTCGCAACTGTGAGTCTGGGATCGGCGGGTTGCCCAGCTCCATCTTCACCTCATGAAGCGTACGTGCCACCACCTTGATGTAGTTAAGAGCTGCTTGGTCGTCCACGTCGATGCCCAGATTGTCTGCCGTCTGAGCCATCGCCTCCGATCCTAGCATCTGCACCACCGCCTGCAGCGCCATCTTCGTTTGCGTTACCACGCCCCGTACGATGCCCTCACTCTCGTCTGTGTAGCTCTTCAGCAGCTTCTTGCTCATTCCTACCAGTTCCCTGCCCATACGGTTGCGTTGCACAGACACCTGCACCATGAATTCACGCATCAGCGCTTCCTTGTTCTCTTCCAGTGTCTGTCGCAGCTTTGCTCGGCTCAGCCCCACAGACTCCAGCATGGCACCGGCGTCCAGCTCTGCCACAACCTTGTGTGCCTTCAGCATCGTCATGGACACCAGTTCAAACGGCTCGTTGCTCATGAGTTCCTTCAACACCATGCGCCGCGCCCCCTCGTTCTTCATCGCCACAAGCGTCTGGTCCACCACCATTTGCACCATGCGTCGCAACAGATCCTCTGGCAACGTCAACTCCTTTGGATCCACCCCGAGGGCCTTGAAAAGGTCCCCTACATGTGTCGCCAGCTGAGTTTGCAGCTCGTTCTTGCGTGCGTCTGCTCCCGTCGCGGCCGCCACTGCTTTGCTCGATGCGTTGCTTACCACAGCCACCACTCCGTCGCCAATCCGTGTCACCGTCTCTTCCAACATCGGCTGGATCCTTTCAAAGAACTGCCGCTCCAGCTCCGTTCGGATGCGCTTCACTGTGTCCGTCTGGATGTAGCTGTAGTACGAATAGTAGTCTGTCTCATCCGGTTGGGCCACATACAGCTTCACCGCGTTCCACAGCGTTTCTGCGTTTGCTACCTTGGCAATCGACGGCTTTGCCGCGTCCACCAGGCTGTTCACAACCGTCATGTACTCCTGCGGCTGCACCCCCATCAGAGACCAGATCCTCGAGATGCTTTCGTTCACGTAGTGCAGAACCACTGCCAACTCTGCATCCTTCACTCCGCTCTTGCGCTTCCAGATCTCCCTCATCTTCTTGTCTTCCTCCGCCCGTGCCATCATCGTCTCCGCCTCCTTGCGATACCTCGCCTTGGCTTCCTCCGACGAATCCCATGTCTGCCCTTCACGGAACTCAATGTACTCGTCCACAAAGTCAACGGTGGATGTTTGGAACACGCCCTCGCTTCGCAGGATGCTCTTGTCCTGGCCTGCCAGGTTGCCCAGGAATGCCGTGAAGCGCTTCAGTGCTTCCTCCATCTGCGAAATGCCACAAAGGTGAGTCGCCATCTGCGACAGACACTCTCCAATAGACTTTTTCAGCAACTCATCGGTCAACACGGGCGCCACCGCTTTGCTCGCCAGGCTCTTGAGTAGCTTCGCCTGCGCGGCCTTTTCTTCCTTGCTCGGCTTCTCCTCCTTCTCTGCTTCGCCCTCGACACCTGTTGCCCCTGCGACACCCTCCGCGCCACTGCTCGCACTTGCACCCACCCCGTCGTCATCCCCGTCATCCCCGTCATCCGCCTCCACCTCGGATGATGACACCGGCATTGTCGTTGGCATACCCACCAGTCGCTCCGTATCGCCAAACAGATCCTCCATGTCGCTGTCCGAGTCATCGTCGCTTGTGAACAGCGACGTCGACCCTTCCGAGTCCAGAACCAGGTTCTCATCTCCCCAGCCCAGCTGTTCTCCATCCTCCTTTGCCTCTTTCATCGCTTCGCCGCCGGCCTTGGCCTCCTTTTCCTCCTCGTCGTCCTCATTGGCAGCGCCGTCGTATCCGTCGCTGCTGCTGTCCTCCGCATACGCCACTGACACGTAGCCCATCGATGCATAGTCACGCATCGACTCTTGGCCGTCGTTGTCTCCCTCGGTCTGCACCCCGTCCCCATCAGATCCACCCTCCTCCTCGTCCTCCTCCGCAGCCGCCGTGCTTGGCGTCGCCTGCTGAGACACATATCCCTTTTCTTCGTCGTACTGCAGCGTGTACGAGTTGGACACAATCGGAGACAGCATGTAGTCTGCCAGATAGTACAGATCCACCTTCCCCTCAGACACAATCTCCTTCAACCGCTTGCCAATCGGCTTCAGGGGAGTCGCAACCGTCCTTTCCAGCACATACGCTCGGTTGTTGCTCTTGTCCAGTACCACTCGCACTTCTACACATGTCACATCCGTTTCCAGCGACTCCATGCGCTTCCAGCGACGGATACGCGGCGTCTTCAGCGCCTTGGCCGTCTGCGCTTCCGTCGCCTCCTTGCGCACCACCTGGCTTGTGCCACACGTCATCAACGTCTCGGCCACCGCCAACGCCAACATACGACCAGCTTCTCGCTTCTGTTCGCTCGTCATGTAGTAGTACACAGCGTACCACGGGCCGTATCCGTACGAATAGTCCTTCATCAATTGCTCGCCCACATTCGCCATGATCTTGGCAAGCACAGGCACCATGCGTCGCTTCAGCATATCAAACGGAATATCCAGACGCTTCATGCTCAATCTGGCCAGCTCCTTTGACATTGTCGACAGCGCATTGGTGAGATTCCACTGGGGCGATCCGTAGTGCGACACAGGCGGCGTGAGCGTCGAACCTCCGCCGTACTCGTCCACGATCCCCTCCGCCTCCTTGCGTGCCTTCTCTTTGGCCTCCTCCGCCTTTGCCTTGGAGTACTCCACAATCTTCTCCTGCACCTCGAGGTAGTATTTCTCCACCTGACCCTGCACCAGATTCTGCAGCATTTGCGGGTCCAAGTACTTGCTCAGCACGGGCTTCATCACACGATCCACAAGGCCACTCCACACCTCGCTCGGTTCGGCCTGCGTCATCGCCTTGGTCATCGAGCCCAACAGATCCCCTTGGTTCTTGCCGTCGCTGTAGTCCCGAATCAGGCCCGACACAAGCATCATCACGTCCTCGGTATCGCCATGCTCCACAGCACTCAACACCGGGTCCACAGTCACTGAATACAGGCCCGACACAAACGTGTGCACCAGATCCGTGGCAAACTCGTTCACCATCGGCACGTAGTCCTTCTGTTCCTCCAGCAACGAGAGCGGTAGCAGGTTCATCAACGCATTGAAATCAGACGGCATCGAGTAGCGCATAAGGTCCCTCACGTACGGGTACACCTCGCGAAGCGACTCTTCGTCCGAGCCGTACTTTTCGCCCACCACACGCTTCACCTTGCTCAACAGACGAATCACGTCGTTGCACAGCTCCGCCTTGCTGTCTTGCACACGTCGCACAATCTGGTTGCGGTTCGACTTCTCACGCATCATCTCGAGCACAGGCTGCAACATCGTTTGCACCGCAAACTGCAGCGGCGACGACAGCTGTGCAAACAGCTCGCTGATAAAGTGTGCCAGCAGCTCCTTAGCCGGCAGCGCAGTCTTCAGCGCCTCTGCAAAGTCCATGTCGTTCATGGGAGACGCAGGCACACGCACGCCGGGAAACACGCCGGGCATGAGTTTTGCACGCAGGAATTCACGCGCTTCGGGCTTCATCAGGTACTCCACAATGTCATCCAACAACCCAGCCAGTGCTGCTGGCACATAGTGCTTCATCACCGTGTTTTCCAGCTTCACCAGAATGTCTGCCAGGAAGCGCAGCGGGCCGCCTTCCAAGTCCAGGCGGATCTGCTCCACGAGCTGGTGGAACGGTTTGAGCACCGCTGTGCCGTACTTGCTTGAGCGCATCAACTTTTCCAGCGGCGACACCACATCCGTCATCAGCGACACCTGCACGCTTTCAATCAGCCGATCCAACGTCTTCTGCACGAGCGTCGGCGATACGTTCTTGCTCGAACGCACAAGCAGCTCCTTCAGTTTGTCCTTGAATGCACTGCCACCGTGTACACGCAGTGTCGTAATCACCACCGGCAGCCGCTCCTCCACAAACACCGACGCCAGGTACATCACCTGCTCAAACACAAGCGCGTGCTCCACGTACACCTCGCGCCCGTCCACCACACTCAGCACAGTACCGATCTGCTTCACCAGCAACGACATGTCAAACACATTGCCATACATCTTTTGCATCAACTTCTGCACATACATGCCGGCCGACTCGTGCGACACCGTGAGTTTCGCAAGTTCACGGCTTACTGCTTCCCAGTCGTGTTCTTTCAACGCAGTCTGCAGCGGCGGGTTGTTCACGTTTGTGCGCCTACCAAGCATCAACATCACCGACTTCATCGCCAGCTCACTCAGCTTGTTTGTGTCCACGCAGCGGCTGTACAGCATCCAGTACGTGTCGATCACATCCACCAGCCCTGTCGGCAGCGCCCACGGCCCGCGCATCGTGGCAAACAGAGGCTTCTTCAGTTGCTGCGCCACACGTGTCATCATACGCTTGTCCGTCTTTGCTCCTTCCGCAGCGCTGACCAAAGCCGGCACAAGTCGCCACACAGGTACACGAGGCATCAGCTTCACCGCTTCCTCCACGTCACCCTCGGCCATGTCCAGCACCCTGTCTGCAAGCCGCTTTCCGCAATGGCATCTAAGCATCACCTGCTGTCGCACGGCCGCCTTTTCTGCGTCCTCCTCCTCTGCCTCCTCCTCGTCCGCGCCGCTGAGCACCTCGTGCATCCCGATTGCATCTTCGATTGCGCCCGCCACCGCAGGTGCAAAACCGTCATCATCACCGCCACTCGGCCCCGCAGGGCCAGTTTCCTCGTCTTCCTCCTCGTCCTCCTCCTCCTCTCCATTTGCCTCGTCGTCCTCGTCGCCCTCTTCTTCCTCCATGTCGGCCTCCCCGCCCTCTTCATGAGCTTCGTCGTCGTCGTCGTCGTCCTCATCGCCCTCCACTGCCACTTCTTCCACGTACTCGTCGTCAGCACCACCCAATTGCAGCACATTCTCTGCGGTTTCCTCTTCTTCGGGCCAGCCCGTGACTCCCTCGTCCAGCAGCTGGGATCGAACTTCGTCCAGCACATCTTCCATGAGCGCATCCACGAGGTGCTTGTACAGGTCCTGGATCTCGCCGCTGCTCAAGTTGTTTGGCATTGCCTGCAGGTAATCCATCTCCATCTTTCGCATCACTGCCGCCACATGGAGCACCTTGGACATGGCCTGCCATTGCGTGTACACGTGCTTCTTTGCCGCCATCATCCACTCCACATCTGCATTGGTCGTTGCCTCGCCAAGCCGAGCTCGCTCCTGCAGCTCCGACGGCACATGCAGCCGCGGCAAAACCGACTTGCTGCTCGGGTCCTGCTTGCGCAGCGCGTTGGCCACCTGCACAGCGTTCAGAAGCAACACATCCTTCACCTCGGACAGGTTTGCGTTCTCCACCTGCGATTGCACCGCGAGTTGCGCACCATTGGCCGCATCGGCAGGCAGCACACTCATCACTGCTTCAAAGTGCTTCGACTGCACCGCACTCTTCATCATCATCTGCATCGCCTCCACAGCCATGTCACTGGCAATCTCTCGAAGGTCGATCAGTTCCATCAGCGACGACATCGCGCCAGTCAGATTCTCGGTCACGTTCGCTGTGCCCACCACGCCCTCCAACATATTCATCAGCACAACCCGGCTGTTGCTTGCCCTGTTCATGTGTTCAAACACCTTGCGAACCACCACGTCCAGCAAATCAAACGCCTGAGCAGTGTCCAGGTTGCGACCCGAACGTGCGATCGTACTGGCCCAGCAGCTTGTTGATCATGCCCTTGCACGATTCGATGACCGGCGAAAGGTAGTCGCCCGTACCAAGCGGAGCATCCATGTCGCGCGACGCACGCGCCGCACGTAGGTACGTCTGCAGCTCTGCGTACAGCGTGCCGTACACTTTCTTTGTGCTCTTGCGGAACTCGGCTGCCATCTCCGAACGCAACTGTTCCAGAGGGACAACGTCGCGCACCTGCTCCACAATCTGCTTCATCACCTGCGATGGATCCGTCTTGCTGAACGTCTTCATCGCCGTCTTGGCCAGCAGGCGAAGGAACGCAGCCATTTCGTCGCTCTCCAACAGAACCTTGATGTCCGAGCCGTTCACGTTCTCCACTGCTGCAACCGCATCTTCACGGCTGTTGCAGCAGCGCTTCCACCACACCTGCGCCTGCTCGTTTTCCGCCAGTTCTCGGCCCTTTTCGCGCCCACGTTTCAACAGGTCGTACAGTTCCTGGAACAGGTCGTACGGGATCACAAACTGCGCAATCTGTTGCAACAGCTCCATCAGCAAGTCGCTGGCGTCCAAGGATTGGTACACACGTGAAAACACCTTCTCCATGATCTCCGGCTGCAGGAACGTGTCCAATGTGCTCAAATCTGCGCTACTGGCGCCGCCCGCCAGGTTGGCGCGCTGCTCGCGGATCACCAGGTTCAGCACCGAGCTGATGATGTCTCGGCCGTCGGGGATGTTGTGCAGGTTGGACAACACCGCACGCACAATGCCCTCCTGGATGACCTCACGCAGCATCGGCGACTGCAGCTTGGCATCCAACAACTCCGCCTTGCCTTCCAGCTGCTCTGCAAGGAATTTCAGCGGCGTCTCTCGCAACACCTCCAGCAGCCTGCGCATCATGTCGCTGATGGCATGTGGCGGCATCGACTGCTTCGCCACATAGTCCGACATGTGCTGAGGGATCACGCGAAGGGCAAAATGTTCCACACGCGGAATCACCTTGAGGGCCGCTTGCACCACCTTGCGCTGATCCTGTTGCTCAAACCGCTCTGCAAAGAAGCCCCACGCCTCCACCGCCTTTTTGCTCATTTCCGAGTTGACACTGGTCATGGCCGCCTTGACAAACGGACTCGACCAACGCGCTCGAGCCGCACGGCTTGACAGCGCCGTCCCCTGGTCCAGCTTGCTGCGCAGCTTGCTCATGTGCAGCCTTGCATTGGCCAGCAGGTTCACTGCAACCTGTGGCAAGCACTGCACCTTGATCACGCGCAGTACAAGCGCAACCAACAATCGTCGCAGATCCGCTTCACGCACGCTCAACAGCGTCACCTCTTCAGCCGTGTTTTCTGGCAGCTTGCATCCTTCCAACACCACCTCCAGTCGCCTCTGGCCATTGCGGTTAACAAAGACGCCTTCGTCCACAACCACATCCCCCTCTTCCAACGCCGTAGCTGCAACCTCCGCCGCATCCACAGCCTCCACCTGCACAGAATCCATCAGCACCTGCATGCACTCCAGCATCAACACATCTTCGTAGCCTGAATCCAGACGAAGTCGCTTCAGCCGTTCTCCAATTGCCTGCAGTTCCCCGTCTGCGCTGGCCACCAGGCACGACGCCGCCTGCTGAACCACCGTTCCCAGGATCGCACGCGCTGCCGTTCGGTTCTC
This sequence comes from Mantamonas sphyraenae, assembly GCA_026936335.1. Classification (NCBI taxonomy): domain Eukaryota; family Mantamonadidae; genus Mantamonas; species Mantamonas sphyraenae. The sequence goes on along the minus strand of JAPMXV010000035.1, from coordinate 256,379 downwards.
ACTCGCGGCACTCACGGCATAGTGAAGGATCTGACGTCCTTCTGTGATCTCCTTGCCCGACCCACCAGCCACCGGATAGCGAAGGCCGCGCAACGTGCGCAGTACACGCGCCATGCGCCTGTACACAGAGTCAAAGTCGCTTTCTCGCATGCGATCCGCCACAACGGGTTCCACTTGGCCGTAAAAACGGCTCCACGATGCCAAGAAGCTCGGCGTGATCACACGCATGTCCTCCGTTACACGCACGAGGTTGCGCGCCTCATCCGCGGCCTTGCGATCAGCGTCTGCCTTGCCGCGATCTTGAGCAGGCAAACCTGCCGCAGGTGCCGCCCCGGCACCGTTGTCTCCGGTACCCACCACTGCCATCGAAGCTGCCGGCGCGCCGCCGTCTCCACCGTCTGCGTTCTCTTGCTCCGGCACCATCATCGCCACCAGGTCTTCCACAAAGTCCGTCATTACAGCTGTGCAGTCCGTGCGCGCCAGCAGACCGATCAAAAAGCGGTAGTGGTACAGGTCCACACTGTTGCTGAACAAAAAGCTGTCGATGTGGTTCAGGTTGTCCTCATCCGACAAGAAATATGTGCACAGCTTGTCTACAAGCGTATGCAGAAGCTTCTTCTGCTCCTCCAAGGTCAATAGGTCACTCATCGACTTGACCGGCGTCCCGTCAAGCTGCTGCTCAGCCTGTGCGTTGTGCACACGAATGATGGTTCGCAGAATGCTTGTCAGCGGGTTCCACGCTCGCATGCCCTCTTCCTCCACCGCCTCGGGAAGCTCTGGCAGCACTTCATCCTCGTCAGTGTCGCTCTCCTCTTCACTTTCCGTTCCCTGTCCCTCTTCTCCGGCCGCTTCTTGGCGTCTCTTCTTCTCCGCCCTTTGCTTCCTTCGCTGCTCCCTTGCCCTGCGCCTCTCCTTGCGTCGGTCTCCGTCGCTTTCTTCGTCGCTGTCATCGTCCTCATCACTGCTTCCTCCGCGCTGCTTTTGCTTTCGGTGGCGACGCCTGGCATTCTTCTTTTGCTTCTTGTGCTTGCCCCCGCGCGCCTTGCGCCTTGCCGCCGCCTTTTCCGAATCATCACTGTCCTCATCCGCAGCCTCGCTGTCAAATGCCACCCCTTCGCCTGCATTGTGACCCTTTCGCCGCTTGCTTGCCGCTTGGATGACCTTCAACTCCCCGAGCGAATCTGCGCTGTTCCCAAACAGTTTTCGCATCTTTTCGTCACCCACAGACGCAAAGCACAACAGCTTACTGCCAGAAATTTCTTCGTCGTCGTTCTCTGGTACTTCCTCCTCCGCCTCGGCACCGTCTTCCTCTTCGTCCGAAGAGTACTCAAACACACCGTACGACGAGTAGTATCCCGTGGGTTCGGCCTTGGGCATCTTGACACCCACAAAGCCCCCAATCCACCGGTTGAGCATTGCCTGCAGGTTGCCTTGGCTATCCACCCACTCCAAAATCTCCTTCCGGTACGAGTCGATCAGCTTGCGCGCGAAATCTTGCTTCAACACCGCCAGCACATCGCCCATGCGACGCAGATGCGGACTCATTCCCGAGGCCACCATTTCCAACATATCCTTGCACATTTCGGCCATGTCCGATGAGTTCACCAAGCGATCCACGCTCTCGTCCGCGTACGACTTGACAATCGGCAGGAAGCAGTCCAGGTACATGGACAGGTAGTCGTTGGTCGATTTGACCCGAATCTCCTTCTTGCGCTGCAACAGACCTTCGCTTTCGCCACGCTTGACCGAACCCACCTCGGCCGCCTCCATTGCGTACGTACCCGTGGCCATCCCGCCACTCAAGCCCGCCTTGAGGGTTTTCTTCACCTTGCGTCGATTGCCTGCAGACGCGGCCTTGCTCTGTGCCGCGATCTGTTCGTCCTGCAGCTGCTCCAGCTTCGTGGGGATCCCCTTCAGCGAAAACTCCAACTCCTCGCGCGTCAGCTCCACCAGGTCGAGCTCGTGCGACATCAGTGTCGTTGCACACAGGGCAGTCCATTTGCGCAGCAGTGAGAACATGGCACCCTTGTACTGCTCAAACGACACCAGCGCCTCTGAAGAAATCACATCAATCACCTTGCGCGCAAACAGCTGGTCGGGCATCCGTGCCTGGTCGCTGCGCACTGCAGCCACGCGTGAGTTGACGCCGCTTGCAAAGCGAAGCATGCCATTGGACTCGTCCAACGTCTGCTCCAGAATCTGCAGAGAGTGGCCAACAAACTCGGATTGCGCCTCCCAGCTGAGGAACATCGCCATCTTGCTGCCCAGCTCCAGCACCTTCTTCGATCGGTGTGCAAAAGCAGGCAGCAGCGGCTTCAACGTGTAGCACATAAGCTGCATCGGGTTGAACCCGGTCGTGTTGTCAAACTTGTGCTTCATGAAGCCCGTCGTGATCGAGTTGAACATCAGGCGCAACAGCTCACTGGTGTTCTCGATGTCATTGAAGCCCATCTCCACCAGCACGTCCTTCAGCAAACGCGCAGCACTGCTCGCCTCCATCACGGCAGACACATACTGACGAGCGCTCTCGGCCAGAAGCTGGCCCGAGATATCGTACTCCACAAAGTCACGTTCGATGAACTTGGGACTCACCCGTCCAAACAGCGGCAGCAAGACACGCATCTTTTCGCGCACAATCTCTTGCACGTCCTCCGCCTCCTCCTTGGCTCGCTTGAGCTCCTTGCTCGTGATCGATTCGCTGCCACGGGCCGTGGTGTCTCCACGGCCGTGCATGCGCTGGTTCTTGCCCATGTGCAATCCCCCGAGCTTGTTCTGATCCACCTCTGGCAACACCAGCTCGCACGCCGCGGATGCACCCACATCCATGCGCATGTGCCTGGCCTGTTTCGCGTACAGTAGCTTGGCCAACTCGACCAACTGTCCTTCCACAAGTGTTCCGTGTGACGAAATACCCTGCACCACAGCCTTCATCAAGTCGTTGCTGTTCACAGACGCTGCAAATGCACGCCCGATGTTCTGCCACTTGTTTACCGGCGACGACGAGACATTGCCCATCACACTGCTCACCATCTCTCGGATGGACGTCAGGTTTTCGGCACCCGTGACCACCGTGTCCACAAAACCCTTGCTGTGTGCGATAAACACCGGTTTCATCGCATCCAGACGTGCCTGGATGCGCGCGATTTCCCGTTCCAGCTTCTCCACTTCTTTGTTTGCGGCTCCGTCGGCGGCTCCACTCTGGCCGTCGCCACCTTGTTCACTTGCGCCCACGCCCGCAGAAGACTGGCCCGCGTCGCCGGTCGCGCCCGACCCATCGCCTGGACGAGCGTTCTGTTGCGCCCGCTTGAGTTTCTTGTTCTTCTCAGCCAGCATGCGCCTGCTCTCGGCCACAAACGTGTGGTACTCGTCCAGATCCATGTGGTCAGTGTACACAAACTCAAACAACTCCTTGAGCGGGGCCATCGTTTCCACTTCACCACACAGCGACGCAAAGTACGCCTGCACAGCATTGTTCAGCGTCTGTGCCACAGCCACATCGTTGAGCACATTGCGCATACTCATCGATGCAGCCTCGCGCGCCTTTTCCAAGGCAGCTGCACCCTCGACCGTGGTCGTGTCTACAGCTTCCTTTGCTGTCGCAAGCACCGCATCAAACACAGACTTGGCATGGTATGTGTGCTTCGACGCCCAGTAGTTGTTGGTGCGCACAATGCGCTCGTTCTCGTACAGCAGCTTCACGAGCGGGTGGAACAGGCGCACCAGCATGTCAAACTGTCCAAACGCCTGGCGCGACGCAATCGAGCGCACGCTCTCCATCGCAAACTTTGCCCAGTCTTTCTGGTTTACGTCCTGGATCATGTTGCGCACCACACTCTCCAAAAACTGGCGCAGATTCGCCACGTCCTCTTGCACCAACTTCTGCAGGTCGATTTTGGTAGCAATGCCGCCAAACTCGCGGCTGAAATCGGCTGCCACAAACGAAGACATCAGCACGTTCTTGAGACGCACGCCTGCCCTGTCGAAATGGCGCTTGGCTCGCTTCTTCTGCCACTTCTGACCCTCCTCGCTCCACATGTCTGCCGGGGCCTCGTCTTCACTGGACTCAAGCTCCTCGTCCGAGTCCATGCTAAACACAGTCAGAGCCTTGGCCGTTGTGCGGAACAGCGAACGCTTTGCGCGCGTGCTTCCTCCAAACCGCGCCACCACAGCTTCTGTGCCACTGGACACGCCCGCCTCACTGGCGTTCACGTCCGACGAGCTGCCAGACCCGGCACCTTTGTCCGAGACCAGAGCATCCGCCAAACTCTTTGCCTTTCCTTTCTCCTTCTCATGGCGCACGGCTGCGTTCACACCCTCCAAATTGCTCGCCTTGACCCACTGCGTCACCTCGTCGTTGTGTTGCAACAAACTGGCCATGCTCTGATCAAACAGGCGCAGGCCCGCCGTGGCGCTTGACTGTGTGCGCATGTCCTGCAGCAGGTCGTTGATGGCTTCGGACGGAAGCCTGCCCTCGTGCAGATTTCCTTCCAGAATGCCGGGCATCAAGTCACCCACCACATCGCTCAGGGTTTCGCGCAGCTTGCCGAATTCCGCGCTCAGTTTCTTCTGGAATTCTTGTTTCACCAAGTCATTGCCATGGTTGGACGTCAGCGTGTCTGTCAACACGGGACCCAACACCTTTTGCGACACTTGCTTTGCGTTGACCAGCTCCAACACAATGTGCGACACGTGTTTGACAAAGCTGTGCGGATTGTTCTGCATCAACATCGGCAGCTCCACAATTTGCTTCAGCAAGTCGGCAGGGAACACCTGCCCCGTGGCCTCAGCCACAAGCCGCTGTAGCAGACCCATCGTGTCTACCTGGTCCAGTCGCTTCTCCACCACCTTTTTGATGCGGCGCGCAATCTCCTTGTTCTTGTCCTCGCCCAGAGGCTGCGAGATAATCGACACCACGTCGGTCACCTTGCGCTTCTTGCGCAGCAACTGCTCCGATGCTTCTTTGCCCTTGCTTATAGCGTCGCCCACACCCTGTCCGACCCCTCCGCTGTTGCGCGTGTCGTTCGGCAGGCCCTTCAGCTCCTTGCGCAGGACATCAAAGATCGAGTCCATGAGCCTTGTGTAGAACAGATCATCTCCAACCAATTTGCTCTTGGCCGCATCGATGAACCCCATGAGTCCTCCCAGGGGCGTTGTCGCAAGCGGGTCGCGGATTGCACGCCAAGCTCGCTCCGGCGCATCTCGTACTGCATCCGAGCTACGCACGGCACGCTGCACCTCACCAATCACCGAGTCGACCACAAAGTCTGACAGCAGCATGTTGATTGTATCGTCCACCTCGCGGTGGTTCAGGCAGTCGAAGCCCACCTTGAAGTATTCGCGAAAGTCCTGGCGTTCCCAGTCGCGCAGGTGGCTGGAAAAGTGCTGCATGAATGCTTTGCCAAACTGGATGATGAGCTGGGGCACAGTGTAGTAGTTGGCCCAGTAGTCATCACTGGGCTTCTTCAGCACATCCACGTTGTCGTGCCAAGAAAATGCTTGCGTCATCAGCACCTGGGTCAAAGCAAGCGCTGTGCCACGCGCATCCACCATGCCCACCATGTGCGACACAAACGAGCGTTCGTTCTCCATCATAGCCTTGACAAACTCCAGCTTGGAGCCGTTGTCACTCAGCTGGATGCGCCCGAACAGCTCCTGCATCAGCTTTTCGCTAATCAGTCGGTCCACCTCGTGCATGATCTTGGGAATGGGATTATTGGCCGCCACACCCTTTGCGTGCTTCTCTTCGCCGCAATCGCAGTAAAACGAGCCCTCGTATGCAGGGCGGATTTCGTGGTACATGTGGCATGTCTCGATGCAAGCCTTGCAGCACACCAACCCGTCACTGAGCGTGTAGTTGCACGTCACACACTCATACATCATGCCATACGTGTATGTGGGTCCATGTTCGTCGTACTGGCAGCGGTTGGTGATCTCGGGCAGTTTCTTGGACATGAAGAGTTGCAGGTCAAAGTGGGACAGCAGGCCGCGCGAGTCGATACTGGACGTCAAGTCGTGCAGAACCTTGCCCCAGTCTGCAGGTGTCTTCAACACCGCCTCGCGGATGGCTTCAAAGTACTTGTCCAGGGTCTGTGTGGCCGTGTTGCGCACAATGTAGTTTGTGCTGTGAACGGCCGGGTGGACAATGGCTGCGACCATGGTGGAGAACGGCGTAGGCTCCGTGTTGGGTGTGATGCGCTTGGCAATGTGCTCGCGGATGACTGGTTCACACCCTGGCCACTGCTCCTGGAACGCCTCGATGACAGAACTTGCAAAAAGCTCGGCAAACGAGTTGATGTGTGCATCGGCGGCCTCATTGGCAGCTGCCACTGCTGCGTCTCCTGTCGTTGCAATCGCAGCGCCCATGGCCGAAGACATCCCTTCGTCCAGCGTGGGGCTGGAGCCTGGATTCACGGTCAAAGCGGGCATGGGACGCAGCTTGGACCGCAGCTTGGTGCTCGTTGCATGCTTGCTCTTCCACGCGTCCTGGAAAAACCCGATGATTTGCTCGGTCATGTGGGAGGCAACGGCATCGCGCGAACCGAATGCAAACGAGTCCTCGTCCGCGACCGTGGACACCATCAGCGTAAAGAGAAAGTTGCTGTCGATCTCATGCAGCACGTGCGCCCCGATATCCACCACCAACTGGGTCAGCACCTTGGCCCGCGTAGCGTCGTCAATCTTTTTGAGCTTTGGCAAGTTCTTGGCCTTGCTCTGCACACTGTCCAGTTCCAGCCACATCCACAGCGTTTCAAACACCTCTCCCGGAGATTGATCGTGAGCATGAGCCACATGTGCGCCGTGCCCTCCCAATGCGGACAGATCCAGGTGCAACATGTCGCCCAACGCCTTTGCCTCGTCTGCATGATTGTGTGTTCCAAGCACAGCCATCTCCAGAGCGCTGGCAACCTGGTGTGCACTGGCTCCTGCGGAGGCAGACGGGGCCGCCTTCCGTGCACTGAGCAGTGCCCCCGAGCCATCTGAGGTCAACTTGGTGGAGCACAGGTGCAACAGTGCCGTCCAGATACGCCTGCTCATGGCTTGCACAGCCACGTCCGAGTCGGCCTGAGCTGTCTCCACGATTCGACCAAGGCGCTCCTTGAGCTTGTCCTCCATCACAGTCTGGAAATGGGTTGCCTGTGTGCGCGTCAGTGTGCGCAGCGTCGTGGCAACGCCGTTGATGCTGTTGTCGTTGCCCAGCATCGTGTTGATGATACCGCGGATGTTCTTGACAAACGATTCCTCTGCACTTCGGCCTTGCGGCATGAGCGGTGGCAGGATCACCTCAAAGATGTCGGCAATGGCCATTTCACATGCTTGTTGAACAATGGACTGCGACGACTCAAAGTCGAACGTCGCGGACGTAGAGATGCACCGCGACACGTCCACGCTCATCATGGCCGACTCTGCAATGGGGGTCAGGACGTCGCGTGCGTGCGCAGGGTCCACTTGCTCCATCACCGAGGAGTCGTACATGTAGTCGTATGGCTTGTACGTGTACCCTTGGGCGATTGTCACGCGTCCGTCCTTGCTAACCACACACTCGTCCATCTTGAAGAGGAGCACGGCGGCGAGTGACTTTGCCACCACTGTGACTGCCTTTTTGCGTAGGAGGGCGCCCAACTTGGCTTCTTGGCGATCTTGCATGATGCGATTGGCCTCCAGTCCCAACGGATCATGGACCGTCGTTTCAAAGCTGGCTTCGTCAACCTCGGCGACGACGTCGTACATGAGGTCAACCGTCCAAGAGTCATCCTCGCCCCACCAAAGCGGCCAGTTGGTTACGGCGGTCTTGTGCACAAGGGTTGCAAACTGCTGGTTGTCGATGCCGAGCGACTCTTGGCGCTTGCCAATGATTTTGTGCAAGGCGGTCAGGAGCTCGATGGGCACGCGCATTTCGCCTGCAATGCTGTCCTTGATCATAGCTTCGTATGGGGTACCTTGGCTCAACTCGTCACCAAGCTTGGCCATCACCGTTTCCCAGCTGCCGTCGAAGCGTGTGTTGTTGCCGTTGCGCAGCGTGGACATCAGGTCCACGAGTACCTCCTGCACACCCTCCTCCGCCACGGTGTACGAGCTCCCTGTGGAAAACACGCCACGCACCATCTTTTCCACACGAAGTTGGCTGTCTTCGAGAAAGGCCTGCAGAAGTGCAGTGAGCGCGTCAAAGGTGACGGTACGCAGGACAGGCGACGTATATGTGTACAGCTGGCCGATGAGTACCTTCTTCATCACCCTTGCAGATGCCAACTTGAAGTACTGGTGGGCGCGCGCCTGGGGCATGAGCACTTCGGAGAGTACAAGTCGCCAGATTTCCTCGGGTGCCTGGCCCATGAACTTGAAGATGGTGTCCATGATGATATCTCGGATGCTCTTGTGGTTGCTTTTCTTGACGGAGCTTGCACCCGTGCGGCGACGCTGCAGCTTCTCCCAAATCTGTTTGGCGGCGTCGACAAAGGGCCGGTAGTTGTCTGAGTTCTTGATTTGCTGCTGCAGATCCTCCATCAGGGTTTTGATGAGGGTCTTTGGGAACTGGCTATTGAGCAGTGTGTCCAAACGCGCCTCGATGAGGGGGTCAAACACATCGTTGGTAGTGGGCATAGGTGCCTGCACGGCGGGGGTTGCGTCTTGCTCGTCGCCGTCGACTGCGCCGTCAAACATGTTGACATTGCCAAAGGCAGTGCCTGGTCGCGCCGAAGGAGTCCCTGCAGGGCGTTGCTGCATGATGGACAGGTCGGTGGGAGGCATGCCGAGCCGGTTGCCCCGATCTTCGTTGGGGCGTTCGATTTCGAGTAGCAGTCCGAGGACCTTTTCGCTAAACCCGCGTGCGTTGTTTGTGAGCACACGTTGCATTTCGGGAAGCATTGCGCTGTTGACAAACATCTCCATGGTGCTGTCCAGGCGGTCCTTGAGTCCGTCGATGACGTGTGGATCTCCAAGCGAGTGATCCAGCAGCTCCAAGACCATGCTGTACATGCGATCACGCACGACGGCGGTTTGGTCTCGCAGAACGAGCGGAGCTACCTCGCGCATGAGCTTGTGGATGGTGTCGTACTTCATGGAGCCCGTTTCGAAGCCGCTGGTTGTGATGTCCATGACGCGTGTGAGCACACGGTGTTGGGAATACGCCACACGCGTAAACTGCTCGACACCCGTCATGGCCAGGTTGGCTTTGACCACCAACGATGAAACCATGTCGTGCGACGACTTTTCCTGACTGTTGGCAACATTTCCGTCGCTGCTGCCGACGCCGGCTGCGACGGCAAGGCCGGCGCCACTGAGAGCGCCTGTGACCTGGCCGGGCAGAGGGATGTTGGATTCCTCGGCCACGTCTGCAATGTGGCGCAGATTTGCACGAGACGACTCTACCGCTGTGTCAAAGGCGTCGGCCAGCGGTTCGATTTCCTGGATGTTGAAGCCGCTGAGGGTGTCCCGCAGTGTCGTGAGGACAGTGTTGCGCAGAGACTCGAGACGTCGGCGTGTGTTGACGCCCTGGGAGAAAAAGGCAATGATGGCTGCGGCGTACGGAAGGGCTACGTCGGGTTTGATGATGACACCGAGGATGATCCACAGCGACATGATGAGGAGGTAGGCAAGGGTGAAGAACAAGCTGATGGAGAGTAGTACGTAGAAGACGAGTTGGACGCCCTTGCGCCACGTGAGGGTGACCTTGTACAGGTGGAGCGCGTACTCAAAAGCAGCGACCAAGACAAAGAGAAGGCCGAAGCAGATGGTGATCAAGTTGAGGATCTCAAACTGGCGGTTGAAGCTGGGCACGAGGATGTACACCATAGCGAGGATCATAAAGGGGAGAGGCAGGACCAGGGTGGCCAGGATGGTGAGGAAGGAGCGGAGGAAGTAGGTCCAGCCGTCCTTGAGACGTGCGGCAGCGCGCTGTCTCCACGATTGGTAGTGCTCAGTGTCCTCCATCCAGTTACTCTTGAGGGCAGCCTGCCAGTCGCTGGTGGCCACCTCGATGACCTCCTGCTCGGTTTGAGTGTTCTTGACACTCTGCTTGCGCTTTTCGGCGTCGATGATGTCTGCGACGGCAATCTCCATCCACTTGAAGAAACCGCCTGCATGGATGGTCCAATCGTGATGAGGAGGTTCGTAAGGGATGTTCTTGCGGCGTTCGCGATCGAAGCGTTCCTTTTCGAGCTGCTTGCCGAGGTTCTCACGCAGGTGCGAGCCCGTGACGTAGACGACGCCACCTGCGGCAAGGATGGCGAGGCCGAACGAGACAAGGACGGTGAGATTGAGGAAAGTGTCGAGCCAAAAGTCGAGCTTGCGTTCGATGAGGGCGCCTGTGACGTCGTCGCGCACGATGGCAGTGGGGAACTGCTCGCCGTTGTTGTAGGCAATGAGGCCCTCCACTTGTTCGCCAACAACAGAGTTGATGGCATTGAAGACGGAGAGCCGGTTGGCAAAGCCGTCGGCAGCTGTGACTGGTTGCGGGCAGGCGGCTGGAAGGAGACCGAGGTTGAATGTGCGCGTGTTTGGGCTGAGCAGAGAGGCGGAGGAGACGTAGAGGAAGGCAGAGTCGAGTTCCATGAACAGTTGCTTCTTGGTCCAGTACCAGGTGAGGTTTGGGGTGGCACCTTGGATGTTAAAGACGACGAGGTCGACGTTGCTTGTGGCGTCGCGGATTTCGGAACAGATCGAGGAGAAGAGCGCGATCACGTGCAGCAAAGTCAATGGTGGCAAAATCTGTGACATCGAGGGCCTTGAGATCCTTGGTGGGAGTGGAAGGGGCCTGGCTGGAGAGGGAGAGGGATGACGATGCAAGGGTTGCGGAAACGTTGCGGGAGGAGCCTGAGGGGCCTTGGACGGTGGCTGTGGCAGAACAGTTTGTGATGTTTGCGTTTGTGATACAGCTGGAGGAGATGGGAGTGGCGAGGGAGGAGGAAAGGCAAACCTGGCCTGAGCGTTGCTTTGTGTAGGAAGCGCTGAGGGAGTTTTGGGTGCGCACGCTGATGGTGCTGAGGTCTGCGGTGACTGAAAGGGAGGCGAAATCGACGCGGTCGAGGTCAAACTCTGAAGCCGAGGTGGACAAAGCGAGAGGGCCTGTGGTCAGGTCGGTCAGGCGGGATGGGGCAAACGTGCCGGAGAAGGAGAGGGAATTGGAGCCCCAGGAGAGGGCAGCGGCGGTTGTGCTGACATTGCCTGGGCGCTCGCCCGAGGACTTGATGGTTGTGCTCGGCAGGGTTGAGCCTGACGGGACGTGAACGACGGCGAGACACTCGAGGGCCTCGCGTGTGCGATCTGCTTGGGTGCGTGTATCCTACAGATGGGTTGGATGGTGGAGAGTGTAGAGGTGGGATGAGGTGAGTAAGGGTAAAGGGTGTTGCGGGGGCGGATGGGGTCGGGGGCAGGGAGGGGGGTTGTGTTTGTGGGATCTTGGCAAAACGCACGGTGACAACCAGGCCGTTGCCATCGGTGTTGAGGGTCGGATTCTGGTGGAGGTGGTAGTGCACACGGAGGAGCAGGCTGGAGCCTGGTAGAGCGGTGCGAAACTGGAGGGAGCAGCCGCTGAGGTCAAAAGCAAGTGGTTGGTTCGCATTGAGGCTCTTGGAGACGTTGGCCTCGTTGAGGAAGAACACAAAGACACCTGCAAATACAACGGATGCCTGTGAATGGGACGTGCGCGCGCAGGAGCAGTGAATGGACATTGGTTGGAGAGGGTGAGCAACTGAGGAGCCCGGCGTATGTGCGTGTGTGTGGAGGACGTACGAGAACAAGGACAAAGGCGGCTGTGAGGGATGATGATTGCGTCAGTGTTTTGTGCTGGACAAGGAGCATGCATTAGGGTTGAAAGGGAAGACCCGCCGAACACCATGGGACCTGGATCACACATGGGCGACCACATGGGACACGGGTATGGTGGAGGCATTGTCGCGATGGCCGGGTTGGAGATATGGCGGGAGTTTGGCGGCAGCGACACGTCGGGCCCCGCCAATGCCCGGATGGGTGGTGGGTGGGGGGCAATGGCTGAAAGCGCTCGCAACATACCAAAGCCAATTCGTTTGCACAGGAGATGGTAGTTCTTCTGACGCAAAGAGCCGAGTGCCATGGCTGTCGCGTTTTGACGTTTTTCTTGTCGGTCGAGCGCATCCGTCGCTGACAATGGTCGCGTGTTTGGGGAACGACAAAGTTGAGTGCAATGCTGACACTGAAATGCGGTGTGCGGCTGGTTTGCGGGTGGGGTGTGCATCTGTTGCAGATGGAACCCCATCGCAGCTTCCTTCCCTTCATTGACATGGCCGCTCATGGACGTTGGTGGTCGACACCTCGGCTTCTGGCTCATATTTCATCATTTGGCGATACCAGTCGGGAGTCTCTTGAGCCCAGTCGGCGATCTTGGGGCCTCCCTGGTCGTCGAGCGCGCCGACAACGGCGTCACACACAGCCTTGATCAAGGTCTCGTCCAGGGTATAGTCATGATTCTGCGACATTGTGTTGGGCAAGGTGATGAAGCTGATGCCCTGATTCATGGACGAGGCCAGGTTCCACCATCCCAGGACAGGGTTGTCACTTGTCCACAGAACTACATGAGACAGCATCTTGGAGCCAAACAGGGCGTTGGTCAGATAGCTGCCCTGAGCACCAATGACGACGGAGGCATGCTCGAAAACCATGCGTTGGTGCTCGGACTCATGGCTCCAGTGCTGATGGAAAGGAAGCGCATGGACTTGACCGCATCCGGATACTTGGCCTTGACTGCCTGCATTACACCCTGGAGAATGGCAAGATCGTTGGGGAAGTTGCGGCCGCGGTTGTCGTACGGGGTGCAGCGGCTACGATGGTGGTTTAGCACGATGAGGTTGCCTGCCCAAGGACGTTGGTTGCCCTCTGCGTCCAGCAAGCCCTCCATCTTGGGACCGCAGCGCTCGAAATTGCCGCGTATCCGCTTCAGTGACTCCATGGCCGAGTGCTCTTGCAGGTGGAAGGGATTCCACACAATGGGGATCAGCTGCTGGGCCTGGTAGACCTGCGAGCGTTCCGACCACACCACCTTTTCCGGAGGGATGCAGAACTGCTCCAGTGGCTGCGGATGCACGCACGCACGTGTGTGTGAGTGAGTGTGAGTGTGTGTGGAAAATGTGGTGCTGGCTGGGTCAAACGGGCAACTTACCGTAAACTGCTGCTCGTACTTGGGGAGCAGCACGTACAGGTCTGGATCCGACTGCAGGGCGTCGGACATCCACACAATGCGGTTGAGCATCTCCACCGTAAAGTGGAAGTATTGTCGAGGCCACTGCTCGGGGGTCACCAGCAGCTTCTTGAAGTAGCGCACCCGTGGCAAGTGGCCGAGTGCCGCACGAGGGCACATGATTTGAACAAGGCCAAGCCTTCCGTTGGCCCCAAACTGATGGAAATTTTCCATCGAGGTGAACTGGGACATGACTTGGAACGCGTGGTCCTTGTTCCAGATGTTGTACACGTGGTTCTGGTTGTCGTCGGCTGCGTAGCCGTTCCAAATGATCGGGGCCCAGATCTGCTTCGGTGCCCACGGCGGCCGGTTGAGACGTGCAGGCTTGCTCTCGGGCGTCGGCGCAGGTCGCTTCTCCTTGACCTTGACCATGTTGCCGTTGATCATCTTTTCCACTTCCACCTCGATCTCGGGGGGCGGCGGGTAATCCTTGCAAAACTCGCTCTGCACGTTCAGGAACCTGTGCTGACATACCACTTCCATGCCCACTGGACCGACAAACTTGGGGTCTGGTCGAGGCAGCTCGGCCAGATTTTGCGCGCAGTACACGTCGTAATTGGGCAGTTTGGAGAATGTTTCAAAGTTCAACTGCGACTCGGGACGGTCACCCAGGTCCACGTACTTATCCCTCCAGTTGTGCTCGTCCACACTGTATGTCCAAAGTGGCGGTTGCACCTTGCGAGGAATGCAGCGGAAGTTCTCTGCGTGGGGTCCCTCAATGGGCACCGCCTCTTGGATTTCCTGAGTCCAAACTTCGTACCGCGAACAGCTCCTAAGCTTGTCCACTCCGCTGCCCACCTCCATGTCTGGAGCAATATCAAGCTTGGAGGTGTACCAGGAAGCATCGGCAGACACCCACGATGCCACCGTGTGCGTCATCTCGGTGGACACGCGCTTGGCCATCTCCTTCAGCACGGCCTCATCCAGCTTCCAGTTGGCTGCCAGTTGCTGGTCGCCACCCACGTCCACAAGCACCACGCGAGCTCGCAGTCCAGATGCTACGTGGCCCATGTTCAGGTGGGGCACGTCGCTGGCAATGAGCCCAACCACCAACAATTCTTTGTGTGCATGCACAGCCCCAAGCACAGTTTCCGGGTTTCCAGCTGTGTGTGCGTGTGTGACGCGTGTTCACGGGTGTGAGTGAGGTGTGGAAACAAAGGCTTGCGAACAACTCTCCCACGTACTGATGATGGCGGCGGCGTGCTCAAACAAGGCGCGTCGAACCTCCGGGCTCAGCAGGGACATGGTCAGGGAAATCACACGGCCGTGGTGTTGTTTGAATTTTCCGCCATGTACGTGCTCCAGAAGGTATTTGGCCAACTCCTGGTGGTTGTACACAGACATGCCGGCGCTCTCGTCCAGTTCGCACGCAGGAACGGCGTTGTCGATGACAATCAGGTTCCCAGCAGTCTCATCAGGCAGAGGGTGTTTCTTTTCCGGCTTGCACTCCTGGAACAGATCGCGAACAGCCTCCAGAGCCTGCCGTGGCTGGTAGCCCTCCACAGACACAGCGTCGCTGACCAGCGGTAGGATCACGTCTGCATGCAGCAACGAGTCGTCGCCGATCCACTTGATTTCCACTTTGCCCAGACACATCTCGTCCCACGCGAATCCAGCCTTCATGTGTGCCGGTACCACGATCGTGACGTCTTCCTCCACATTCCATTTCCGCACTTGACGAACCAGCCACGCCACACGAGTGATCACATCCACGCGGGATGTCAACGGGCCGGAAATGTCTGGTACCAGCACGACGCTGTACTCGTACTCGTCCACCTTCACATCGCCCTGGTTGAAGCCAGCGCACGAGCTGGGTGATCGGGGTTTGGGAGAGGTGAGTCACCACTGCCCTTGCAGCTCTGCGCACCAGCTCTTTCTGGTCACCAAACTTACGGGAGATGAGTCGACAATGTGTCTAGTGAACCTGTGGGTGGGATACGTCCAGCTGCGTACCTTGCATGAGCGTCCCAGGTCAGGAACCCGCACGAGCGTGTGTAGGCCAGCGCAGCCTTCGTCAAGCGCGGCAAGAAAAGTCGCTTGGTGGACAGCAGACGCCCCAGCGTAGAGTCAGCAAGCAAACTGTCTCCACACAGCTCTCGGTTTGCTTTCATCAGGGGAAACTTGTCACAGTACGTCGACCAGAACCCGTCGCGCTGTGCAGCCTTGCCAGGATCTTTCTCTGCAAGGTCGAGGGTGCACTGCACCGGAAAGCCCATCTCTCGCCACTGGGCATAGGCCAATTGCACAGGAAGCGTGTGAAGATACAGGCCCGGTTCAGCGGTGTTCAGCGGCACCTGTGCACCCGCCTGTGTGGTGTTTGTCTCGCCGTCTCCCTCTGCAGCGAAAACCTTTGTTGGGTCTCGCCATGGACCGTTGCATGGCCACGTAACCATGGAATTCGTGTCCACCCTGGGGCACACCAACTGTTGCACATCCGCACGATTGCAATCCTCCGGCGTGCACACGTGCTCCTCGCAATCGTGCACCACCTCACCCCCGTTCCGCGTGTCATTGGAGATCCCTGACGCCTCACAACAAAGCTGAACACGACGATGTTGACCGCCACAAGCCCAATTGCCAATGCTAGGTACGTGGTCTTTGCCATTCTGTTGTTGCCGTTCGGGCACACATTGATGACCGTTCATTCTTCCACGGTGACCTCCTCACCCTCGTCCTCCACCTTGGCACTCTTGACAATGTTGCTCTTCTTCAAGGCCTGCTCAGCCTTTGTGAAGTACTCGCCAACTTCGCCCTGGGTCTTGATCCACTTGACGTACTCGGCAAGGCCTTCCTCAACCGTCGTCTTTGCCTCCCAGCCCAGTGCGTTGAGTGCAGACGGGTCCAGGGTCAGATGGCGCACATCCCACGGGCGGTAGTCGCCGCGGTACTCGGGCTGCAGGTGTTCCAAGTCATACAGCTTGGCCAGAGTGGTGGCCATGGTGTTCACCGTGGTCTGCCTACCCGTGCTCACGTTGTACGCCCTCCAGCACGCCTCGTCGCTCTCCATGGCGCAGATGTTTGCGTTTACGTTGTCCTTCACGTAGATAAAGTCGCGCGTCTGCTCACCGTCCTCGTACACCACGGGGCGCATTCCGTTCAGGAGTCGCGTGCTGAAAATGGACACCAGTCCCGTGTACGGGTTGTACAGACTCTGTCGAGGTCCGTACGTCACTGCATAGCGCAAAGCCACGCTGGGTACGCCCAGCTGGCGACCCAGACCGATCGTCAGACGTTCGCACGAGTACTTGGAAACCGCGTAGCCCGACTCGCAGCTGATGTTTTTGTTCTCCGGCACAGGGTACGACAGGAGGTCCTCCTCGGGGTTCTCCGGGTCCTCCCACTCCCACTTTTGCTGCTCGAAGCGACGCGCCGGACGCATGTTGTCCATGTGGTACACCTTGCCCGTCTTGGACACGTAGCTTCCTTCACCGTACACAGCCTGAGAGCTCGCAGACACAATCTTCTTGATTGGAAGCTCGTGATCCTTGATCAGATCAAAGATCACAGCCGTGCCCACTCCGTTGCTCTCCATGTAGTTGCCAAACTCGGCACAGAAGCCACCTGTGGAAGAAAGCGGTGTCAGAGATTTTCTGCCCAGCGCCACGCACGCTCTCTTGGCAAGGGATGAGCACGTCAAGGGCAGCAAACAAGCTGCAGTATGACCTGCAGATTGGTTCCCTCTCTTCTTTGCACCATCCGTGCTGGTATCTCTGTGTGTCCTGTGCGTCCTCCTCTAGCCGCGTATCCTTTGGTCCTCGATCGGGGCAACGTACCAACAGCGGCCAGGTGGAAGACGATATCCACACCCTGCAGCGCCTCCAGCATCAGCTCTGGGTCTTGCACCTTTCCCTGGATGAACTTGGCCTCGGGGTGAATCCATTCCGGCACGCCGTTCGGGTGCGTGTCTTTGTCCAGAGCGTCAACGATGACTACCTTGCAGCCCTTCTCGTCAATCAGGGCGTCCACAAGGTGCGACCCAATCAGGCCAGCACCACCAGTAACGAGTGCGGTCAGTCCTTCGAGCTTCATTGTGTCGACGTGCAAAAAGAGATGCGGTGGTGACGACAGCGCCTCAATTCTTCTTCTTTGCCCGCTCCCACGGTGCATCCCACCCGGGAGCTCCACGCAAGGTCCAGGACTCATCTTCCAGGAGTTTGTCGGGAAATCCCTCAGGGAACTCGTACTTGGGGTAGGGCCACTTGTCGTTGCCACCAAACATTTCAAACGGAAACGGCGCTGTGTACTCCTTGCTCAGCACCGGATTCACCTCCTCCAGACTTTCGCTGGGGTTGTCCTGGTACGAACAGTCTGCCAGCCCACGCGTGGGGCCAATCAGAGTGGGTCCTTGCTTCGTGTGCAGCATCAGGCCACCCGGGTTGAAGTACAAGCCCGCCTGGTTTTCTTGGTGCTGTGTCTCGTACTGGAATCCCATCATGTCAGAGCCCACAAATGCGATCTGAGGGTGTGTGCTGACGTGCTCTTTGGGGAACATGAACCAGCGACGCTTGGCAATGTGGAAATAGTCTGTGCGCGGGTAGGGAAATCCCAGCTTGGTCAACGAGTGTGCAATGCAGTTGATCAGAGGCCACACCTCGTTTCGTACGCCCTGGGCTGCGCATTCGCCGTTGTACACCCCGTTGCGCTTGGGATCGTCCTTGCCCTCGTCGCTGACAAAGCCGAACTTTTCGCGAAACTTGGTGTCCGTCATGGCCGGCAGACACGTGATGAACGCGCCGTTGTCTGTCGAAACAACCCCCACGCCGCTGCTGGCAACCTCGTCACGCATCCAGTCCATGCAGTTGTAGAAAGCGGTGACAAACGGGTCGCCGCGGCCCCTGTAGATAATCAACCCCGTGTTGAAACCTCCAATGGTGTCGGGCACCCAAACAGACTTGCCCTCGTACAACGGATTCATAATCCACCTCTCCAGCGGGATCGAGTGGTTGTAAACCACAGAATCCAACCCCACCGACACCAAGAAGTCGGCGTGCGGCAGGTATTTCTTATTCACCCGCGGCGTGTTCCAATAGATGGCTGGCGACCCGTCGATCACCTCCAGTTCCACGATAAACTCGTACCCGTGGCGCACGCAGTAGCAGTGCCACGAGCGCATGTTGGCGCTGAACTTTTCTGCATAGCTGGCCGGGGAAGCAAAGGCTACAACCACGATCTTTGGCCGCGTCCTGGCGCCAATGGTTTCCGAGCCCAGCACCGGCTTTGTCTCGGAGGTGGGACACTCCTTGTCCGACACCCTGGTTTCTTCTGTGTTTTTCTGTGTGCTTTCTTTTGTGTTTTGCTGCTCTTTCGCTGAAGTGTGCGTGTGGTGCGTCTTGTCCTTCGCCGGTTCGACCTTGCTGTGATGTGAATCGTCGCACGCAACTAGCCTGGCGCCTGCATAGGCCACCCAGGCCACTCCCAACGCAAAAACCACCAGAGCACAAACTTTCATGACTCCAAACGACGATTTCTCGCGGTTGTTGCCTTTGCTGTACATTGTCGGGGTTGCGGTGGCGGCGGGTGCGCTGGACACCAACGCAACCGGTCTCAATGCGTTGTGCATTTGTGTCCTCTTGCCCTGTCTCCCTGTTTCCCTTGTCCCCAACCGCCAACCCACCGGCTGTCATCAGCAATCAACTCAAAAACGCCGGCTTGATCTGCACAATCTTGCTGCGGCAGATGGGACAATCCTCGAGCTTGGGAGCGCAAGTTGTACACACGCATACGTGGCCACACGGAAGCAGCACTACAGACATGGGCGCATCCATGCACACCTTGCACATCATCTTTTCCATCAGCTCGTCCCGCTCCTCCTCCATCTTTTGCAGCAGCGCCTCCTTTTCCTTTTCGATGGCCACAATCATGCACTGGCGCACCTTGCGAACACGTTTGTCCAAGAATGCTTCTGCGGCTTCCAATTCCGCCAGGTTCTTGCTTTCCAGCTCCTCGCCGCCCACAAGCTCCCACTTGGACTTCATCTCAGCCAGCTCAGCCTCCATCGTTTCCCGCTCAGCCATCACCACCAGCAGCTTGCTCTTTACACTCTGCAGCTCGTCTCGCAGCGGACTCAGCTCGCGTTGCAGTTCCAACGCCTGCACGCGCGACTGGTGCACCTCTCGCTGCAGGAGTTCGTTCGATGCGCGCAGTTCCTTCTGTGCCTTGATCAAATCCTGATACTGCGCCTCCTTTGCTTGATACCTGTCGCGCCACTTGATACGAGACTTCATGATGCCGTCGCAGCGCTCGCGCAGGTACCTCGTCATGTCGTACAGCCGTGCGATAACAGCCTCCTTCTGTTCGCCATTGCGCTGCATTGTCTCTGCCTCCTCGTGGTCCTTAGCCTCTGCATCAGCCTCTGTCTGTGTCTGTGTCTGTGATTCTTCCTTTGTGCTCTCTTGCCCATCCGCTTCCCCGCTCTCTTTGTACAACTCGCGGAATCGGCTCACAAACTGTTCCAGCGGTGTCTGAAAGTCCATGTTCTCGATGCGCTCGTCGAACGGGGCCTCAATCGAATCCTGGCGGTCATCTTGCGTCAACTGGCCGCGTCGCTTGGGTCCCCACGCCTGCACGCGCGGTTTGGGCAGTGGCTGCACCTCGCGGTGTCTCCAGCTATCGGCGCCCACACGCACACCCTCCACAAGCTTCGAGGAAGCCCTGCTCGTGGCTTCAGTGCTTGTGCTTGTGCTGTTGCTCATGCTCTCCATCGACTCTTGGCTTTGCTCGGTTTTCAGCGATTGCAAGGCACTGAAGCTGCCCAGTTCTTACCTCGCTTTGCCTCCTCACGTGCTCGCTTTGCAGACCGCTTGCGCAGAATGGGATCCACCTCCACCAATTGGGTTTGGCTCACGCTGTCGCTCAGTGTCGGGAATGCATCCTCGCTCTTTTCCTCAGCCACCAGCTCAATGATCGGCCATCCGTCCTCGTCCACCTGCAAGCCTGTTTGCGACATCAACACCGACTGCTCTTCCAGCAGACGGTTCTGGCTGTCGCTCAGTGCGCCTGCTTCGCCTCCACCCTCTGCGTCTTCCCTCCATGACTTGTACGTTGCGTCCATCAGAGCCTCCTCCTCCGCCCGTTGTGTCGAAGACGTCTTGTCATGGTTCTTCGGGTCGAAAAAGTCGTAGCTGCCCTCACCGTCACCGCCATCACCACCATCATCATCATCGTCATCGTCATGATCATCATCATCATCCGCGCCATCGTTGTCATCGTTGTCGTCTTCCTCGCTGACAAACTGCCAGTAATTGGACGCCATCATGTCGTCATGCGGTTGGACCTCTACGGGGAAGCCGTACTCATCGTACTCTGTGGTCTTTCCATGCGTCGTGCTCGTGCTAGTGCTCGATTGTCCTGCCCATTCCGAGGTGCGTTTGCTTGCCCCGCTGCCACTCGGCAGACTCAGGTAGTCCCGGTACTCCATCTCGTACGGTATCTGGGCTTCGTTCTCACCCATGCTCTGGTTCACCAGAAACGAGATCCTGTCCTCCCGTGCTGGAAACTCCTTGTTCGATTTGCCTGAGTTTGGGTTGCCACCGACGTGTCAGTGAATCTTACCCAGAATTCATCCTCAAACACCAGAAAACGTTCTTCCACACCGAAACTCGAGCATTTCCCTCCCGCTCTCACGCGCCTCCACTTCATAAAAAACACGATTTGCACTCTGGACATCCAACAGATTATGGCTCAAAGCGTCCCTTGCCCGCGGGTTTCAACAACGCGTTCGGCGGCTCCGCCAGGTGTCTGGGGTTTTCCACGAAACAACCCATCCGCACGCTCCACGTTTGTCACACACACACCCACACACACCACATCATTTCCGCCTTCCATGCGCACTTACCGAAATGCGTGATTGCCTTGCGCAATTTCTTGTTGTTGAACTGGTTGTAGTGCGACGTCAACATCGCCCGTCTGAGTTCGTCTTCGGTTTCTTCGTCCTTCAGCCAGCGACCGGTGTTCTCATCAAACAGCTCATCCATCACCCGCTTGTCGGCCAGTCGCTGGCTCTCGCTAAGCGAAATGGACTTGGACTCCGATTGGCCCTTGTTGCTGTTGCTGTTGCTGTTGCTGCGATTCCAGCTCACTACGTCCTCCCGAGCAAGCGACGAGTTCTGGTATTGTGCCAGACGCTTCCGCAGAATCTTCTTCGATCCGTACGTGTCCAACCCACGGTCTTCCAGCTCCTTTCGCAACTGCCGGGAATTGAGCGAGTCGAGGAATGCGTTGTCCATTTTTGCCAAGTTGCATCCAATTGCGCAGCGCAATCATTCACGCCTCAACCAACGCAAACTCACATCCATCTCGCTCCGCCTCTTCAATTGTGTGCGCCACTGCCGTGACACCTTCCAGCACTCGCACGATGCTCCATCCTCCGGCATCCGTCCTGTTGAACGCAACGACACGTCCGTCCAGGTTGTCATGTTGGGCGATCACATCCAAGCCCACAGCCATAGTGTGATGATGATGCAGCTGTGCACCCACCTCTCCACTTGTGCGCAGGTACAGTTTGAGCACAACGCGCTGCTCGTCGTCCACGCCGTCCAACTTCACCAAGAAATGTACTGTCGTACGCTGAGCCTCACGCCACACAAGAATTGCCTTGTTGCGACCACTGTGCCACGCCGCACGCGTGTCCACCACCATCAGTCCGTCGTGACTGTGCGGGAGCGACGGTAGCAGCTGCGCTAGTTTGCCCACCTCCCTCAGCTTCATGTAGTGCATGATGCGCACACTAAACGGCGCCTTGCTCATGTCCAGTAATTCTTTGTGAGCCAGCTCTTTCCGCACATTGATGAGCTCCACCTTCATGCACTGGAGGCGAACCGCAAGCCCCTCTTTCGACATCGCATGGCTGTTGAAGCACACCAGGTCCTGCATCAAGAAGCGATGCACGTGTTTGCCCTGAGACTTGTCCCAGTCCATCACCATCATCCCTTGCACAACTGTGTTGTCCACCAGCGCCGCCGGCCTCTTCCTCTGCGGGAACGGCAGACCGTGCACACGAAGCACCACATCCAAGTCCCCGACCAGAAATACAGCACCCCCTGCAATCAACATCAGGTATCGCGTACCATCTGCTGCCCAAGTCACCAGGTGTTTGCCCACCTCGTCTTCGCTCTGAACACGCTCACACTCCTCCTCCGTCATCAGGTGGCCCTCTGCAAACAAGCTCGACCCATTTTCGTCCTCATTGCTGCTGTTGCTTCTCTCGCTCTGTCCACCAACTTTGTTGGCGTTGCCTACGAGCGTGCCCAGGTGGGCTAATACCTCACCATGCACCTTGCTCCCGGGTTCCACCCACTCGCATCCGGGGGGAACCAAAAGACGTCCGTTTGCATGTACATGCACACTTTGCTCGTTGCTGTGTCCCAGAAGCTGTGTGCCACGCTCTGCCGTTGCCTCCGCCACTCGTTGCTGTTCCAATTCCTCCAATGACGCTGCAATCGGCGTGCTCCGTCCGTGTTCGTTGCTTCCCACCCACGCGGGAGGCGATTGAGGCACACGAACATCCTCCATATCGCCCTGGTACCTGTCGCACAGCGCTTGCAGAAACGCCTTGTCAAACACTCCCGGCGACCGCGCCTCTGCAAACGCACTGATCGCATCCTCCACCCCAAAGTCCATCATTTC
The DNA here is from genome assembly GCA_026936335.1 of Mantamonas sphyraenae. Lineage (NCBI taxonomy): Eukaryota > Mantamonadidae > Mantamonas > Mantamonas sphyraenae. The sequence continues at coordinate 233,548 of JAPMXV010000035.1, read as the reverse complement.
CACCAGATACGCCACAAACATGAAGCCCGTCCGGTTGAACCCGTGTGTGCAATGCACCATAGCCACCTTCCCCTTGGCTTTCTTCTGCACAAACTTGTGCGCCACTCGCATGAATGAGCGCACTTCTTCTCGGCTCGGAATTGCCTCGTCACATCCCTCTCCACTTCCAATCTGTGCATACTCCATTCCTGCGTCCAAAACCTCGTCCTTGTCGTAGTATGCGCCTTCGGACGCAAGATTCACCCACAACCCCACCTCTTGTCCACCAAACTGCCGCACAAATTCCACCACACTGCCTACACGCACGACATACTGCTCCCCTACATCGAACCGCTCGTCCAGCGGTGTTTTGCACGCCACCAATGGAAGCCCTTCCACAGGATTGCCCAGCAGAGGGCACAGAAGCCAGTCCTTCGGCGCCCCCACGCTTGTTCTGCTCCGCTTGCTGTCATGAAGCTGCGGACTTTCGTCGCCCGCCTCGCCCGCATCCTCCTCTTGCTCTCGTTCACGCTCGGCCCGTGATCGTTTGGTCGACATGGCCACTGTCCTGTGTTGCAATGCAAAGACCTGCTCTTGCTCCGGCTGGGGCAGCTCTTCCTCGACCGACACAGGCATCCGGCTGCCTCTCCTCCATTCTCCTCACCTTCCCCATGGAACCCATTGACACACAACATTTGGCTGAGTGGATGCAGCAGGCGTCAAGCAGCCGCAGCACACGTGTGGTCAGCAATGCAATGCAACTCTGCTCCGCCGGCTCCATGGCCCTCAACCGTTCTCTCCTGGGCACAATGCGGCACGATGATTACTCTCACACGCTTGATCATTGGCCCGTGTCCAACCAGCGCAAGAGCGGCCGCTGCTGGATGTTTGCCGGGCTCAACCTCCTCCGCTCCCTTGCTTGCGACAAGCTTCACCTCAAAGACATCACCTTCAGCGCAAACTACCTCTTCTTCTACGACAAGCTCGAACGCGCAAACACCTTTCTCCACGACGTCATCAGCACACGCCAACGCTCCGTGAACGGCGACCGCCTGACCAGCTACCTCTACGCACACTGTATCGGCGACGGTGGCCACTGGAACATGTTTGCCGACCTCGTCACAAAGTACGGCGTCGTCCCTGCTGACTCCATGCCCGAATGTGTGTCCAGCAACGGCAGCGCGCAGATGAATGCCCGTCTCAAGGAACTCCTCCTGCAGACTGCCCTTGCCATGCGCCAACAGGGTCTCTCGTTGGACCAAATGCACGCCATCCGCCGCACTGCTCTCCAGGTCGTCTATCGCATGCTCGTCATGCACCTCGGAATGCCCCCCACCACCGTCGACTGGAGCTTCACCCCAAACCACAAGGTCCCAAGCAAGGGCAACAAGAAGTTCACCCGCTTGTCCAACCTGACCCCGCAGCAGTTTTTTGCACGCGTTGTCGGCGCCGACATGGCTTCATACGTGTGTCTTGTCCACGACCCACGCGAGCAAACTGTCGTCGACGCCGTGTACGGCCTCGGCTGGCTGCGCAACATTCTCGGCACAGATCCCATGCGCTTCATCAGCACAGACATCGACACAATTAAGCGTGCCTCTCGTGACACAATTGTCATCGACAAGCAGCCCGTGTGGTTTGGCTGCTGCTTCAGCAAGCAAATCTACAAGGAGAAGGGCCTCATGCACGCACAACTCTTTGACTATGCCCAACTCTACGATCATCCGTACACCCTCACCAAGGCCCAGCGTCTGGACGTCGCCGACACGCGTGTCACACATGCCATGCTTTTCACTGGGCTCGATGTTCGCGACAAACACAAGGACACACCCCGCAAATGGCGTGTGGAAAACTCCCATGGCGAAAAAAGCGGCAAGAAGGGCTTCTTGCTGCTGGACAACTCGTGGTTCGAAGAGTATGTGTATGAAGTTATTGTGCCGCTGCACAGGCTGCCCCAACGCTTGCAAGACATCTGGCGCTCCTCCGATGTCCCACAAGAGTACCTCCCTCCGTGGGACCCCATGGGCACCCTCGCCGACTGTGCATGTGATCGCGATCACACTGCCGGCCAAGACGAGAATCTGGTCGTCGACGACGTCCACAGCCTGTCCGGAAGGCTGACCGCCCGATTGTGAAATTTCCATTCCAACCATGAACCAGGAACAAAAACCACACAACGTTCATCTGCATACACAAAAACTTGTGTGCTTTCCGTTGCACTCATCCAAGCAGTCGCTCGCGTTGCTCCTGTGCACTGAGGCGCTCCACGCCGCCGTTGCCCACGTCTTCACCGCCGACCAGGATGAGCTTGTTGAAGATACCACGTCCAAAAAACTCGGCCACAGTGCTAAACCCGTCGGGCGAGTCCTCCAGCTGCTTGAAGAACTGATCGTGCTGCGTGGCACTGGCCTCCAGGCCTCGCTTGATTTCCAGCACCTGCCTGTTCTCCTGCGCACACGCAGGACACTCAAAGTCACTGTCACCCAGACAACGCTGGTGAAACGAATGCATGCACAGAAAGTGGACGGCGGGCAGTTCCAGTGGGCCTGTGCAACGCGTGCACTTGTTGCGCTGGAAGATCTTTGCGCTCGTCTTGAGCTCGTCAATCTCCTGCCGCATCTTTTCCGTTTCCTCCTTGTACTTGCGGATCATCCGCCTATCTTTCTCGATGGCTGCGTTCTCTTGCTGCAGTCGGCGCACGACGTAGTCCTTCACCACGCTCAGGCTCACATTCTTTGTGCGGCTGAGGATCTGGATGACCAGCAGGGGCGGCAGCAGATTGTTTGTGTTGATGTGCGCCAGAACATCTCGGATTTCCTTCTGGCAGTCTCCTTCCTTTCCTGCAAAGTACGACAGCACCTCGATCCACAAGTTCGGGTCGCTTTCGCCGAAGCGCTTGCACGAGCTGATGATGGAGTCGTACATGTCGTTCTCCATGTAGTACTCCACAATTTCGTGGTACAGTTTGAGTTTCTCGTACAGAAACAGAATGCCGTCCTTAAAATCGTGCATCTGGCACAGCACAAGCGCGTGGTCAACGTCGTACTGCGCACGTGAGTTCTTCAGCAGTGCTCGCGCCTTGGCAAGCTTCTCCAGACGCACTGCAGAAGGCTGCTGCTTGCCTGCAAGACCCTGCGACGCACTCTGTGCTTGCTTGCCCGCCTTGGCTGCTGCCAGAGTCACATCCTCCTCTCGCAGATACAGCTCGAGCAGGGTGTTGTACACCAGCTTGTCGCTGTCCGGGATCTCGTTGACAATAAACTCCAAAAAGGTGGTCAGCCATTCAGGTTGGTCGACGTAGATGTGGATAAACTCCTCTGGGCGCGCCTTGCTTCCGCTTCCGCCAAACTCCCCGTCAATGTCAAAATCCAGACCCAGATCGGACACAGCAGGCAACTCTGCAAGCCCGCCGCTGTTGTATCCTTGCGAAAGCGAGCCAGAATCGTGCTGCTGCTGGCCCAACCCCGATCCGCTGCCGGCGCTGTCATATGCTGCTGCACTTGCTGACGATGAGGAGGAGGAGGAGGACGACGACGACGATGACGACGACGACGACGACGACGACGCACCTGCGCCTCCCTGCGAGAACAAAGCCGAGCGCATCGCCTCGGGAGAGGAAAACGCATGCTTGACAGGGTCAAAGGCAGCCTTGAGCGAATCTGCAGACGGTTGCTTGATTCCAGCAAACAGGGCAGAGCGTGCGTCCTGCGAGGTACCCGTCTGGCCCGCACTGCCTGCCATGCCCATGGAACCGGCTCCAGCAGTTGCCTGTGCACCTGCGCCTGGCACAGGGCGTGGCTGTGCCGAGGAGCCGCCTCCTTGCGTCATGGACGCAGACAGCTGCTGCTTGCCGCCTGCAGGCACATACTCAGTGCACAGGCGCATGAGCAGGTCTGTGGTTGCCTCGGGCAGGTGAGTCACCACCTGCTTGCCGTGCTTTTTCAGCATGGTCTCGGCGTCGTAAAAGTCCAGCGTGGCGATGTAGTCCAGCGCGTCCTGGTAGTTCATGATGTCTTCCAGCTGGATTTTGAGGTACCACTCATGCTCCGAGTGTTTTTCGGCGAGGAAGAGCGCGTGCTCGTGGTAGCCTGCCTGGCGGCACACCTTGATGGCCGTCTCGACGTCAAACTGCAGTTGTTCGCTGTCGTTTTTGATAAACTCGTCCAGCTTGCTGACGTCCTTGAGCTTGGTGTAGCAGTTGAGCAGCAGCGTGGTGTGGTCCGAGTTGGCCAGGCCCTTTTCGTGCAGGGCTTCCAGGTAGCTGGTCAGGTTGTGGATGCGCTGGGCGTCGAGGAACTTGCGGATCACATACGACGGCTCCAGGCGGCCAATGGTCTGCAGATACTGTGTGATGGCGCCGTCAAAGTCGCCCTTGCTGTACAGATGGTCACCGTACTTGCGGAAGATGTCGATGATGGAGGCGTAGTCGTACTGCTGTGTGTGTGCCAGGTTGATGGCCACAGAATAGTGGTTTTTGCGAAACAGCATCTCCAGCTTGGTTTGCGTGTCTTTTTCCTCCAGCTGATAGAGTACGCGCTTGGTGGTGAGCACAAAGATGCTGCCCCACTCGCAAATGATGTCCTGCACTTCGGAGAAGCGCCCGGAGAAGGCGATAAACTTGTTTTTGATGTCGTAGATGTTCACCGCATTGTCAGCTCCCACTACGATGAGGTAGCCACGGAACCAGGACAGAAGTTTCTTGGGGCCGTCAAATGCATAGCAAGGTCCCTTGTCCTCGCCCTCGTAAAAGTAAACGGCCTCCTCGCGGCCGACAACCATTTCCTGGTCATCGCTGAGCGCGGTGGTGCCCAGAGGGCCACCGATCCAGTCCAGTTGGTTGACTACCTCACTTTTTGTGGTCGTGATGATGTTTGACACGTCCTCTTCGGTGACGACAAACAAGAGGACGTGCTGGTAGTGGTCACGGAAGCCCAACCCTGTCACGCAGCTGCTGGCCTCCATCAGCAGTTTGGGTTTGCTGAAGCGATCGCTGTGAAGGTGGTGGAACGGACGAGGGAGCAAGTCGCGCGGCGTGGTGAGCAGTTGCATTGTTGCACCACTGAGGAGGCCCACGAATGTCGGGTTTGCGAATGCACATTTGGGAGTGTGGGATGGTTTGCATCAAGGGGGAAATGTGGCGTAACTCACCGAGCCACGTCGCCTCGATACAGCAAGACGGCACCGTTTTCGTAGCCGAGAGCGAGCTGCGACAGATCTTCGAGCACAGCAAAGGCAGTGAGCTGTATGTTGGGGGTGGATCATGAGTGTGTCAACGCGCGAGGTTCAAGATGTGCTCCAACAGGTCAAAAGGCGTGGGGCGTGCAAGTGATCCACGAGGAGAACGAGCTCGCGGACGGGGTGAGAGGGGAAAAACCTACCTTGACACCGGCAAACTTGCCGTTGAGGACCTTGAGGGTGCGCAGGACAAGTGGGTTGCCGTTCTTGTCAGCCTTGTCGAGGTTGTAGATCTTGATTGCCGTGTCGTTGTCGGCGCCTTCGTAGCCAAAGACGAGCAGAATGTTGCTCTGCTTGAGCTGATGCACATCGACAACTCGTTCAAAGGCCTGAAACGAGGTCACCTCGAAGCTGCGGTCCACAATGTTGACCCAGCCGTCTTCGTCGCCAAGGACAATATGTCCACGTCCGCTGCTGGTGCAGGAGATTTTCAAATCCTGGACGGGTGCACGCAAAAGGCGAAAGGAGGATGAGCGAGGAGGAAATGGGTCAGGCGAGGCAAGCGGAACGGCGCCGTTTCCGCGGGAGGAAGGCTGGGTCGGAAGACGGGGGTGCGGTGGCTGGGAAACACGTGTGAAAGTACACGTACAGCGATGACAGAATGAGGCGCATTGCCGCTGCCGCCACTGTCCTGGACGACCTCTTTCTGGAAAAAGTTGAAGCGACGCCACTGGAACATCTGCAGATGGGGAGGAGAAAAGGCACGGGCGACGTGGACACAACTGGGTTAGCAACGTTTAGGTGGGGCAGAGAATTGGAAGGGCGGGGTCACACGCACGAGGAGGAAAGGTTGGGGCACGCGGTGCAGAGGCCAAAACGAGCGTGTGATGCAGCAACAGGCACGGAAGAGAGGGCATGCTCTCGGGGCAGATCTGATGGCAGAAGCACCACTGTTTGTGGGTGGAGCAACGGCGGTGGGGACAGGCGAGCGGCTGCAGGACGACGAGCTACCGATGAAGAGCAAGCGAAGGAGAAGCGGACGAGGTGCAGCAGGGTTTCTGGAGCAGCCCGCAGGCAAAGCAGCGGCAGCCATTGCCGTGGCGGTGGTGGTGGGCTTTGTGCTGTATGCAGCGTTTGCAGACAGCAGCAGCGGCAGCGATGGAGCGCGTAGCGACGACAGGCGGCCGCCGACGGTGGAGTCGGTGACGTCAGGCAGGAAGCAAGCGGACGAGCACACGGACGGCGCTAGCACGAGCAAGAAGGGCAAGGAAGAGCGGGGAGCAGAAGGAGGAAAGGAAACTACAGTGAGGGCGACGCCTGCAGCGCAAAAGATTCCTGTAGTGGATGAGGGCAGTCCAAGCGACGAGGAGAAGAGCGACGACGAGGAAACCGCGACGCCCGAACCGTCGCCGACGCCGTCGAGCGCAGTGACATTGTTCAAGCGTGCCATGCGCAAACGAGTGCGCAACAGATTCAAGCGGCACAAGCCGCGTGGGATGGTGGGGCGCAAGACGTACGTGCGACGCAAGAAGCGTCGGCGAAAGATCAAACTCAAGGTGACTCCGTTTGCAGAATGGTGGAAGACGCGCTCAGCAGAGGTGAAGGCGAAAGGAGGCAGTGCAGCCGAGGCCAAGCTGGCGGCCAACACTCTGCCGACGGTGTTCCTGACCCGCAACCGGAAGAAGGTGCTGCGGTGGTGGCTGCTGGCGGCCAAGCAAAAGCTGGTGCCGAGTTTCGGTTTGGTGAGTGTTTCCCCAAGCAGCACACAACGCACACCAGCACACATCCACACACGAGCACCTGATGGGTGGCACACTCCTGACACTTTCTCTCAAAACGCACTCGCACACATATGTATGGACTGAATGGCAGACGGTGGTGCGTGTGGACCTTCACAGCGGGATGAATCCACCGCCGGTGTTTCACCCGGGCATGCCGCAGGGTGTGACCAAGTTTGTGAAGGAGAGTGGAGTGGGTGCCGACACATACAACCTGGCCAGCGTGTGGACGGGTCTGGTGTCGCGTTTTGTGTGGCTGAAGCCTGTGTGGAAGGCAAACGTGCCGGCAGGAGCAGAACAACGCTGCCAGCTGGGACGGAGCCGTATCCACGCCGGCGCCACGCCACACATGGTAATCCATGGTCCTGCAGCATGCAGCGACGTCTGCGGACGTGAGGGGGGTAGCCACAGGGTGGACGGGACAAACGGCAAGGACAAGGAGTCTTTGCAACACAGCACCGAGTACCATGTGCGGCTGGTGCCGATGATGCGCTACGATAAAGAGACGCAACAGGGCCACGCAGACAAAAAGGCGCACAAGGGAGTGGACTACGGGTGGCGTATTGGAGAGACGGAGCGACAAATCCTGGACGTGGATCTGGACGTGTTTTCGCGGGGAGGCATGTCGATTCGGGTGGCCAAGACAATGGCCGATCTGTTTTCCACGGAGCAAAGACAGAACCTGATGCAACTGTGCTACGACATGTCGGCATGGCTGTCGACGCAGGACTGCACGGTGGACCACCGTGCTCGCCTGATTCGTCAAGCGAAACGCCTGCTGCACAGGAGAAAGACGGGGCCGCGACGCGCAGACGCACACAACCGAGACGTACAGGTGAACGGCAAGTCGTGCAAGCCACTGGAGGATTTGGCGACAATGACAAAGAGTATGACTCGCAAACAGAAGGGTGTGTTGGGGAGACACTTTCCCGAGCGACTGTGCCAGAGCCTGTATCCTGCCAAAACGGAGGACGAGGCATTGCACATGCTGGCACGGGATATTGCCTATCTTATCTCCAATCACATCATCCGGCCGGATGTGATTACGCTGACGCGACACAAGAAAGCTGGCAAGCGTGGCCAGCACGCTCAGCGTGTACTGCTCCAGGCCATCGCTCGTGCGCGTGGGATGACGTTGGATGATTTGACCATTGTCAAGTAAAGCGTGACGAAAATGGACATGGGAAAGCGCCGTCCTGCACACTCCAACTCACACACTTGCAGGATGCGTACTGGCGTCGTGCTCTTGGTTGGCTTTACGGTGGGCGTCATGTTTATGTCTATGTTGGGTGCAGCAAACAGGGCGGAGATGACCGCGCCGGCACGTGTCGAGAAGCACGCGGCGGAAAAGAGCTGTCGTGATTGCGAAACCAGCTGTCCCACGCCCAAACCATGCCCAAAGTGCTCGAAATCCAAATCCACCTGTCCACCATGCACGCAAAAGCCGTGCCCCAAGGCGGAAAGCAAGGAGGATAAGCCGACGGACAGCGCCCCGGCTACACGAAGCCGCTACGGGAGCATTTCGGACGCGCAGGTGGCTGAGGAGAACCAGGCGCTGGAGAGCGGCAACCATGCCTCCATGCAGTACAGCGAGGACACGGATATCATCATGCGGATCATGAAGCGGTTTGGGAAGGAGTACAAGCGCATCGTGGAGTTTAGTAAGTGACACAGGGGAGCTGAAGTTTGAGAGGGGTTCCGGAGCGAGCGTTTCGTACACTCGCAACAGCAGCTGACACAGATGGAATGGATGGGATGGATGGGGCGTAACAGACGGAGGATCAGGATCACGTGTGGGTACCATGTGTGCCAAATGGAACTGTGAGCTGGCTGTGAACGTGGACCCGTCGAAAAAGGGTGAGTTGAAGCTCGAGGGCGTTGGGGGTTGGGTTCATGACAGGGGCTACTGCGAACCAACAAATAGCATCGTGCTTACACCAGCAGGTGGCATCGCATGACCTTGAATTGTACGGCGTGTGCATTCAACCGCATGGACAGCTCTGGAGCTGAGCAAGGCCAAGTACAGCAACGTGCAGATAGTGGAGGGTACACCAGACGACATGGCCCCGTACGACGCTGGGTGGAAGGGCACCTTTCATGCAGTGATCTCGTACAACGTGTTGGACCGTGTGGACCGCAGCAGGCTGTGGGCAAGCATCCAAGGAATGCACGATGTAGGTGAAACGCGGGGTGAGAGGGAGGAAAGGACATCGAAGGGGGAATGGGGACGGGCAATTCAAAGTGGAACAGAGGTTGGTCTACAGGGAAGAGGGTACTGACATCGGGGTCGGGGTTGGACGTGTATCGCAGCTGTTGGGAGAGCAGCAGCACCTGATTCTGTTTAGCAGAGACATGTTCAACAACTGTGCAGAGCGGCGGCCGGCAGAGTACGGATACGAAAGCTACCTGGTGGACTATGCTGATATGTTGGAGAAGAGTGGCCTGTATCGCAACCTGCTGGACCAACGGGTGGACGCTTCCAACGGGAACCAGTACATGGAGGGCCGCACAGACCCAATCAAGAACATTGCGCGCATTGTGGTGCTGCAGAAGCTGTCTGCTGGCGAGCTGGCCAACAACCCGTGGAACTGAAAAGGGAGAGAGGGTGTTCAGATCAAAAACCCCCGCGCTCCGGTGCCCAACCGTACTTTTGTTTTGAACGCACATGTCCAAACTCACTGCCGGACTCGTTTGCTTCCTGGCAGGCGTGGCGTTTGCTGTGGTGATGATGATGTCGGTCGATAGCCCGTCGGGGAGTGAGGCAGCCGGCGGCCAGGTTTTCCCTCTGGTGCCGGGATTTCGCAAACGCGAGTACGGCCACACAGCGTACAGCAGTATGGCTGAAGCAGATGCTTACTTTGATCGCAACCTGGATGTAAGTGCGCTCTGTTTTGGGAGCCGGTGGGGCGTCGAGAAACGCCGCAGCCGTCACGGTTGCTGACACACACACACACACGCGCGCACATGCCACAATAGACCTACAAGAAGTGGAACATCGACAACGACATTGTCTACCTCGTCCTCAAGGACCTGGGGCGTGACTTTAAGCGTGTCCTCGACTATGGTGAGTCGCCTGTTTCCACTCCCAACTGCCCCGACACTCCCGCAATTTCCCCCCGCTCCCACCTTCCCTCCCTTTCTCTCTCCCTTGCTGCTCACCTCCCCTTCCCTTTACTCCCTCCCCCCCACCCACTCCAATTGCGCCTCCCCTGCCGTTCCACAGGTCCCTCGTACGCGTCCAGGATGGACCAGATGTGCAAGCGGTGGAAGTGTGAGCTCGGTGTGGGCATCGACCCGTCCAAGAAGGCAGTCGAGGTCAACAGCAAGGACTTTCCCCACTTCAAGTTCTTCCATGGCTCCATGGACGACCATCCAGAGCTTCCCGACGTAGGCACGTACGATCTGGTCATCTCGTCGTACACCATTGACGTCGTGGACCGAGCTGGTTCTTTGCAGCTCTGCACAACATCCACAGACACCTTGCGCCTGGCGGATGTGTGATTGTGCATGTGTTTCAGGTGCACAACCTGTGCCCTGAGATCCATGGGCATGGAGGTGGACACACGACCATCATCGACTACGCGAAAGTGTTTGAGTCCACCGGCATGTACACCATGCTGTTCAACCAGCGCCTCTACTACGACTCGCAACGTCAGTACGATCAGGTACCTCACGGACACAAGCATCGGGAGGGAGTGGTGTTTGTTGTGCAGAAGAAGACGACGACGCTGAAGGGCACGCCGTGGGGCGGAAGGACGTGAGGAGGAGCCTGCAAGTGACAGACGACGACACCATGCATCACGGAATGAATGCACAGTTTCAGCACACAAGTGTGAGTTTGGCTGGATCTGAGCTGATGTCTGACCGCCCTTCCTGTTGCAGCTCATCCCGTCCACCGCTCCCCATGGTAAGAGGCGGACACATAGTCGCGTCAATCCTCTTGTTTTACGTGGGCTACCTCACGGCGTCCTTGCTTGTTCCACATGCGACGCATAGCTCCACAGAGGCACGCGTGACAGGCTCGCTAGCGATTCCCGCAGTGCACGGCTTCCGAAAACGCGAGTATGGCCACACAGCGTACGGCAGTATGGCTGAAGCAGATGCTTACTTTGATCGCAACCTGGAAGTAAGTTGTGTCACTTGTGGATCCTCGTGTGTACACGTCCGGCCGCTCACAGTGAGTTTCCTTTGCAGGGGTACAAGAAGTGGAACATCGACAACGACATTGTCTACCTCGTCCTCAAAGACCTGGGGCGTGACTTTAAGCGTGTCCTCGACTATGGTGAGTCGCCTGTTTCCACTCCCAACTGCCCCGACACTCCCGCAATTTCCCCCCGCTCCCACCCTTCCCTCCCTTCCTCTCCCTTGCTGCTCACCTCCCCTTCCCTTTACTCCCTCCCCCCCCACCCACTCATTGCGCCTCCCCTGCCGTTCCACAGGTCCCTCGTACGCGTCCAGGATGGACCAGATGTGCAAGCGCTGGAAGTGTGAGCTCGGTGTGGGCATCGACCCGTCCAAGAAGGCAGTCGAGGTCAACAGCAAGGACTTTCCCCACTTCAAGTTCTTCCATGGCTCCATGGACGACCATCCAGAGCTTCCCGACGTAGGTACGTACGATCTGGTCATCTCGTCGTACACCATTGACGTCGTGGACCGAGCTTGGTTCTTTGCAGCTCTGCACAACATCCACAGACACCTTGCGCCTGGCGGATGTGTGATTGTGCATGTGTTTCAGGTGCACAACCTGTGCCCTGAGATCCATGGGCATGGAGGTGGACACACGACCATCATCGACTACGCGAAAGTGTTTGAGTCCACCGGCATGTACACCATGCTGTTCAACCAGCGTCTGTACTACGACTCGCAACGCCAGTACGATCAGGTACCTCACGGACACAAGCATCGGGAGGGAGTGGTGTTTGTTGTGCAGAAGAAGACGACGACGCTGAAGGGCACGCCGTGGGGCGGAAGGACGTGAGGAGGAGCGGGTAAGTGACAGACGCACGACACCATGCATCACGGAATGAATGCACAGTCTCTGCACACGTCGACAACAAACCTTGTTCTTCATTCTTTCATCACTCCAGCGTAAACTGACTGATGTCGAGAATGCAGTTGAGCTGCAGATCAACAACGGTAGATGGCACGGGCAACTGCAGCTCTTCCGCGGCCTCTTCGTTGGTCTGGGCGGACTGATCGCGAGCCGCCTGCACGGCGTTCTCCAGAGCAAACAGCAAGGAGACGCCGAGCATGTAGGGCGGCTCACCCGAGGCCTTGGAGCCCAGAATGCCCACAGGGTTGGGTGAGTCCTCCAGGAGGCTTACGTTGAACACCAGCGGGATGTCAGGCACCTCGGGAGGCTTGTACTCCCACGTGCCTGCAATCAGGTTGCGTCCATCGCTTCCGTACGCCATGTTCTCGGTATGGAAGTAGCCGATGGCTTGAACAAAGGCACCCTCGCTCTGGCCAATGTCAATCATCGGGTTCAGCGACTGGCCATAGTCAAACACCATCTCGGTGTGCAAGATCTGCACCTCGCCCGAGATCACGTCCAGCTCCACGTAGCACACGGCCGCGCCCCACGTAAAGTACAGGAACGTGTCGTTGTTCGACGGCTGCGGGTCATACTGTGCGTTCACGCTCAGGTCAATGCCCTTGGCATTGGCGGCTGCCACCCACTTCTTCCACCCTCCCGACGGGTCGGCCTTCTTGAATGGTGCCAGTCGGTCGTTGATGGTTGCACACGCCTGTTGCGCCGCTGCCACACATGCCTCACTTGTACTCGACCCGCCCGTCACAATGCTGTTCGGAATGCGATCGGTGCTGTTGACACCCTGTGTGAGCATGTCCAGGTCCACGCCCAGCTCGTACGCCACGGCCTGCGCCACCTTTGTGTTGAGTCCCTGCCCGACCTCGACGCCGCTCGTGGTCACCACCACGCTGCCATCGTCCCCGTACACGTTGACAATCACAGACTCCTGGTGGCCGATGGGGTTGATGCCATACTTGGTGGGCACAATGCCCACACCACGCTTGCGCCAACGGTTGGCCTTGTTGTACGCCTGCGCCTCTGCCACCATGTCTGAGTACGCCGCATTCTTCTGCACCTCCGCAAACACTGTCTCCAGGTTGCAATACTTGAGCGTCTGCCCGTATGGCGTCACGCTGCCAACCTTGTAGAAGTTCTTTGTGCGCACGTCCACGGGCGACATCTGCAGCTGCCGACCCACACGCTCCACGATTCGCTCCACAAAGTACATGCCCTCAAACGCACCGGGTGCACGCATGGCTGTGTTGGCTGCCAGGTTTGTCTTGCACACGTCGCCCGCCACATAAAAGTTGGGGATGTCGTATGCGCCGTCGCTCCACAGCAGACACATGTCGTTGGACCCAAACCCGCCCGCGTGGTATGCACCACCGTCTGCATAAAAGTGCACCTTCATGGCGTTGATGGTGCCGTCCTTCATGACACCCACCTCGTATTCGGCGTAGAACGGTGTGCGGTGGCCCATCGCCGTCATGTCTGTCTGTCGGTCCAGCTGCGTGCGCACGGGTACGCCCAGCTTCAGCGCAGCCACCGCCGTGGCCGCCGTCACCGGATGGCATCGGTTCAGTTTGCCGCCAAAGCCGCCGCCAGCTCGTTTGGTGGTCACGCTGATTTTGCTTGCGCTGAGGCCAAACACCGTCGTCAGCATGGACCGAACCGCAGCCGGGCCTTGCGAGCTGACAAACACAGTGAGACCATCCTCTTCGCTGGGCGCCACCGCCACTGACTGCGTCTCCATGTAGAAATGCTCCTGGCCGTTGGAGCTGAGCGAGCCCTTGAGCACCGTGTCCGAGGCGGCCAGCCCCTTGTCGACGTCACCCTTGCTCATGTCCTTCATGTGGCTCATGTACTGGTTGTCCGGCAGGAATGACTTGGCTGCAATGGCCTGCTGGATCGTCAGGATGGGCTCCGTCACGTTGGAATACTGCGCCGTCACCTCCAGAGCCGCCAGCCTGGCGTGTTCCCACGTGTCGGCCACCACCAACCCGATGGGCTGACCGTAGTACAGCACTTGGTCGCTGGCAAAGATCTCTTCGGCGCCGGGGAAGCTGCCCACTGCGTTGTTGGTGGCCCCGACCTTGGCCACGTCGGCGGCGCTCACAAAGTCCACCACGCCGGGCATCGCCAGCGCCTTGCTTGCATCAATGCTTACCAACGTCGCCACAGCCACCGTGCTCAGGGCATACGCACCGTACAGCTCGTTCTCCGCCAGCGGTTCGTCGCAGGTGTACTTGGCCTCGCCCGAGGCCTGTGCATAGCCGCCAATCTTGGGCACCGCTGATCCCACGGGGGCTTCCTTCGGGTCTGTGCTGTACGATTGTGTGCCCTGCGACAAAGGGCGCTCATAGTGCACGGCCGCACTTTGCAGATCCGCAGGCAAGCTGGGTTGCAGCGTGAGGAAGAACTGGTAGAAGAAGCCCAGGGCTGCAGTCTGCCTGTACTTGGGGTTGGCCACGGGTCCCATGGCCTTTTGCGGATCCGGTGTGGGCACCGTCTCCTTCTGCAGCACAGCCAGGGCGCCTTGCAGCGTGTCGTTGCTGGTGGCTGACTTGCCCACGAGATACGCGGCGGTGCTGTCGGCCAGCAGCAGCGAGCCGCTGTCCACGCCACCGTACACCAGCAGCGCCTCTGTGATGGTGCCGTTGGCATCCACCGACACGTTGAAGCCCGCGTTGACAATGGGATGGGAGTTGGCATGGCGCAGCTTCGACTTGAATGTGTCCACGTGCCAGTCAAAGTTGTTGTCCCACGGCAGTGTCACGGACAGAATGATTGCGTCGCCGGGCAGGCTGTATGCGTTCCAGTCGCGCAGGTCCACCGTTTGCGCACCCGCGCTGAGCGACATCACAGTCAGTGTGGCCTTGGCCGTGACCAGCACCGTCAGCACATCCGATGGAAAGTCTGGATGTGCCTTGTTCAACATCAAGTTGCCTGCAATCGAGGCCACCGAGCGCACCTGTGCATTGGCCACCACCTTGAGGTGGCGCACCAGTGCGGGCAGATGCGCACCAAACTTTGGCTGCGACTTGGCTTCCGTTTCCAGCGTGCTGATGTAGTCACACAGCGTCATGTTGGCGCCCACAGTGAGGCCCTTGGGCCCACGTTGGTGCCGTGCAGTTCCGGCACCTGGGTCACGTCGATGTACACCGACGGGTGGTCCAGCGGCGACGGCGAATAGTACTTTGCCACTCCAATGGATGTGTTTCCCGCAACCAGACGCGTGGCTTGGTCTGCGTACTGTGCACGCAGGTGCAGCAGTTCGTCCAGCGTGTCTGGCTGCACGTAAACAGCGGCGCTGCCGCCGGTCTTGCTGCTGCTGCTGCTGCTGCTGCTGCTCATGCTGCTGAATGCTGCTGAAGCTGCTGCTTCCGCTGCCGCTTCCACTACGACTACCGTGGTCGGCGCTGAACATGTACCCCACATTGCGCTTGTCGCCGTCGGTGCGGAGCAGGGAAAGGTTGTCCACCACTTCGTACTCGATCGTCGGCGACGTTGAGCGCACGGGGCGCTTCTGCTTGGTTGTCTGACCACACCCTGTGCTGCTGTCGTTGTTGCAGCAGGACGATGATGACGACGACGACGACGACGACGAGCAGCACGTTTCCTGCTCGTGGAGGGTGTGACCCTCTGCCTGCTCGCAATCGGCCGTGCAGGTGGTGCACGAACCTGTGCAGCCCGCCGGTTTGGTGTCTTCAATGTCTGCGTCGGAGCCAAAGCTGTGAAAGGCGGTCATGATTGGGCGGAAGCCTGTGCAGCGGCAAATGTTCCCGTCGAAATGCTGCTCAATCTCCAGCTTGGTGGGCTTGTCGCTGCCTCGCTGTGCCAGATACGAGTACATGTTCATGACCATGCCCGACGAGCAGTAACCGCACTGGGATCCGTCGCAGTCGGCGAGCTTCTTCTGCACCGGATGGAGCCCACGTCGCACGCTTCCCAGCGCCTCGTTGGTGGTGATAGCACAGCCGTTGAGGGTGGCCACGGGTCGCAGACACGAGTTGATGGGCTGGGCACGGTTGACGCCCAGCGCATCGGTCCACTGCATCAACACCGTGCACGCGCCACAGCCGCCCTCGCCACAGCCCACCTTGGTGGCCGTTAGACCAAGCGTTTGGCGCAGAAAGTGCACCAGCTTCAGCTCAGGATCCACCTGGGCCAATGAGTACGTCTTTCCGTTGACGTTAAATGTGATGGCGTCCTTGTATGTGTGGAAATCCACGTCGGCGGCGTCGAGAGCCTTGGCAGACTCCTCGTCGTCCACGCAGAAGTTTTCACGCCACACTTGGGCGGGCTCTCCCTCGCGCGCCACATGCTCCTCGACATCCTTGTCGCCCGGACGTGCGGGACTGTGGATGTAGCTTCGGTTGCGGTTGTGGTGGGCGTGTGCAATCTCTTCATGGGTCCAGGAGGCCTCGATGGCGCTCCAGTCGCCCTTGAGCACAACCCTCAACGGGCTGTCGTGCAGCACGGCGTAGTGCCAGGCTCCATCCAGCTCCAGTTCGGAAGAGATGACGCACCAGTCGCCGTCCTCATCCAGGTACAGGAGCTTGAGCGACGCCCGCTGCTCGGTGGTCAGCTCATAGTGGCTTGCCAGGGTGTCCAGCAGCTGAGCCCAATCCAGCGGACGAGTCAGCTCCAGTTCCAGCGACTTGGCTTGGTGGAACACATGCAGCTGCACAATGCCCTCGGCCTTTGACGATGTCTCTCTTGTGCTCTCGCGAGTGCGAGTGTTTGCTTCCGCGGCGTCCAAGAGGCCCATGGTCAGCAAAAACAAAAAGAAAAAGGGGTGCACGCCATGGCGGAGTCGCACGAAACCCAGGAGGACGGGGTGTGCATCGAATTGGACGACGATACGGTGGCTGTAGTGGTTGGGAGCAGCAGCAGCAGCAGCAGCAGTAGCGGAAGCAACAGCATTGTGGGCAGCAGCATGGGCAGCCGCACGGCCGAAGAGTTTGCCCGCGTGGTAGCAGAGGGCGAAGCGGCGGAGGATCTGGCCGAACCGCGCCAATACAGCGATTCGGGCAAGAGGATACTACAGAGCCGCAGTGAAAAGGATGTAAAACGATACGCGGGCGCAGCAGAAGTGCTGGAAAACAGTGCGCCCGAGAGTGTGCTCCAGCAGCTGCTCGACCTGGGCATTCCCCGAGACGAAGCCGAACAGCTTGCGGCCGAGCAGCTGGCAGCCAGTGGCATGTCCAACACCTCTTCTTGGGCTGGCTCCGACTCTGGATTTCATGATGACGTCGATGACGTGTCCATGAGCGAGGGCCAGGACACGGAGGGAGGAACCTGGCGCAAAGCACAGCGCAGCGAGCTCAAGGGACGTCGCAAGGTCGTGCGTCGCAGAAAGGCAAAGAGGTCGTCTACTGAGGGTTCGTCAAATGGTGGAAATGCATGAGATGCCGTCTCTGAAGGCGTTGTTGACGTTGTTGGTGGTGATGCTTGTTCTGTGTTCCTCTTCGATCAAAGATGGAATGTCCTCTCCACCTCAACGCGAAAGATGTTGTTCTTGATTTGATTTCAGCACGTTTGGGTATGTGGATCACGGGAATAGTGCGGATTTCCGGTCAATTTCGCCCAGGCCTTTTGCGACCGACCGTGGACACCTGTGCGATCATATTTGACACTCTCATGCCCAGGAGCATGTGTCAGAGAGCATCGAATGACTGTTCAGGGTGTCTTCCTCGGTGGACAACCTTGTTCACGCTCTCCAATGTCCCCCACCGCAAATTTCCGGAGAACATTCAAACGACAACTGACTCCAAACGTGCTTCTGTGGTGAAACAATCTCACCATGTGCGAGGCAATCGATCCAGTTTGTTGTGCTTCCAACCGTTCACTTGCAGGAACGTGATTCTGCTTTGAACTCACCGGCGAACATTCGGGACGTTTTGGGGTCCCCCCAACACCAACAATCTTTTTTCAACAAGGACATCTCTTGTTGCCATGTCCTCGAACATGATGAACAGTGCCCTTGCTGCACATGAACTCACAGAGTTGGATGGCAACGAACTGGAGGAGTTTATGAGCACACTGATGGCGGTCGTGGAAGAACGTCGAGAACGGAGCGGTTTCATTACACGACCGGACACAACGGCGACGGAGGGTAACGAACTAGTGGCAGGGTTGCAGAATTCGGTCGTGGGATTCATGCTACAGTACAATAGACGCAATGGACGCAGCAAAGGAAACAGCGAAGATACCAGAGCCGCTCCCATTCGAGAACACACGAAACACAAAGACTTGGAATTGGAAGGAATCGGTTCGCGAACGCGCTCCAGAGAAAGCGGAAGGACATCAGGCTCGAGGCTCTCTTCACGAATTAGGTCTGGTAGGACCTCGACAGGGAGTTTACAAGAAGAAGGAGATGATACTGAATGGGCCAACGTGTTTGCTTCTGCCGACAACGAAGGAATGTCCTCCTCCTCAGGCGTTGACTCATGGTTGGAGACCACAATCGAGGAACAAGTGCGTGGGGTGCCGAAATTTGCCCACCATCTCCTCCAAACCACATTTTCAGCGAGAAAACAGCGGCCATCAAAGCCTGTCCTCGGGAGAGAGCGCGCGGCTCAGCGCCAAGGACGAAGAACATCTGGAAGAACTTGCAAATGCTCCCTCGCAAGTGACCGCTGCCGATGCCCTGGAAAGCCTCCTGTACCAAGCAGCACGTTCGGCAGCACCCCGCATGACGTTGACACGAACCATGGGCCAATTGCGCCTGGCACTGTACACTACTGTGTTCTGCTTTCCGTTTTTGGCACTTTTCACATATTTTCTGCACACCCGGGTGACACAAGAGAACGACCGCAACATCCCGCTCGAGCAGCTGACTACCTTGCAGCGCATTGGATGGGACGGCATTGTGGCCACTGCCCTCGGTGCCACATTCCTCGTCGCTGTGTATACAATTGCCGCACCGACACTGATGTTCAACCTTGTCCTTCCTGGGACGCCTTCCGCTCGATTCGTCCACTCCACACGATTGCGACACCTTTCCGCGCTCATTCTTTCCATGTGTGTCATGTGTCTGGGGCCTTTGGGTTCGACGACCTCACTGCCCGTCGGCATCACCATGGCTCTCCTTTACTTTCTCCCCAGCTTTGCACAATCGATTCTGTATTCATCGTGGGACTACATCCTCCGCACGAAAGTGGCCAATTTATGGATAGCTGTTCACCTTGTAATCACCAATGGGACCATAGCCGCGCAAGTAATCCTTCTCCCAATCCTGTGGACCAGCTTCAATATGGACAGCGCTCGCATTCTGCTGATACTGGTCAACCACATAGTATTCAACCAGATTCTACTTGTATCATCACGATTAATGTGTCACAAATGGGTCAACCAGGGAGCGCACAACGAAGAACTTACCCTGCTCCCAGCTCTAACGTGGACCAGTCTGACCTCGCACTTTCTGGTATTCCTCATGCCAAACCTGCAAGCGCAAGTGTTTGCAGGCATGCTACTGTCTGCAACTACGTCATTCACGCGCCACATGACCCGCTATACCGACCATTGGGTGGCCAAACTGCTGCGTCAGCACGACATGCGCGTCCTGCCCAATCGCAGCAGTGACGCTGACATGTGGGATCGCTTCCATCGCTCCAGTGAGCACAGTCAGCTGGTTTCCATCCTTACTACTGGTATACTCGCCGCCATGCTGGGTGTCAACGGCCATCCGTCCGGTGAGATCTTCTCCAGCATGGTTCTCCAAGTCCTTGTCGAGTTTATGCTGCAGCTTGTGGTGGCCCTCTGTTGTACATATCTGGGCTGCAAGTTTGCAAGCATGTGGACCCCAAGCAGGGAGCTCAAGTCGGCCATGGACGAAACTGATCGCCGCCGTT
The DNA here is from genome assembly GCA_026936335.1 of Mantamonas sphyraenae. Taxonomy (NCBI): domain Eukaryota; family Mantamonadidae; genus Mantamonas; species Mantamonas sphyraenae. The sequence goes on along the minus strand of JAPMXV010000035.1, from coordinate 213,728 downwards.
CCTCAGCGCCTGCTGCCTTGCCCAGCCACGTCGAAAACCACTCTCCCAATGTCAACAAGCCCTCGGCCAACAATTACGTCTACCATGGTCAAAAGGATGCAGAGGGTCTGGCCTGCTTGACGCAACAGCAAACACGCTCACTACTGCTTCCATCTGCGCATGTCTTTGCCTCTCAGGTGCGACTGCTGTCTGAATGGATGGACCAGCCTGCCACCGTCACAGCCACGGGCATCGCCGTCATCCTCGCTTCGACCATCTGGTGGTATGGAGCGTTTGTCTCCTTTCTGGTCAGCAACGTGGCTGCTCGCGGCTCCTATGATGTTATCCTTGGACTGGTGCCCGTGGTATAGGAGCACTGCAGTGGGAAGGTGCGACTGTGCCAAAGTGGGTTGATGGAGAACTCAATGACCGAGCTGTGGGAGGCAACAAAACGGACCACTTTTCGGAAACCACTTCCCATCTGTTCGCCCCCGCTGCCCCCCTCTCCCCGTTCTCATCCCGGTCGAATACTGCCAAGGATGATGGAGGGCGTACGGCGACGCAGCGACACGCGTCATAGCGTTGCCAATTCGCGCACGTCAAGAAGTGGATCGCGCTCCGAGGCGGCAGACGTGGACGTAGGCTCGCAAGTGCTCAACGACATGATGGAATACATGGACACACGCATGTCGGCATCACCTGTACCAACACGCACAGCCACACCCGTTGGTTCACGCACAGCCACACCCATTAGCTCACGTGCACACGACGACCCACGCACTCGCAATGCGTCCACGCCTCCAGGTCCGCAACGGCGTCGCAGCTCTAGCGCAACGAGTGGTCCCATGCATCACATCAGCGCCGAGCTGCAGGCGCAAACAGAAGCCGAAGGCACTGCAGAGGCCACCAACGCAAGCCTCAGTTCCGGCCAAACCTCACCCCAACAAATAGGTCCGCAGCTTGCACGCTTCCTACGCAAGCAGCTGATGGGCACCGTGGTCCGCCATCGCATCATGCAGCTTCTGTTTGCCTTGGTCATTGCAGCCTGTGTGTTTCCGATTGTCATGCTCATGCGCCTGGGCCTGGAGTGGTACTGGGCCACACGTCGCCAGCATCCCGACGAGCTACTCACCAACGCGGGATTGGTGCCTACCGAGCGCCGCGTTGCCGCCATTGGGTGGGATTACACACTGGCCATGGGCCTGTTTGCCTGGTCCTTGCCCTCCCTGCTCTTTGTTTCGTTCGGCCAGTTTTTTTCGATCCCCGTCAGCCGATTTTTCTCGAACCGAAACGGGGTTCTGAGCTTCCTCGTGCCCCTTACTGGTTTGGTCATGGGTACGGTGTTGATGGGCGTCTTTCCGCTGGGGCGGCTTGCCAACGTGCTGTCCCACTTGCTGCGACTGGTCTCCATGGCGCTGGGCTTGCGTTGTGTGGGACGTGCGCTCCAGGCGCAGATTCCCGCTCTCCGTGGCTGGATTTCCTGGAAGCTGATCAAGTTCACCCTGCTCAAGTACATGCTACAGACTCTGTATTTGCTCATTCTGCCCTTCCTCTTCTTCTCTGTGGCCTCGAGCGACCTGGAGCGAGCGTTGCTGCGCGTGCTGCTCCACCCTGTTCTCACGGAGCTCGTCAACGCAGCCAATCGCCTGCTGGCCAACCACGTCACCGCACACGGAGGCGATCTCGCCGCCATGCTTGCGGTTTCGAATCAGTTTGGCATTTCGCTCCTCTCACGCATCCTTGTCAACAACTTGGAGTCGGTGACGGGCCAGCTGCTGCTTTCGTTCGCCCTGTCCGTCCTAGACGCGACCCAACGCATCAACGCCCGTGACGCCGACTATCGCGTCCAACACGCGTTCGAACGGGTTTGTTGCAGCAAACGCATGCCCTCGGCAGCGACCGACAACGACAACGACAACGACAACGACACCGAGAATGCTGTTGGCGACGACTTGGAGGACGATGCGCCCGTATATGCGCGCTATCGTGTCAACCACTCGCTGCACCCGGACCATTACGACTATTATCGCTTGTTTGGGGAGTTGTGCGAGCTCGTCAGCATTCCTGTGGGCGGGATGCTTGTGGTCGGCCTGCGTCTTGCCCCGCTGCAACATTCCACAACCACCGTGCCGGTCATCGACACCGTCCAGAGTGTCCTCGGCCAGCTGGGCATCGAGTTTGCCGTCGAACTGGCGGTCACCCTGGGCGTCGTCTTCTTTGGCACCATGTTTTCACAGGAGGTCCAACAGAGGGAAGCAGCCGCTCGCCAGCTCCGCGCCAGACTGGCCAAGGACGTCGAACTGGCCCAGCTTAGTCCGCGTCAACAGCCATCCACGGGCTTCCTGGCAAACAGAGAGGCTTCACAGAGTCATGGTAGCGGCGCTGGCGACGACACTTCCCTCGGTTGGACGGACCATTCGCGCCGCTACGTCGTGGGCGACAAAGCAGCAAAGTCTGCGGAGGAAGAAGCCCATGCCTTGGCCCTGGCCGAGAGTGCACCCTGTTTCTCTCCGCCCTGCCTGCGTCACCCGTTCGAGTGGGCCCGCTGGAAGGTGATGCGTCGTGCCGCAAAGAGCTGCACCACACACTTGCGACTTCTCAAGGCGTGGGACCACCTTCCTCCCCTGCGCATTTTCTTCCCCTGGTTTCTGCTCTGCTCAGCTGCCATCGTTGTCTACCTCTACGTCGCCGTGTTTCGTGTTTCGTGGTGCCCTCGCACAGACGCCGCTGGCTTCTTTTTCGTGCCCTGCGTCACGCTCGACGGGAGTGTGCTCGGTTTGAATTAGCGCATCTATTGTACAACCACATTTACTGTACCAATGAACAACAACGTCAACCCTGTTTATCGGTATTGCAGCGTCGTGGTTGTGCTAGGCGCGGCTGCCACGTCGTCGTAGGCCACCATCGATCGTCGGCGACCACCTGCCGCTGGCGACGGAGTGTTGCCAACCCCACGTGGCCTCGGTCCTCGTCCTCCTCCACCCGCACTCCCTCGCCCTCCATACTGACTGCCGGAACTACTGCTGCTGCTGCTTCCAGTGGCCCCGCGCGGCGCCGATGGCAGCGACGTGACCTTGCCAGGGTCGGCTAGGTAGTTGTTCATGGCCACCTCGTTGGCCAGCTCCTCGTCGCTCATGTGAGCGTCCCGCAGCACATCCTGACACTCCACGTGCCGGTTCTTCATGTGTTTGGTCATGAAATGCAGCGACAGAAAATGCTTGCTGCACACCGTGCATGTAAACAGCTCCTCTCCCTCCTGCTTGTAAAAGTTGCTCAACGCCTTGCCCATCTGCTGTGCGCAGTAAGCCTTTCCCAGAAGTCGCTCTTCCACCACATAAGGACAGCCTTTGGCCGCGTGCGTTTTGCCTTTCTCCTTGCCCACCTCGACCACCCTTCCAACTTCCTGCTCCACTTGCCGTGTGAACCCACTTTGCCATTCCTTGTCCTGGTTGGTTTCCTCACCGCCCTTTGCCTCATTCTCTGCCACCGCCTTGTCAGCTTCCCCTGCCTCCTGCTCCCCACCAGCAGCCTCACCAGACGACCCGTCATCCTCGGCCTCGGCCTCGGCCGTGGCATGAAAACGCAGGTGCTGCGGTCCACACCGTGCCTCTACTTCATCCACATCGTTAAACTGCGACTGGCAAAACATGCAGAATGCGTGCACTTGACGCAGGTACTGCACACACACATCCATGGCCCACACGGACGGCTCTCAGCTCGCTCGGTCAGCTCAACCTCGTCTGCAGACTGCACCAACGCCGGCGTCGCCACCTCTTCCTCCATGTCCGAGCCGCCGGATGTCACCGCCCCACCTTCCTTGGCAAACAGCGCGTACACGCTGTTCGCCGCTGCAACACCAGCCAAGCCGTCCAGCTGCGCCACCATCACAAGCGCATTCTTCAGCAGATGCTCCACAGCACGCGCGTCTTGCAGCAATTTGCGTCCCAGCACCTTGTACGGTTTGTATCTCGGCTCGTTGCGCTGCACCTCCATCGTCACGTCGCCAATCTTGGGCTCCTTCAACTCCTGCAACACCCGTTCACACTGCTCTGCTTCGGCGTATGTCACCCACGCAAACCGGTACAAAGCCTTTTTCCGTGACGGCGGCGAAAAGGCACTTTTCACAATCTCGCATCCGTCCAGCGATCCCATCACCTCCAACACCTGCTCTCGACTCACCTGGGGTGGGATTAGGTTCACAAACACGGTGTGTGCCGGATGTTGCCTGTACGACGGTGTCTTGATCCACTCTGCAGACCCGGACGACGAACTTGACGACGCCGTCGACATCATCGATGCATCCAAGTCAGTCACCTCTCCCTCTTCTTCCTCGCCATTGTCCCCTTCCACCTCGGTTTCCGTGGCGGCGGTTGTTGTGCTCACTTCCACCTCGCCCGTTTCCTTTGTTTCCTTTGCGCCTTCCAACTCTGTCTCCTTCACATCCGCCTTTGCTTCTCCGTCCTCCGCGTTTGTCTCCTCCTCTTCCAATGCTGCCCGTGCACGCATGTCCAGCACATCCTGCGAGTCCCACTCGGTGAGCAAAAGCGAGAAGGCCTCAAGCTCACCGCTCTCCACCTGCTTGGCAAACACCTCTGCCGCCTTTCGTGCGTTCTCCTTGCGTGTCGCAACGTCTGCATTCAATCTCTCCGGGTGGTATCGTTCCAGAAACCACTCGTCGTGTTTGTGCTCGTGATAAAACTTGCGCGCGTTCAACTCTTCCGCCCTGTCCACACCCCTCCTGCCCTGGCTGCCTCCTCCACGCCCGCCCTGTCCGTGCCGCCCCCCACTGCGCCCACGTCGATCTCTGTCGTACTCCATGGGCCGTCTGGGCTCTCTGTGGTACCCGGGAGGAGACCTTCGCATGCGACCCGGCGGCCCGCCTCGTTCTCTCTCCCACCGTTCGCGGCTCGACTCACGTGGACGTCCACCAGCCCATCCACGTCCCCGCTCCCCGTCTCGCTCGTCACCAAACCGGTCACGGCCTCGTCCGCGCCCCGACTCATCCCAGTACGCCGGAACGGGTGGCCCACGTCCACGCTCGTCTCCAAATCGCCCACGCTTGGGCGACGGCGATCTCCCGCGGCTTCGCTGGAACTGGTCCACCTCTTCCATGGGTCCTCCCGCCCTCGTTTGTGTGAAAAGTCGCCTTCAGCAAAAGACATCGTTGTGGGAGAAAAGTTTCTGAATTTCTGTTGCGACAGCTCTCGTTGTCGCCTCAGCCCAACACCAAAGGAAGCAAGCCCAATTCCAGACCTTGGTTCGGCAGCGCAACGTTGCCAAAGTTGCCACAGAAAAACGTGCCGAACCAGAACAGCATGACTCCGAGCGAGGTGCCAACCATTGCGGCAGTGGCGGACGTCGGCGGGTCGGTCCAATCCGAATACAGGCGCACGTGCGACGCAAACAAGTGTGCGAATGGCAACAGCGCTGATTGTCGTTGCTTCGCTGTGATGGAAACTGGCAGGCAGCCCTGTTCCACATCAAAGTCCTCAGTGCTGCTGCGCTTCGAGCCTTCGTTCTTTGACCACGATGAGTCGTCGCTTTCAGTTTCAAGCACGTAGTTGTTGGTCAACTTCTTGCTCACTCCTTTCACCCTGTTGATACTTTCTGACGACTCCATAACCACGCATCCTTTTTTCCTTGCCGCTGTGTCCCGCATGGCCTCTTGGAGATCTTCGCTCGGATTCCACATCTGAGCATACTTGAAGCCGAGGTGCGCGCACATCAACGCAAATCCCGTTTGAACGCCCATTTCCAGGGCATATTGCGCCACCATGCTGCCCAGCAGTAACCCAGTGCCCATGCCTCCTAGTCCGCCCATGGCTGCCACTGCACCGGTTGCCAGAATGGCCACCATTCGGCTTGATTCCGCTGCACGGCCGTACCTGTCCCATGTATCTGCATCACTCCCAGCGTTAATCTTGACCGCTTCCACCGAACCACATACTTTCGTCCATACAAGGCTGTCCACACGGCGCGACAACGACTGAGTTCCCAGCGCCACCAGAGACACTGTCAAACCTATGGCTGCCTGCTCCATCACCGTTGGCAACATGTAAATCATCATACGCATGGACAAGTGGTACAGAAGCAGCGTCGCGTGCAGGATGTGGTCTTCGTTGTGCATGCCCATGGAAATCCAGCGTCGACATATCCAGCGAGTAAGCGAACCAAGCCACTGGTCTACCGTCAATGTTGTAGCCACCAGAATAACCATGCGAGTCGAGTCGTCATGGAAGATCGACCACAGCAGTGGCAGAATGTACAAGTACACCAGACACCCCACGATACCACTGCTCACACATAGAATAGACACGGCAAAGGGCACGCCTGTGCTGCCAAACACCGTATGCCACAGAATGTACACTGGCAGGGTGGCAAGGGACGCCATGGCCACCATGCCGGAAACCACCACCCACACCGGAACAGTTGCAAAGCCGAATAATGTGGGAAACAAAGTAACGAGCATGGGTGGAATCACCATGAGCATATGCAAGCCTTTGTACCTGTTGGCAAGCACACTCGCGGTCACGCCCCTTGGAACCACCAGGTTGAACAGCAGCGTTGGGCCGGAAACAACAATTACACCCAAAAAGAGTGCTGTGCCCAGGAACACTGCCCACGCAGACTCCCAACCGAGGCGCGTTTCAATGCTCATCTGTGACACCGTCCACTTGCCTTGGCGTACGCTCTCCATCCAGCGAGCGTAGAAAAAGTACATCAGGAGCGCCATAAACGGAAAGCAGAACACGCTCACATACAATGCAAGCCTCATTTGGCTCACCTTTCGTGAGATGGCGGTCATAAGCGCGGAGGGACTCGACATAGAATATAGCATCAGTTGCAACTCGTCGTCTTCGCCAATAACGGTTGTCCCTGGTGACCGGACACGCTTGCCTCTTTAGGGAATTTGGGTGAGTCCTCTCTCTCGTCCTCGTCGTCGCTTTCAAACGTCACTTCTGTTCCATGCATGTTTGTACTTGATACCAGATCCACTACTTTCACGTCCACCAAAGTCTCTTCGATCCACGATTCCACATTCGACCCAGAGACGCTGCCCTCCACATGCGTTGTATCTCTTCGGTGACTTTCTCCTAGGTGCCCGTCCGCGTTCGTTTCATCATCATCTTGGCTGCTATCACACGAGTGATGCGACTCCGCCCAGCGATGTTCTTCAGCCTCCAGCGAGGCGCCTTGCACCACTCCCTCCTCTTTGTAGAAGCTTCTCCCTGCTGCTGGAAAACTTCGTCCTGCGTGCTTTGACGACAGCGGCGACTTCGGCACAACACTCCGTCCGTGATTGGACATTTTGCTGTTCATACTCCTCCACGCGTCCTCACTGTGTCGACGCTTGTTTTTTGCAATCGTTCTAGTCCTGGATCCCTTCAACGATGCCTCTGCCATGTTTCCTGACTTTGCGTGTTCACCTGCGTACCCATCATGTCTACCTGGACTCGCCACAAAGCCACACGCATCACGGCGCTCCTCGACTACATCTACCAAGTTCGCCATAAAGACTGAAAGGTCTTCCTCGCTCATATCCGTCAGGATATGATGCTTCGAGGCCATCGCGCTTGTTTGGAGAGTGGGAGTCTCCTTTTTTTTCGCGGGTTTGGTTTGGATTGACCCAAACCTCGCGCCTTTTTTGGTTCTCCAATTCCCCCGCATATCGATAGCAAACGCCGTGCACATATGTTCAATTGTCCAAACTATGGTATACTACCGTTCACACACCCCAACAGGTCTTTCCAGTCGTATGGGAGCCCTAAACGTCACGCAGAAAGTCGTGTTTCGCTCCTTTTGAGCGAAAAACGTGTGTTTTGCCCTTGTCTCTTCTACGGCGCCAATCGCCACCCACCTACAGCGCATCATCATCATCGAGTCTCTCCATCAGTTTCTTCTTCTTTGCTGTCTTCTTTGCCATCAAGTTCATGCGCGTCAGAGCTACCACCTTGTTTGCGGCCGCCTGGAAGCGACGAATGCGTTGAAGCTTCTGAAGCTCGCTTGTCAGCTCTCCCAGAAACGAACGGTACAGGGTCCATGCCTCATCCGCTCCCTCCCTTTTTTCCATAATTTCCAACAGCTTGCGCCGTTTCGCCTGAAAGTCGCTGATGTCCGTCATCGCTTCCCGCAAACGCCGCAACGTCTCTTTCACGCTGCTCTGCGAGTCGTTCCACGACTCTTCCAGCAACTCAAACTTCTCGTTGACATCGTACAATGATGTGCGCTCTGTAGCACCCACCAAACGGATGTCCTGCGACTGCAGCTTGTGCAACCACATGCTCCGCCGCGACTCCCCCGCCACCTTGACCATCACCTCGCACACAATCACTCCGTTTGGCAAATGCGGATAGCGCAGACCAGACTCCATCAGCGTGCGCCTGTACATGCGAACCACGTCCGCTTCCTCCCGATTCGGATCCGCAAGCTCCACAATGTGTCGGTACTCGTCAAGCGGCAACACCTTTTCCTCTCCCAGATTGTCTGACTTGAACATCATGCGCACCATATCCTGGAAACGACGGTTGTCTTCGTGCCACTCCTCAAGCACTATTTGCAGAAACATGTCCACTTGAATGTCCACGTGCGCCTTTCCCTGCACGGCGTGTCCTCCCGTACCACTGCCATTTCTGCTGCTGCTGCTACTGTTGCTGCTGCTGCTGCTGCTGCTGCCACTCACCTGTGCGCTGGAACGGCGCCCCACGCTGCTTTCCAGTAGCTCTCCGCGGCCCCCTCGCAACGCCGGACTGCTACTGGCTTTGGCCGTGTCTCGCAGCATCCGCACAGCGCGACCTCCCATCACCTTGGCCATCGCTGTTGATCCCATCGTCAGCCTTGCTTGCGTTGCGCAGCGTTGCCAGTGCCGCTCCCCCTCGTTCCGAAATCGCTTCCGCCTCCCGCTCCAGTCGCAACTGCTGTGCTTCTTGCTCCTTTGCCAGCCGCTCCGAGAGCACCAGTAGACGCGACGACAACTGCTGCACAATGTCATGCGAACCTGAAAACACTTCGCCCACAATGGCCAACGCACGCGTCAATGTCACCGCATCGTCGTACAGCTCCAACAGCGGAGGCTTGGGGTATACCATAGGTAGGAGTCGGAAGTACAGCGCCTGTGAGTCCAATGACAGCGGTTTCCCTCCCAAGATGCCCGTCAGACGGCAGAACATATCCACCCGCGCGCTGCGCTTTGCATACGACACGCTCGTGCACACAATATCCGTCAGTACGTCCTCTGCCACCGTCTTCAGGCCGTACATACGCAGCAGGTGCTCGTAGCATGCAATGGACACCGGACGCATCTTGAGATGCACCACCGTTTCCGTGAGCTGCGAATCCGCAGCATCCATGCCCAGCAGGCTCGAGTAGAACTGACGCAGGAAGCGCAGCAGCCATGGCAACGTGCGCACCCGTCCGTTCTCTTCTGCATGCACACGCAGCAGGCCCAGATGGAACGCGTCGTCCAGCGACTCTTCTTCAAACTCAAACACGCCGTCGCGAGTGTTATCCCGTGCCCCATCGTCATCATCTTCGTCACCTGCACCCTCTCTCGACTCTTCAGCCTCTGCGCTCGCAGCTGCAGCCAACAGGGACGGACTGCTCGCACTGCTGTGCAAACTGAAGCGCGATCCTCGATTTCGACGCTTTAAGGAGTTGATTGCGCGCCCTCCCGTCGGCGATGGCGATCGGGAACTCGATGATGATGATGATGATGATGCGTCGATTCTGTCGATGACGTCGGTGCCAACAGTTGGTTGTTGGCCCTGGAACGGCCCCGTTTGGTCTTCCCCTTGTGTGCCCTTCCCGTACCCTTGCTTTTGTCCTTGACCGAAGACGACATCGCATTGACCACGCTGCTTCCTCCAGCTCCAAACTCCAGCTGGTGCTCCGTCTGCACGCCCACCTCGCCCACATCGGTCTGGGTCTGACATTCGGCCTCTTTCCGATTGTCTTGTCGCAACATATCCTGCAATTCCATCGCTCGTACCTGCTCCCGCAGCGTGCTCTCCACGCTCTCCAGCTTCGTTTTCCATTGTTGTCTGTAACGGCGTTGGTCGTGATCAAAGATCAGCTCGAGCGTGTGCAAATCGTCCAACGCCTCGCCCGGAGCCACCCTGTTCCCTGCTTCGTTCCCACCACCTTGCTGCTGCGTGGTACCATGCTCCTGTCCGACCTGCATGATGTGCTCCACTGCGTTCCTGCGTGTCCATTCGTCCAGGTCTTGCTCGTCTACCGCGCGTCGCTTGCGGTTTTCGTGCACCACCTCCATAGCCTGTGCATGGGCCGTTTTCAATACCGCTCTGCTTCTGGACACATTCCCATTGACGCCTTCCTCCTCATCATCCTCCTCCTCTTGCTCCTCTTTTTCGTTTTCGCTTGCCGCCCCTTCCTCGTCCGAGTCGTCGTGAGATGAGTAGCCGTCCAAGTACGTGTCCAGTGCTAGCCGGTTGGGGGCAAAGGTGTGGTATCGCAGTGCATCTTCCAGCTCACGCTGCAGTTCTTCGGCACTGTACACGGGCTCGTCGCCAATGGAGATGGACGACGACGCCTTGGCTGCCTGTCGAGCCGCATCGAGCTGCGAGCGACGTTCGCGTGTGTTGCCACCACTCATGAGCGTGGACGAACGAGAGCGCGACGGGGACGACATGGAACCACGTCGGCTGCGACGTGCACTGCTGCCGCGCTCTCCGGACAATGAGGAGATCTGGATGGCCTTGAGGTTGTCCACCCCTTCCTCAAACAAGGCCAGGCGCTTCTCCAACTGCACGACATGCTGCTTCAGCACCTGCACATCCTGCCGCAGCAAATTCTGGTACTCCTCTGCGTTGCGACGGAACAGCTCGTGCTGTGCCTTTTTGCCCTCCAGTTGACGCACAAAATGGCGAATGGTTTGCAACCGCTCGTCACCCACCTTTTTCTCTCGCTGTGCCATCTGTTTCATGTTGTGCTGCACCGCATGGCTGTCCACCATCCGTTCCATCAGTTGCCTTGCCACCTGACTCTGCTGATCCCACAGCAGCTGCAGCAACTCGCCACGGTCGTGCGACTGCCGGCTCACCTGCGAACACACTTCCTTGAAACACAGCTGCTGGACATCCATCAGACGTGCAAACAGACTCTTTTGCCGCTGGGCCCATGTTGCGTCGTTTCCTTCGTCGTTGTCCGCGTGTCCTTTGTCCACCAGGGTTGCATCCAAGTGAGCCTGAAGCAACGTGCTCACCCACCCCTCGCTGCCGTGCGTGCCTTCCATGGCGTCCACCTGACGCTCAGAAAGTCCAGGTGCACTAGAAATGATGCCGTGGCACATGTCGTGGTACCATTGGCGCAGCAGCTGCACACCCAGGCGCGATTGTAGCATCTGCGTGGGGTATGCCTCCTTTTCCTCGTCCGTGGCTGTTTGCCCACTGGCCTGCAACGCCTGCTGTTCCTTCCAGTACGTGTTCCACATGTGCGTGAGTTGGCTGTGCCGGTCTTCCCACTCACTGGGGTCCACAGGCACGCCCAGGTTGCTGAGCCACGGCACACGCAGCTCCTGTTTGTCTTCATCCAAGGCATCCTCCATGCGGCCACGCTGCAACTGAGCCACCGAGCGTTTCGCTTCCTCTTCCCTTCGCTGTTCCTCCTCCAGGAGCTCCTCGTACGCGGCGTAGCCACGGTTTGCCAACTGCTGCTTGGCCCGCTCCATGTCCGCCACGCGTTGCCGGTGAACCTCTTTCAGATGCTCGTTCATCTGCTCCAGCTTCTCCAGTTCCACCTGTGCTTCCATTTGCTGGCGCTTCTTGGCCTGCTCCAACACCTCCTGCTGGTCCAGCAGGGCCATCTTCAGGCCACGCGCACGAAGGCCCGCTTGCACCTGGAAGCGAGCACGCGGTGAGGCGGACAGTGGACGAGCCAGCCCTTTAAGATTCACACGAGGCGCTTGTGGTTCCTGGGTAGGATGATGGAGGTGGGTGGAGGAGGAGCTCGTGTCGTCGCCCTGCGCTTCGTCTGCAACGGTCACTCCCTTGCGCAGATACACACGCTGCTCCTCCAGCACCTGCGACGGATAAAACGACAGCAGGTGGCGTTCGTACTGCACGGCTTCTTCCTGTCGGTTCAGCTTCTCCTGGTGTGCCCTGTGGGCCACGAGCCGATTGCCGTAGACGGCGGGCGACACAACCGCTCCATCCCGAATCAGCTGCGCACGCGATTCCTGAGTGCGTGCTTCGCTCGACTGCAGTCTGGGTGCCGCGGAGAGTGGCCGACGCCTGTCTTCCTCCGTCTCTGTGCCTTTGCCCCTCCTCCCCGTCCGCTTTTTGGCGCTGCCGCTGGTTCGCTTTGCTGACCCAATCCGCCGCCGTGAGCCTTTGCTACCCCTTCGCTGCTGCTGTGGGCTCAGGTCCGGCACATCGTGAACACCGTGGATGTACGACAGACTATGCTTGCTGGGAGTGGACATGCAATGGAAAGGGTGGATATTGTGTGGATTTTGTTTGGTTCATCTTCGCCGTCCTCTGCATCCCGTGGACAACAAGTGTGTGTGCATGCGTGTGTGTGTGCGTGTGTATGTGTCCCAGTGTGAATCGTGCACAAAGTGCCTCTCAGTTCACGACAACCCCACGCTGAGGCGGAGCAACAGTGATGCGCCGCTGTGGATCCAAACTGGCCTGCGATTCCTCGTCGCCGTTGATGGAGTAAGGAATGGCACCGTAGCCAGCTCGCTTGTTCTTTCCTGCGCCAATGCGCCCAAGCATGGGTGCCCGCTTGCCATCGTGGCGCTTGGCTCGAAGCAGGCCAACCGTGTCAGCCCCGCCCGCGGGTCCATCCTCGTCATGGTTGATGTCTTCAAGCGTGCCACTGGTGGAAGAAGAGGAGGCGTCGCTGTCGCCTTTGGCGTCCATGTCGTCGTCTGTGGGGCGCCTGCGCAGAGCAGAAAGCGGGATCTGCGACATGGTGGGCAGGCGACGGATGCCATAGCGGGTGGTGCGGAAGATGTGCTCCAGGTCATCGTCCATGTTGATGCCAATCTGGGTCAGGGGCAGATCGTTGGCGTCGTGGCCAAACGGATCCTCCAGTTCCACACCCACGGCGTAGATGGAAAAGTAGCCAAAGGAGATGAAGACAGAGGCGATGCAGGAATAGTAACCGAGCTCCTCAGACAAGGCAAAGGGCACGGAGAAGCAGAACAGCGAGAGGAACATCGACAGCGTCTGTGCGTACGGAAACGGGAACGGCGTGCTGCTGATCTTGTCCACGCCGTGGAAGTGTTCCAGGATATTGGACAACGACGTGTCCAGCTGCATGAGCTTGTAATCCGACACAGCCCCCTTTTCGGAAAACTGGTGAGCCAGGCACACACCCGCGGCGGAAACGAGAGGGCGTCAGCCGTCGGGGTAATGAGGAGGATACCACCGGGAATGGAAACGGGACGAAACAGAAGGAGCGGGGGAAGGGGGGGAGGGATGGGTGGCTGGGCAACGGGACGGTAGGCGGCATCGAAACAAAAACGGGTGGGAAGGGGCGCACATACCGAAGCAAGGACGAGAGTGAGCCACTGAATAATCATGAAGGGCCGGTTGCGGTACTGGTGAAGCTCATCGATCTCTGCGGTGGTGAGATACTTCTTAAGCACGTCCAGGTCGTTCTCGTAGCGCACGTGCTTCTGAATGCAAACGTAGCAGGCAGAGATGTAGCGGCGCATGTCGTACACGGCACGCTCGCCGTCCTGGTCGTCCATTGGCACAAAGAGGGTGACCTGGCGCATAAGGTTGCGCATGGAAAACACAATCATGCCAAAGTGGGTGCGACCTGGATTCGATGGGGACGGGCCAGGGCTGTGTCAGCTCCAGGGAGGCCTGAGGTGAAGGAGGGAGGCAGGCAGGCTGGCTTTGCTCACCTTCCCAGTAGCGCTGAAACGAAATGTTGCTACGGAACACAAGAAGCAGGCCGAGAGCCACGCCGAGGATCTGATGGATGTATGTAGAGATGTGGAAGCCGTATGTATCGTCGACAAAGCCAGCAACGGCGCCAAGGAGGGCAGAGACCACGAGCTGCGGGATGATGTCCTTGATGACGGACCCCTGCAGCTGAAAGATGTTGGCAAAGAAGCGGCTGGGGTCGTACCAAAGCATGGTTTGTGTGGCTTGCTAAGCGAATGGGAGCTTTGTTTCGTTGGGATGTGTGTCGCGCTGCCTGTGCCAACACGACGACGATGACAACGACGAGCGTGCGCGTGCCGTCGAGCCTGGTGGACACGTCGCACCAGGCTGTGGCCAACCCCATGGAGTCAAGTGCGTTGGAGATGATTGTGTGTGAGGCAACGTGAAAAACGTGCATGTGGTGGCTGGACACTGACACGGGACACACAGAGCTGTACACGGGTTTGGCAGCGGGCGAGCTGTTCCAAGTGCGCCCTGCGGTGGTGCACTTTGGCGGCTTTGAGCTGAACAAGGTTCATCGCCAACGGGTGCGTCTGGTCAATGTGACCTCGAAGAGCCAGCGAGTGCACGTGGTGCCTCCACTGACCAGCCACTTTGTGTCCAAGGTGGACAAAAAGGCACGTGTGTGTGAGCGACTGGGTGGGACCCGGGACCCAACGCCCGGGCGCGTGGCAACAGGCAACGCAGACTGACACAGATCCCCGACGGGAAATGGCCATGGCACTTTGCTCCTTCTGCTCTTCATGGGATTGGACAATCGCACAGGGGGCGGTGGCGCCGGGCATGGCGGAGGAGATTGTGCTTGAGTTTGTACCCGACGAACACCGGTACTACTACGACTGCCTGCGGGTGCAGACAGAGACGGACAACCTGCTCGTGCCCATCCACGCGTACCCTGTCATCAACAAGGTGGACTTTCCATCCAAAATTGACTTTGGCACGGTGTTGCTCCAGAAAACGTGAGTAGAGCGAGTTGCCCGCGGCGGCGACCGTTGGATTCCTGATTCGCTCGGCGCTCACTCCGAACAACGCACACACGCACGCACACACACACACACACACACACACACACACACATTTTGAACGCATGCAGACGAAGCAGGAGCATCCGGTTGCAATGCGACGTGCCTATTGACTTTGAATTTGAGGTTGAAACGCTGCGAGGGCACGGTAGCGTGGAGGTGGCGCCCGTGGCCGGGATCATCCCAGCCAAGGGACACGTGGACATCACGGTGACGTTTGCGCCCACCAAGTACGAGACGTGTCACGCCGAAATCCAGTTGAATGTGTCGCAGTTTGAGTTTGAACCGCTGCGCTGTGTGGTGAGCGGATCCTGTCTGCCCAGCGAGAAGCTGACGGACGCGGAACTGGCAGAGATGCAACGGGAGGAGGAAGCAATGGCAGAGGCGTCGGCACAGGCACAGATTCAGGTGTTTGCAGAGGAGGGTGAGGAGGAGGAGCAGGAGCAGGAGACGGTGACGCACAGCCGTCCTTTTACAGCGGTGTCCTTCTCCGAGGCGGCCATGGGTGGCATGGAGGCAGGCGAAGGACAGCAGCAGCAGCAACGTCCGGGCACTCAAGATTCGCTGATGATGCCACCACGCATGATGCGTCCGTCAAGTCGAGCTAGCAGGGCCAGTCGTGCCAGTCGGGCCAGTCGCGGCAGCCGAGGAAGCCGAGGCAGTCGCAGCGGGGCAAGATCGCGCCAATCGACGGGGAGGGTGTCGCATGCGTCAAGCATGGCCATGTTGTCTCATCGGAGTGACAAGATGGGCGTGGGTGAGCTAAAGGCAATCCTGGAGGAGAAGAAGCGTCGGCACGCAGAGAGGGTGCAGGCAAGGACAGCACACAAGTTGGACGTGTCTCTGTTTGGATTGGAAACAGAGTGGCGACAGAACACGGAGCAATTGAG
Source organism: Mantamonas sphyraenae (assembly GCA_026936335.1). Lineage (NCBI taxonomy): Eukaryota > Mantamonadidae > Mantamonas > Mantamonas sphyraenae. The sequence continues at coordinate 197,921 of JAPMXV010000035.1, read as the reverse complement.
CAGGGCGGAGAAGCTGCTGGATTTCCAGAGTATTGTGGAGGAGCGAGCAGAATTTGAGAGGGCCAAGGAGCTCAAGTGGTTTGTGTGTGTGGGTGCACAGCCCTTTACAGAGGAGGAAGCGGAGGAGGTGCGTGGTTCGCGACGCGAGTATGCGTTCAACAAGCGCATGCTGGAGGAGGAGGAGGACAGGCAGAGACGGAGCACGGAGAAGGACGAGCACGGGCGGGTGTTGCATTATGATCATCAGCACCTCCAGCACAACAACAACCACAACAGGGAAGAGGGGCAGCAGCATGCAGAGTTTCAGCCCAGCTTTGACGTGTACAAAAACGTGGACTGGAGCATGCGACGTCGTGCACTGGACCGGTTCATCAACGCCGCCCGCACAGTGATCTATCGCATCCGTGCGGCACGGAGGTTGCATCGTATCCGCGCAGTGTTGGCAGAAGCCAACTATGATCGCATGCAGGTGGCACAGCTGGTTGCGGACGAGGCACGCATGGCCAGCTCGCGGCGTATCAAAGAGACAAATGCCATGCTGGCGGACGCTGTGGAGGCACCCATTGACGTGGACAAGATCCTGCCGCCTGCGTTTCCCATGTATCGGGACAGCGACTTTCGCAACCGGCAGGTGTTGGACGTGCATGAGGTGACGCAGTTTACAGACCTGGATGCGTTCAAGTTGCAGGTGCCACTGGAGTGGAAGGTGTTGGGCTACGTCGAAGAGGCGTACCCGGCGGCGGCAGCGTTGTACCTTCCCACGGAGGAGGGTCGCAGTCTGCGCGTGGGAGCCGAGGAGGAAGAGAGCATTCGTGGGCCGCGTGCGGTGCCGTTTGCCATGGAAAGCGGCTTGGTGGCCACAGTGCCGGCTAGCGTGAGTGAGACGGTGCAGCTGCCCAAGCGAGGCATCTACAAGGCCGATACGTCGCTGCAGGCGTACGAACCTGCTTTGGCCACCACTGTGGTGGATGCGGACTATGCTCTGCGTCCCTACCTCAACGTCAAGTACGATCCCAGCGTAGGTGTGTTTACGTCTGGCACGCTGAACGAACAGCTGGGGGAGAGCAGCCGGCGCGCCGAGGGTGGGCAACGCATGCTGAGCCAGACGTTTGTGAACCAGAGCGAAAACCAGCTGCAGCAGGAATTGCAAACCACGACACAGGCACTGGCTGGGGTGCGCAACCGTGACGCACAGCTCGGTCTGACACTGGTGGCTGCTGGAGAAACCGCACCAGAGGATGCCCAGGCCGCAGAGGAGGCCATGGCCATGATGGGACGTGTGCCGGTGGCTGTGATGACCATGGGCGATGTGATTGTGCCGGCGCTGATGGACGGCGCCGACAGCGACGACGACCTGAGCGACAGCGACGAGGAAGAAGACTTTGACGATTTGCTGCAGACCGGACCCAGGCAACGCCTGACCGCAGCGCAGCTGATGCAAATGCCCAGTGACGCGTGGCTGCGTGAACGCTTCTTTGTGCCCCAGCAGGACGAGGATCCGTTCCAGCAGCAGGCGCAGAGCAGCATGGAGGTGTCACGCTCCGAGCTGCGTTCCCTGTTTGCCGCTGTGCCCGATGCTGCTGTCGTGGCTGCGCGGCAGGAGGCCAAAGCGGCACGTGCACAAGCCGGACTGAGCAAGGAGCAGGCGCAAGCAGCTCCCTTGTTGCTTGGTGCAAGTGCAACAGAAGCCAAGGTGGATGGTACCACGCAGCACGGGCCCGTACCGCTGGACGTGGACAGCACACAGGAGAAGACGCTTCACCCGGGTGTGGTGAGTGTGCCTGTGGTGGCAGCAAACGAGGAGCTGAACGTGCAACGGCGACAAGAGCGTGCAAAGCAGATCGAAACGGTGTTTGGCTAGTTTTGTTTGTGTGTGTGTGTGTGTGTGTGTGTGTGTGATCTGCCTATCTGTTTGTGATCACCAGTCACCGACCATGCTGACAATGAAGCGCTTGTACAGGGCCATGAACTTTGCAACAAAGGCCTCGAGATGGAAAATGTCCTTTTGGCCGCGGCGCATGCGGTGTTCGTAAAAGGCGGCGGTGACGATGAGTTCGTACTTGAGTTCGTCATCGAGACGTACCATGAGGGCGTAGACGACGCCCTTGAGGATGTCTGCGGCAGGAATGCAGTGAGAGAGCAGTTCGTAAAACTTGCCGCGGCAAACAAGGAGCTGCTGCGGGGTCTGTTGGGCCATAATGTCGCTGGCAATGGAAGCACACACAATCTCCCAATCGGCTTGTTCGGGCACGGTGTCGTCGTAGAGGGCTTTCTGCTGGGCGACGGTTGCTTCGAGGGCGAGGAGGGAACGGCGCAGGTTGCGCTTGCTGTTGCGAGCAATGGTGAGGGCAAGCTCGTTGGGCAGATTGATGTGCTCGCATTGCGCCACTTGGGTGAGGATGGTGGCAATTGTGGCGTGGTCGGGCAGGCCGACACGAATGGGCAGGCAGCGACTGCGGATCGGGGCAAGCACCTTGGCCGTGCTGGTGCAGCAAAGAATGAGGCGGCAGGTGGCGGAGTAGCGTTCCATGGTGCGGCGGAGACTGGCCTGTGCACTTTCGCTCAGATTCTCAACCTCGGACAGGAGGACGACCTTGAATGGAAAGCGGGCGCCAGAGTCGAGAGGCGCGTTGGAGGCGACTTCTTTGATGACCTCCTGTACAACGATGCGGTCTTGCACGCCGACGTCGCTGGGGTTGATTTCAATGTGGTTGTTGCTGCTAATCACGCTGATGTCCACCTTTGTCTTGGAGGCCTGTGTGTGGGGTGTGGAGGGGTCGACGGGATGCCGGGTGAGTGATCAGTTGATCAGCTGGCCGAACCCGGAAGCCGCGCGGACAGCTGCAGGCGACAGGGGCTGGGTACACATGGCGTCAATGGCAGCAGAACAATAAACGTACGGTGCGGAACTGTTGCTTTTCAATGCGGATCTTGTCTACGCCGTCGCCAAACATCTGGCGGAGGAGGGCCATGATGCGCGTCTTTTTTCCAGCGCCGGAGCGGCCGTGGACGAGGAGGTGAGGGAACTCGGTGGAGGTAATCAGCCTGCGCAGTTGCTGTGTGACTCGTTCGTTGTACTGCAGCGAGTCCAATGAGGACGGACGATATTTGTCGACCCAGAGCATCTTGTGGTGGTGAGTGGTTGGCTGGGCCGGCGACAGGATGAAAGGTGGACAGGGAAGCGGGCGACAAGAAGAACTCAATGGCCAGTGCCCAATGACAGTTTTCATGGCGGCTACCAAAAACACAAAAGGTTCATTCGAGAGCAATGACGCACACATCATTTTCTCCCCAATGTTGGGTCTCGACAACACCTCCCCGATTCACACTGACGGTCAAATACTTGTACACGCCTGGTTGCGGGTCGGTGAGCATTGCATTGTAGCCACGCTGGACAATGCGAAACTCTGTTTGGCCGTGCTCGATGGCGGTTTGAACCAGTGCTCGCAGCCGTTCGGTGACGTCGAGATTGCCGTAGTTGGCCGATTCGACCTCGAAAAGCGGGGGACCGTTCTGCTCCAAGGCAAGGCTCCTGGACAGCGCTTCCTTGACAGCCTTTTGTCCGCACATGCGGACAAGAAAGGCTTCTTCCATTCGCTCGCGGTCGACGAGGCCGCTGACACAGACACGCAGGAGCTGTTCGTTGCGCATGCGCTCAAGAGGAAGGAAGGAGGCGATGCGCGACAGAGAGACCTTGAGTTTGGCGAGCTCATCCGTGTTCAGCAGAGCGTTGGCGGAAGCTGATTTGGACGAAGCGGACGAGGAGGAGGAGGAAGAAGAAGAGTCGTCTGCGGAAACCCATGACGTGACCGAAGTCATAGCTTCGCTGAGTTGTTGGGCAGAGATGTCCCTGGAAAGCACGTTGAAGATGCTGTGGCGGACGGTGTCCAAAAACACGCGGAAAGGAGAGTCCATGACCATGCCACTGGCCACAATGGCCTCCATTGTGTCACTGGGGATGTTCAAGAAAGATTCATGGGTGCGAATGGTCCGCCAATGAGAGGCAACGAGCTTGCTGCAAGCGAGAGCCACAGAGGTGTTTGGAGCCCGCTCAATGGCAGTGGAAAGGAGATTCAGAGCTGTGGCGACGTCCATCGAATCAATGCCCTGGCCATCGTCGATCTTGAGATTGCTAACAAAGGCGGCGCACGTGTCGAGCAGGGGCAGAACTTGGAATTCGTTTGCGATGCTGAACAGCTCCACAAGATTGTCACCTGTGACGGAAAGGTCCTCCCCATACATGAAGCGCACCATGAGTTCAAATGCAGACGGATCGTCGACGGTGATGGGCACTTCCGTTTCGGTGGACTCTTTCATGCCGACGGTGAACATTGCCGCAAACACAGGACTCTGGCCGGCGAGAATCACGCGGTGGGCTCGCACGCGAAGAGAGTCAGCCACAAGAGTGACGTCGCTGAACGCATCAGAGTTGAAATAGTCTGTAAGGGTGCGTGTTTGGGACATGAGGGCGGGTGGGTGGGATTGGATGGCCGAAGAAACGCAGCAGACGGAAAACGCGTTCGAACAGCGTGTGGAGGATGAGGGATGTGAATCCAGCGGAATTCTGGTTGAAGGGGTGTCATTGGGATTGGAAATTGTGGCCAAGCAACGCCCGGGGTTGCTCCAGCGGGGCGTCGCTCAGGTTTGCGTGGGGTTTGTGTGTGGAGATTCGAGCAAGCTGAAAGCTGTACAGAAAGCGTGCACAGACACACAAGGACTGCGGGAGTGCGCGCACAGTCAACGCAGACGCGTGTTGCTGTACTGCACAGTGGTGGATGACACTGTGGCGGTGTCGTCGGCGGCAGAGGCGGGTTCGGAGGCAGCCGCCGAAAAGTTGGGCGGAGGCATGGAACGCTTGGTCAGCTGGTTGCCACGGCGGTTGGCCAGGGCGTAGCGCACTGACTGCAGCACATAGTAGATGATCACCAGGATGATGATGAGGGGCAGACTCAGCAGGAGGAAGGCGGCAAAGGAGAGGCCCGTGAGAACGACGGGGACGATCTGCGTGCAAGTTTGCAAGTGGGTGCGGGTCCGGCTGTGAGCAGGAGGAGAGGGGCATTGGGGAAACGAGCAGCGGGAAACAAGGGAATGTGCGGCACATGTTGGCGGGAGTGTGATGCAGGACGACAAAAGTTACCATGATGGGAAGGGCAATGGCGAGAAAGACGAGCCAATGCCAGTTGCGGGAGGCGAGGCCGGAAAGGTAGTTGAGGGTGGGTCGCTTGTGGACCTCGGCGACGACAAAGTCGAGGTAGGTGGTGATGCGGATGACCAGGCGTGAGAGCTGGTCGAGGACGTTTGCCATGGTGAAGTGGGGGTGGGTTTTGGTTGGTGAAGATGGAGAGCTTGGGGGGATAGCAGGGGAAGGAGTGGAAGGAGATGGTTGGATGGGTGGATGGTTGGATGGAAGAGGGAGTTGTAGAGAGAGGGATGCGATTCGGGAGCAAAAAGAGAGAAGGGAGAACGGCCAAAAAAGAAAAAGAAGCACTCCCGACGTGGGGCTCGAACCCACGACCCTGAGATTAAGAGTCTCATGCTCTACCGACTGAGCTAGCCAGGACGAGTGACCGGTGGTTAACCGGCGCTCTAGATGCGTTCGCGCTTCATCTAAGCAGGTCGGAATGGCCGCATGTGCGCCGCGGTTCGGGTGGTGGGAAAGCACAGTTGCGACCTGACGGGTGTCAAGGTACGACTTGCAAGGCGCGTGGATGGTGCGGACTCAAGATGAGTGGAGGGATGTGGAGTGTGTGTCGACGCAGGGTGCAGTGGGGGTGGGATGGGAGCCGGTGCGGGTGTGAGCGGGGGATGTGTGTTGGGTGTGGGGCTGAGCGCGGGTCGAAGCAGCTCCTTGGTTTTCCCACTCGCCTGATGTCTGCAGTGTCTGAAGCGGAGAAGGAGTATATTGGAGAGGGTGTGGAGCACAACCATAGGAATGACGGGAGGCAGCGTACAAAAAGAAAATGCAAAAAGAAGCACTCCCGACGTGGGGCTCGAACCCACGACCCTGAGATTAAGAGTCTCATGCTCTACCGACTGAGCTAGCCAGGACGAGTGACCGGTGTTAACCGGCGCTCTAGATGCGTTCGCGCTTCGATTTTGCCGGTGGAAATCACTGATTAGATGGTGGCTCTCATATCCTCCCACGCCACACCTTGCGACCAACCCGAACTTGGAAACGTGTGCACAGCAGCACTGCATGATGTCCATGTTCCACGACACACGTATCACTCTCAGGCCCTCTCGACCGACCTTCCCCGAGAATCACTCACTGCATCCCAATGTCACCCTCCTGGTTTCACCGCCCGGGAATCATCTGCGCGCGTCTGCACATCCAACCATGTCCCTGTTGCCGAACACGCCACTGGCTCAGAAGTATCTGGACGGCCAAGAGTCTCCCAGAAGCGAGTCGCACTTGAGGTCCAAGACACCTCAGTCGGGACGCAGGAAGGGGGTGCGCAGGAGGTCCACAAGCCACAAAGCCCACAGTCCAGCCGCCCAGACATCTCCCCTGGCACGGTTCGACTCTCCTATCCACCTGCTGCACACATGGATGCCTTACAGCAGTGTGGTCAGCAAGGCCGCAGCCAAGGGAAGCCCTAGAAAGAGCACCAAGGAGGTTTCGTCGCCCAACGAATCTCTTTTGCTGCCTGAGCCCCTTGTGGGTGACGAGCGAACCACACAGCTGCACGAAGAAGGAGCACATCTTAATTTACAGTACTTGGGACAAAAGCGGGTCAACACAGACCGCAACGCCCAGAGCAGCCAGGAACACAAGGAGACCAAGGTCACGGCACGAGACGTCGTTCGACGCGACTTTATGGCGTGGCGTCATCCGGATCACGAGCACAAACGCACCTCGTCTGTACGTGTGATACACACCAACGCAAACAGCAGTGTGCTGGGCAAGCTTCTGGAGGAGGAGGACCAGGTGGGGCGGAGCAGCAGCAAGAAGGACGACATCCTCTTCACACTGCGGCAGTACAGCACGGGCGAATGGGGAGAAGTGCGCACGAAACGCAACCTGGAGAAGCTGGGCGCAGACGTGCTTTCGGGCAAGATGAACGAGCTGCTGCGCGAGGTGCAACAGGCGGACAATCTGACAGAGGTTGGACTGGCCATTGCACGAGAGGTGGAAGACAGAGGAGGTGGACATGACGACAAAACGCCCTCGTTTGGCCACACCAATGCACACAGGTCAAGCGTCGGTCTGTTCCAGAGTGAAGAGGAAGCGCGTGAGGCAACCATGCACGTTCGCACGCCTCGGCATCTGAAAGAGAGCAGCAGCAGCAGCAGCAGCATCGATGGGGATGTGTGGCTGATGGAGAACTCACCCAAGGTCAGTCGCAGGTTTGTGCAGGATGCGGACCGCATTGGCGCATTGCTGGATCTGGAAGCTGAGCAGAAGAGCCCACGGCCACGCCAGGCATCACCCCATGTGTTCCAACCCCACACCGTCTCCACCCTTTCTCTGAGCGATCAAGAGAAGCGTGTTGGGCACAAGAAAACTGGCACGCCGTCGCCAAAGCGCCAGCAGGACCAGATCGATTTGGCTCTGGACGAAGAGGGAGCTGTGCTCGAGGCATCCACGCAGACTCACACTCCGACACACACGGGAAGAAAAGTGTTTGCGCATGCAAACGTGTCATCTGCATTCTGGTAGCTGGTCAGCCCTTGAAATCAAAGAGCAAACAAAAAGTCGGCCAGCTCGCCACCCACAGGAAGCTCGTCCACGTCCAATTGTTTCCTTCGTGCGTCCAACGCGCCGTTGAGTTGCGTGTGCAATGTGCTTGCCATAAGGCTGGCTGTCTCCAACATCTGCTGGATGCTGGAGACGTCCAGGCCGCCTGTGCCTCCCTTCTCCATGCCACACACGTTGCCGGCCTCGTTGATGGCCACGGCCAATGTGCTCGTGACGCACTGCTCCTCCTCCAGGGAAACGTCCACCACAAAGTGGCTGCCGATCTGTGACAACGACACAATCACAGGCAACTGCCCTGCGTCCAAGTTGGGCACACTCGGGTCTTGTTCGTCCTTCACCTCCAGCTCAAACTCGGAGCTGTCATCCCCCACATACACTACATCGATCTTGGGAACGTTTGTCGTTCGCAGAGCTGCGCACACAGCTACTCCGAGACAATCCAGCAGATTGCCTCCGTAGTCCAGCACCAGCGCGTCCACATGAAGCACCCAGCACTGTTGCCCCGGTACAATGGACAGTTGCGCGCGGTCAAACACGTTGTTGTTGCCGTAGAAGCGTTGCAGCGCGCCCGCCAGTGCTACATTCAGCTCGTTTCCGCCTTTGCCCTCAAACTCCGGCGCCGCACTCGGTGAACAGTCCACATGGAACTCGATACGGCCGTGTGATGGCTCGCTTTCGTCTGGCATGCCAATCTCTGCTTTGACAGTGACCAGAACCTGTGTGGATTCTCCCAGCTGGACGTTTGCACTGCCATTGGCTTGTGCAATCACGCTCGTCTGCACAACCATCGGCCGAAAGTCTGTCCGCTGCCTCCCGTCATTCCTATGGTTGTGCTCCACACCCTCTCCAATATACTCCTTCTCCGCTTCAGACACTGCAGACATCAGGCGAGTGGGAAAACCAAGGAGCTGCTTCGACCCGCGCTCAGCCCCACACCCAACACACATCCCCCGCTCACACCCGCACCGGCTCCCATCCCACCCCCACTGCACCCTGCGTCGACACACACTCCACATCCCTCCACTCACCTTGAGTCCGCACCATCCACGCGCCTTGCAAGTCGTACCTTGACACCCGTCAGGTCGCAACTGTGCTTTCCCACCACCCGAACCGCGGCGCACATGCGGCCATTCCGACATGCTTAGATGAAGCGCGAACGCATCTAGAGCGCCGGTTAACCACCGGTCACTCGTCCTGGCTAGCTCAGTCGGTAGAGCATGAGACTCTTAATCTCAGGGTCGTGGGTTCGAGCCCCACGTCGGGAGTGCTTCTTTTTCTTTTTTGCCCGTTCTCCCTTCTCTCTTTTTTTGCTCCCGAATCGCATCCCTCTCTCTACAACTCCCTCTTCCATCCACCCATCCAATCCATCTCCTTCCATATACTTCCCCCTGCTATCCATCCAAGCTCTCCATCTGCACCAACCAAAACCCACCCCCACTTCACCATGGCAAACGTCCTCGACCAGCTCTCACGCCTGGTCATCCGCATCACCACCTACCTCGACTTTGTCGTCGCCGAGGTCCACAAGCGACCCACCCTCAACTACCTTTCCGGCCTCGCCTCCCGCAACTGGCATTGGCTCGTCTTTCTCGCCATTGCCCTTCCCATCATGGTAACTTTTGTCGTCCTGCATCACACTCCCGCCAACCTGTGCCGCACATTCCCTTGTTTCCCGCTGCTCGTTTCCCCAATGCCCCTCTCCTCCTGCTCACAGCTGGACCCGCACACCCACTTGCAAACTTGCACGCAGATCGTCCCCGTCGTTCTCACGGGCCTCTCCTTTGCCGCCTTCCTCCTGCTGAGTCTGCCCCTCATCATCATCCTGGTGATCATCTACTATGTGCTGCAGTCAGTGCGCTACGCCCTGGCCAACCGCCGTGGCAACCAGCTGACCAAGCGTTCCATGCCTCCGCCCAACTTTTCGGCGGCTGCCTCCGAACCCGCCTCTGCCGCCGACGACACCGCCACAGTGTCATCCACCACTGTGCAGTACAGCAACACGCGTCTGCGTTGACTCTGCGCGCACTCCCGCAGTCCTTGTGTGTCTGTGCACGCTTTCTGTACAGCTTTCAGCTTGCTCGATTCTCCACACACAAACCCCACGCAAACCTGAGCGACGCCCCGCTGGAGCAACCCCGGGCGTTGCTTGGCCACAATTTCCAATCCCAATGACACCCCTTCAACCCATCCTCTGCATCACTTCCTGCCATCCACGATCACTGTCGTCGTCAAGGGATCCTGCGCCAAGGGACGCCTTTTCCTGCCTGTGTGCCATTCGCACACCCAATTTCATTCACATCCACTCAACAGCCAGCCACTCTCCGTTCCACCCATCTTGCTCTCCCATCTCGTTTTGCGCAACTACGACTCGTTCAGCCGCGACGAAATCGTGCGCAGTTTGCTATACACCTTGCCTGCAGGCGAGCCCATGATCAGGTCTGAGATTGCACCGCGTGCAATGGCAATGTTTGCATACGATCCCAGGATGCTCACCTTGCTCCCTGCCACCACAATACGCGTACGCGTTGTGTTTTCAATCGTGTACAACGTCTGTCCGTCCTTGCCCACCACACGCGCAATCGCTCGGCTCAGGTTGTCTCCGCTGATGATTTTCACTGCACACCACACACACACCCCATCCCATTCCGTCCATCCGTGTCAGCCACTCTCCCCTAAGCCTCTTCCCGGAAAAACCACTCGCCGGGCGCTGCTGAAAAATCCGTGGGGACCCCCCCCCACACATGCAACACCGGCGCCCCTTGCCGCTCTGCACACGCAAACTCACCGTCCTTAAACTCAAAGGTGTCGATGTACAGATCGTCCATGCGTGTCAACGCCACTGCGTCGTCCAGCTCAAACCCCAGCAAGAACGCACGCACAAAGTCCTGACCCAGCTGCAGCGCATTTGCCTCCTCCGTGTACTCGTTCGTCTTCAGCTCCACCACACGCGTCCGTGTGTTTACGCGCGCGTCCAGTCCCAACTCGTCCACAAGCACGTCACAGATGTCATCCCATGCGTCATGCAGAGGCGTGTATCGATGAGGGGGGATCGAAATCCGCCGTCCTTCAATCGCCCCAGCCAGCTCCTTCGCACTCAGCTTCCCAAACTTGGGCTTCTTCTTCCCCTTGCGTGACGAAGACGATGACGACTCCTCCACGTCCAGCGCGTCCTCCTCCTCCACTTCGTCCACGTCGTACTCCTCCTCCTCCAGCTCCTCTTGTTCGATCACAACCACGTCTTCGTCGTCAACCTGCATCTCTTCGACGGACGGACGACTTTGCTTTTTGCTGTGCTTCTGCATGCGCAATCACTTCCTCATTTCTCCATTCGTTGACTACATTCCCCTTGCCCCTTCCCCCAGCCCCTCGTCCTCGCCTCACGAGTCTCCCCTTGGAATCAGCACGCCACGCAACGGTTCCAGCTTTGGCAGCTTGATCCGCTCTTCCTTGCCTCCGTCCCGCTTCTTCTGCTTTGAAAATGCCGCCCTCGCTCGCTCCAGCCGCTCCAAACGTGCGTCCATCAGCCCCACTGCGTCCACACTGTCCGGTACGTGCACCATACGTACGCGAGCCCCTTTGATAAACAACACATCCAGCTCCTCCGCCTTTTTCCACCTCCTCTTTAGCTTTGCGTCCACCATAATCATGCTACAGTTCCGCAATCCATGCGCCGTCCGTGTCAGTATTCGTCCTGTGGTCTCCTCTTCTCCCTCTTCCTGCCACCCCACCCGCGCTTACTTGAGGTTGTCATCCACATCCCGCAGCGTGCCCTGCACCCACGTGTCGTTCACCATCTCCATCTCCACCGCCGTGTCCACAAGCTCCTTCAGCAGGTAGCCCAGCGAACGTGGCATCGGATCCCGTCGCTGTTTCCCTCGCCGCATCTTGCTGCTGCTCGACATGCCCTCGGCCCCACTGCTTCCACTGCCTCCCTCGACGCCGACGCCACTCCACCCAATCGTTTCTCCCTTTCCACCCGAACAACCCCTTTCCTTACAGCGGCCATGCTCAAGAAGCTCTTCAAATCCAAAAAGGCGGCTGTGTTTGGCACAGCCCTCGCCTACTGGTCCGAGCCGCCGCCTATCATTCCCCTCTGCATTGATTTCGTCACACGCTACGGTTCGTTTTCTCTCCCTCTCCCTCTCCTGTGCCCTCCATCCATCCCGTCGCTCCTGCGTCGTCCCTGCCTGATATCTCCTGACACTCTTGCCCACTCCCCAGGCCTCTCCGAGACCGGTATCTTTCGTCTCAGCGGCTCCGCCGACGAAATCCAGCGCTTCAAAAAGGAATTCAACAAAGGTGCGTCCTCCACTGCACACATGCCACCCTACCTCCCTTGCCCTGCTTTCCCGTGTTGCTTGCCTTGTTCCTCCGCCATTGCCGCCCATACCCGTCTCGTCTGACCCGCTGTGTGCTCCCTGACGGTCCCGCAAAACCCGTTGCACGCAAAATCCGCGCCCCGCTTGCAGGGAAAAAGGTCGTGTTTCCCACCAACACCGATCCTCACGTGGTCGCAGGCCTGCTTAAGCTCTACCTGCGCGAGCTGCCCGAGCCCCTCTTTACCTTTGACCTCTATCCCGCCTTCCTCATGGTCGCCGACCAGCCCCTGCGCCGTGAACGCATCGAGGCTCTCCGCTCCATTGTCGCCGCCATGCCCGCCATCCACCAGACTCTCAGCAGCGTACGTTTTGGTCCTTGGCCCGTGTCGTATTGGCCTTGTGCCAACCACCGTACGGCCCTATCCCTGCACCCACCACATATGTGTTTTCCCGCATGGCCAGCACATACCCGTGTGGGCCCTTTCGACCGAGGAGGGTTTTTTCAACAACCGCTCTTTTGGTCCACGCAGCACCTGCCCCCCACGCTGCCTGCGCGTCACCATGTGCACTCACACCCATTGATGTTGCTACGTCCCTTGGTGGCCCTTTCCCGCGCCCCTCCCCCCCCCCACACACACACACACACAGTATCTCTGCTGTTTCCTCAACTTGGTGTCAAAGGAGCAGGAGGTGACGAAAATGACCCCCACCAACCTCGCCATTGTCATGGCACCCAATATCCTGCGCCCGCAGCAGGAAACCCTGGGCAGCATGATGACCGAGGCGCCCACGTGCTGCCAGATTGTGCAGTTGATGATCGAAGAGTACGATCTGGTGTACGGCGACGGCGACATTCCCCTGTTTGAAGACGAAGCCAAACTGCGCGCAGAGCAGGACACGCGCCGCACACGCGCCCTCTCCATCCTGCAGAGCACATTTGAGGAGGATCAGGACCAGCACTCGGCCAATGTCCAGTACGGCATGATCAACATTGCCGACGAACTGCGTCGCGGAGCCCTGAAACATGCCATGCGCAAGGGCGCACGCGCCGTCGAGGAGAAGCAATCCATGCTGGAGACTCTCATTGATGAGGATGAAGGCGACGAGTCCTCCTCCTCATCATCGTCATCATCCAACATGGACCGCACCTCATCCATGGCCGCCGTCCAGTTTGACGACGAGGGCAACGTCATCAGCATGGGCGAGCCTTCTGCACCCCCACCCACCCTCACGGACCAGGAATACAAGGCCGCGGCTCTGGTGGTGGCCTATGACGATGACGATGACGATGACGACGACGACGACGACGTCCAAGACGGCAATGACAACAACAACAACAACAACGGGGGTGCACAGGGCAACAGCAGCAGCAGCAACAACAACAACATTAGCAACAACGGCCCGCAGGCACAGCAGGCTGCAGCCATGGCAGGATTGGCCAAGGCGGCGACGTCGCGGTTTGCACGGTACAGTGACGACGACGACGACGACGACGATGCTGGGGCGGGACGTCCTCCGCCACGACCCATCCCACGCAAGCAGACGATGGACCAGCTGGTGCGCCTGCAACGCATCATTCCCGATCGCGACGATGAGACAGCACGCATGCAGCGTGCAGAGCAGGAAGAGAAGGAGCGCGAGGAAGCCCTCGCCAAGGCTCGCTACGACGAGGACGAGCAGCTGCAGCAGTATTCCCACACCTCTTCCTCCTCCTCCTCCTACAATGACTCGGACAAGGGCAAGCAGCAGGCCAATGTACAAACCCAGAAGCCTCAGCTGCCACCCCCTCGCAAGCCACAACAGCAGCAGCAGCAGCAGCAGCAGCAGCAACAACAACAACAACAGCAACAGCAACAGCAACAGCAACAACAACAACAGCAGGACTCTACCGAGAATGTAATTAACCAACTGGTGGCTGGCATCCTGGCAGGACGCACTGCAGACGTCAAGGCGTACATTCAGTCGCTGCCCGAGGCCTTCCGCGAACCCATCAACAAGGCTCTCATTGCACGCCTGGAAGCCATCCGAGCGGGCAAAGAGACATTCCCGGCACAATAGAACATACGACAGAACATCACTCTTTCCTCCCTCCAGCCCAACCCTACACCCTACCATGCTGCTGCGTCCTCCGTCCCGTCTGGTCGTTTTGCGATGCGTGGTGTTGTTGGTGTGCCTGTGCCTGCTGCCTGCATGCACCCAAGCAGCACCCACTGCTGATCCTACCTCCACACCCACGCCCACGCCTGTGCCACGCGACCCCGACGGGCGCTTTGTGTCGCCCAAGAACAACCCCACAGGCACCCTCGGCCTCGACTGCAAACTGCAGTTCCAGCTCGCAGAGTGCGGAAAGCAGCTCGTGTGTATAGATGGCATCTGCAGCTACTGCCAAAACACAACCCAATGCGAGTCTCCACAGACTGTCTGCCGTCCCGTCCGCGACGCAGGCGGCTCCATCTGCGCCCACAAGTCGCTCTTCCCGCACTTCAACGGCCCCGACTTTTTCGGCACCTTCCTCGCCTTTATCGCAGGTGCGTGCCCATGCACATCCGCCCAACCCTCCCTCTTCCACATTGCCCTCCCCTTGCCCTCCCATCGCCTCTCTCCCATGCCTTCCCCACACGCCAGGGGCCTGCCTTTCCCCACCCCGGGGGTCCCGCGAACACAATCCCCCTCCGCCTCCCGGCGTGTTTGCCACCTCCCGTCCTGCCGCCTCTGCTCACATGGACGTCCTTCTGCACGTGACACCCTTTGGATGCACCCGTGTGCGTTGTGCCTTCCACCACAGCTTCGCTTGCTGCTGCAGGCGGCATTGGCGGCGGCGGTCTGTACGTGGGCCTGTTCATCCTCCTTGCGCAATTTCCCACGCAGACAGCCATCCCACTGAGCAAGGCCACCATCTTTGGCGGCTCCATCGCCACCTTTATCAAAAACTTTGGCCAGCGGCACCCTGTGGTCAACCGGCCGCTGATCAACTATGACGCGGCGTTTGTGGGCGAACCGCTGACCATGGCCGCCACCATTCTCGGTGTTTTCCTTAACGTCGTGTTTCCCACCTGGCTCATTGTCTTTCTGCTGACCACCACCTTGGCCGTTGCCTCCTGGCGCACCTTCAAGCACTTTCGTGAGCTGCATCGGCAAGAATCCTCCCCGGATTGGGTGCACTTTGCACGCGACGAGCTCGCCACCGAGGCCGAACGCCACGATTTGCTGTCGCCCTCCGCCGCACACCCGTTTGCCGACTCGGACGAAGACGACGACGACGATGACCTCCTCCACGACGACGGCGGCATCCGCACCATGGCCCTCCACGAGGGCGACGACGAACAGGGCCGTGCAGGCGCCAAGAATCTGTTTCGTGAGGAGCAGTTTGCCGTCCACCAAATGATCTTCAAGGAAAGCAAGACGGCCTGGGATAAGATTGCTCTCCTCGTCTTTGTCTGGTTCTTTGTCCTCTTTGTGTCGCTGAGCAACGGAGGCCACGCCATGCCCTCCATCCTGGGCATCAAGAGCTGCACCTGGGAATACTGGTCCGTCATCTTTTCCGTGCTGCCCTTTGTCCTGCTGGCCACCGCCTGGGCTGCACGCAGGCTCCACAGCGACTTTGAGAACAAAGTCCGCCTGCGCTACCCGTTCCCCGAAGGCGACATTCATTGGACCATCGACAACATCCTCCTGTACTGCATGTACAGCTTTGTGGCTGGTATCATGGCTGGTCTTCTGGGCATTGAGGATGCCCTCATCAAGTCGCCCCTGCTGCTGCACATGGGCATGAATCCGTACATCGTCGCCCCGACCACCAGTTTCATGATCCTTTTCACCGCATCTGCCACCACACTGCAGTATCTCGTCCTAGGCCTCCTTCCCTACGACTATGGCTTCTGGTATACCTGCGTGGGCTTTGCAGGCGCCCTCACAGGGAAGACCATCATGAACTGGCTCATCAAGAAGCACAGGAAGCTGTCCTACATCACCATGGTCATCTCCATTGTCCTCAGCGTCAGCTTTGTCCTCATGGCCATCACAGGCATCAACGAAGTCTCGGATGACATCACCGCAGGCCGCAGCCTTGGGTTGTCACGATTTTGCTAATCTCATCTTCACAGTACAACACACACACACACACACACACATTGTTCATTGCTCATTGCCCGTACACCAGCGGATCCAACAGTTTGGTCCACTGTGCCACCGTCCATGTGCTGTCCGCGTCGGCGACATGGACGCCGTTGACAAAAAAGGTTGGGGTGGCTCGCACGGCACGCACGATGGCGTACTGCCAACTGCCGATGGCCTGTTCATACACAACATCCGATTGCATGGCTTTCACAAACGCCTGTTGGTCATCCATGCCACACTCACTGGCAAACTGCGCAAAGAGCTCCGTCAGTTCGGCCTGGCTTTTGTTGAACGAAGGGGCATTGTAGAACTGATCCTGTTCCGCATACAGCTTCTCAATGTACTTGACTTCGCCTCCAGGCATGAGCTGTGCAAAGGCAGCCACGGCTGAGGCGCTGAGGAAGCCGGAACGGTGAAAGGGAAGCGGAAACGGGTGCAGGACCAGGCGAAGCGGCATCGAGCCGTTTGCTGCGTTGCCGTTGTAATGCTCCATCACACTCTGGATGGTGGGGAAGGCTGTCTTGCAATACGGACACTGGAAGTCCAGGAAAAAGTCGAGATGCACCGAATCGACCAGCGGGGATCCCAGCCGGTAGCCAGGCGTGCGTCGCTCAAAGTGGTCGCCCATGCAACACGTCGCACACAATATCAGCAGTACAGCTGCAAGGAGAGGCAGTCGATGTGTCGCAGTCGTCATGCCGAGGCCCGTTACAGTTAAGTTCAGCGCGCTGTGCACACCTGGATTTTCAAACAAACTCCACACCAGAGCGATCACAAACAGTCACATGCCCACGTCGGGAAAGCGGAGATCAGCATGATACAGGCAGACCTCGCCACTGTTATGATCTTGGCACGTGTGCATCAAAGGAGGTCAACAGCTGCCGGCTGCGCGCGGAGTCGCATCAAACACAATGTCATCATCCAGCAGCCGCGATGACGCCGTAGATGGCATTGTTGAATCCATCTTAGGGCAGCAGGACGTCCTTGCTGCCAGATCGGTTCGTGTGGACGACTTACCGCCCAGCGTGCGAAAGGTTGTGACTGCATTCGATGGAGATGCACAAGCGGTTGTCGAAGTTACGATGGACGCCACAGGCCAAACACACAAGGTGTGGCGGCCCAGCAAGGCAGTACTGCTCAAACACATGCGCATGATGGCCGGAGAGGAGACAACAGCGCCGCGCGAACATCCACCTGCGCAACTGCCACAGAACAGTCATTCATTGAACGCCCCTGCCCTGGCAAGCAGAATTTCCGAGGTTGCCGACCCCGAAGGAGACATGATGGTGGTCTGTGTCGATGGTGGTGTCCTTTGTACGTGCAGTGACTGGCTGGCTGGCGCCAAAAACGCCCAAAAACGCAACGGCCAACTGACACACTGCTGCCGTTCTTCACACGCCCCTCCTCATCCTCCACAGACAAAAGCATTTGGCTGCACGCAAACCTGGAGGAGAAAACACAAGAGCAAGTGCAAACGCACATCAGGACCAAGGCAAACGAAGTCATTGACGAGGTGACGCAGTTGAAAAAGGAGTTGGACGCGAGAGGTGTCAATGCCGCCATCCTGCTGTTCCTGGATCACCACGCTGCCCCCGAAGACTTTGCAGGCATGCAAACCCACTTCAAGGACAAGGTGCATGTCCAGGATCTGTTGAGGCATCTCAGCCACTCCGCATCAAACAAGAAGCCGCCCAGCTATGAGGTGAGGCATCCATTTTTGTGCCCATGCCATTCTCTCATTTCCCTCGCTCACACCCATCCTCCACCCAGGACATGCTGTGGCAATGCAGGTCGTACCTGACGTATGGCTACTTGCACGAGTACCTCTCCAGGTCCATTCCACGGCACGATTGGACCCAGCCGATGCAAGAGACGCCTGGCGTGTTTCTGTCGCCTGCACCAACGACGTCGGCCTCTTTGGAAGCTGAGGAGGCAATGGCTGCCTTCTTTTCAGCTCATTATGACCGGTACCAACACGTCTTTGTGCACACTGACTCCGATGTGGTGCGACTGGCCCCCACCGTTTCTGCGTCTTTCTTCAGTGTGCATCCCACAGAACCGCTACTGGCATACGAGGTGACTGAGTTGACCAGGTATCAATTGAACACGTTCGCTCTGCTCACTGGCAAGCGAGATGGCATCCCGTCGCGGGTCCCACTGCTTTCAAAGTACTCAACACTGGTTTCAAAGGCTTGTGGTGTCGCGAGCACCGAGCTGATCGTACCGACGGGGTTTGAACCCCCAAGCACAGGCGACAACCATCTCTCCGTCGTTCATATCGATTCTCTCCAGCATCTGGTGGAGTACCTGTCGAAGTCGTTCACTGCCAAGGAGAGCAAGCTGCTCAGCGACTACCAAGCCCTGTCTGCCGGATCGAGACAATTGCTTGAGGATGACCTGTATGACAGTGCAGTGTACATGGACTCACCATGGGTGAGTGTGTTTCACAGGCGACGGCAGAGCCAGCGCATCCAGAGCCAAATCCCCAACAGTGTGAGCAAAGAGGCCTTGGAGGGTTTGTACCAGCAGATGGTGGACCAGAGCAAGGGCGACAAGGGTGCCATGGTCCGGGCCTTTGAGTCCTTCTTTGCCCAGCGGCTGCGCAAAGAAGGGACGGCGAATTTGCCGGAATCCTGGGACTCGTTTTCCACCGCCAAACGACAGGTGGCGTATGTACTTGTCGGACAAGCCTTTTCTGTCGTTGTGGATAAGAGTGGGAATGTACAGGACCTTGTGATTGTGGGTGCCGGTTCGCCAGAGCGAATCCATGGAATCCATGGGCTGGACACAAGGAACACACGGACAGGGAGGGCAAGGAAGACACTGGTAGTGCTGAACAACGCGTATGATGTGCTTCTGGATCTGGAAGAGGCACACAACGATGCGGAGGACGCTGGCGGGGACGTCGTGTTGATGGCCGGCGACCATTTTCGCGAGGACAAACAGAGTCACACGCACACGATCTCCGTGTTGGGTGACGCGCAACGGTTGGCAGAGGAGGTCAAGCACCTGTTGGAGCGTCTGCAAGCTTCAGCAAGCATGCAAATGAGAGTGACGATCAGAAGGACCCAGCTGAAACGCGTCTGCAAGATGGAACTCGAGTGTGGAGGAGACGTCGTTTCAAGCAGCCTCTGCGACGCCATGGCCAACTACTGGGACAGGGTCGACGCTGAACTCATTCAAAAGGCACTGTCGCTTCGTGACAAGATGGATACGGCCGAGTTGAGCAAGAAACGGCCGCGGAAGCGTATCCAAGCATATGCACGCGAGCATGGCCTGCTTCCCTTGTACTACTCGCTGTTGTACAGAAAGCAGCGTCGCATGAGCGTCAGCGAGAAGCGCGAGGAGGGTCTGCTGAGTCTGGAAGAAGAGGCCACAAAGATGTTTGGGAAGCGGATGCGCGAAATCGGGGAAGACGGCGTCCTCGCTGCCTGTGCTTGGGTCGGTGCCTTGGATGGAAAGACGGCACCGGATCACCTGTGTGGTCTGGTGGACTCGGACGTCTCGATGATCCCTTTGAAGGCCGGCGCCGCGGCCAGCGAGAACGCGGCTGATTGGTCCGCCGAAACGCATGCCGTTGTTTCAGACCTCTCTTCTGCAACACAAGCCTTCGGGAGGGCCACACTGGTGATGCTGAACGTATTCGTGAAGCTTCTCCCTTATCTCCTGCAGGATGCCGTTCGTTCTGTTCCCAAACGTCGAACAACACGCGCAGGTGAAACGGGCGACGCTGTGCCCGTGGATTCTCCCCTTCTGACCCTGCGACTGGACAAGCTAGCAAGGAGTGTGGCGAACGCACTGGCACAGAGCCACGATGGCAAGGTGTTGGTGCTGGACGTGCAGGCCGCAGGAAATGCTGGTTGGAGTGCAAACGAGCACTGGTCCTCCAGGTGCCTCCCGTCACCGCTCCAAATTGCGGATGCCCCCGCCGGGCCTGGTTGTGTGCCACTGGTGGAAGCCCTGGACGAGGACACCAAGCGCGGTTTGGCTGCAGTCGGCAAACACGGAGCCAGCTGTGCACAGGACATGATTGTGCTTGTTCAAGGCGCAGCGCGGGCATGCGCTCTGCACGCAATGCTGCCTGAAGACGTCACATCTCTGGGCATGGAGGCAGCGAGCCAGGTGATTGCAGACTACCTCAACGACAACGGCAAGGAGAGCACAAAGCCAAGGACGGCCGCCATGGTGCGCAAGCGGCTGAAGGAGGTCAATCTCACGCAAATCTTCGAGTCACCCGTCGCAGCCTCCTCCTCCTCCTCCTCCTCCGCCGCCGCCTCCGCCGCCTCCTCCTCATCCTCATCCTCATCCTCATCCTCATCCTCATCCTCATCCTCATCCTCATCCTCATCCTCATCCTCATCCTCATCCTCATCCTCCTCCTCATCCTCCTCAGCCTCTGCCTCGGGAACATCTGATGGGGCAGATTCTTCCGTGTCCGATTCAGACCCCGATGCACTGAAACAGGCAGCACTGCAGGCGTTAAAGACAATCCACTTCACCGCGGACCACCTGTATGCGGATGGCGACGTGAAAGACCTTTTGGATGCTGTGAGCACGCTGAAGGCAGGCGAGCAGCCGCTGAACCTTCCCCAACAGGTCAATCCAGAGGCGCAGGTCATGTACACGCCGACAGACTATTGGAACATCCTCCGCACGTGGGAGAGCACCGGAAACGCCACCGTGGAGAACCTTCAGGCCTGGGCAAACGATGCGGACAATCCCGGTGAGCTGCACCAGATTGTCATGCAAGAGAAGGACACGTTGTGTGCCAACATCGACTACTTGCAAACGCTCGTTGAGGCATGGTTATCATGTAACAGCCTCGCTCAGCATCGTGCGAGGACGACACAACCACCCCTTGTGTCACTCATCTTCACACCGGATTTGCTTTCTGCATCGCCCAGCCAGCTGTCTGGCTATTGGGGCAGTGCTGCGCGGCACATGGGCACGTGGAAGTACTGCCGTCACAAGCAGGCACCCTTATTGTCCCTCCTGAGCCTGGTGGACTCGTACCTGGACCCCAAAATCTGTGGATGCTTTTTTCTGGATGAGCTCTTTGAGACCTCACAGCGCAGCGTTGCGTACCTGCTGCCTTTCCTGAAAAAGTCACACAACGCTGCTGTCATTCTGACAGCATCTGTGCGATTGCTCGGCCGCGAAAGAACTGTGCGCCTGCTTCGCGCCAGCGGCCACAACGCCGAACAAGCAAACAAGCTGCTCGATTGTATTCCCCGGGAGCAGGCATTGACTCCAAAAGGAGCCCTGTTTGAGAGGCAGGTGCTGTTCCGCAAGCCGCCGCAGACGTGGATGAACGAGGCGGTGATGCTGATTCTGGACGGTGGCAAGACCAAAAATCACGCAGCGCTCTTTGCCCCTTCTGCTGAGCCTGAGTTCCGACGAGGTTCACGTGTGTACGGCACGCTCGTGCGCGTGTCCACTACCTCGCACAGGGGAGAGTTGGTGCAAAGACGTGGGCACAAGCGCTCAAGCGGCGAACACACGCCAGCATCCAGGGCTCAGTCAGCTCGCTGCAAGAATGCGCAGGCTCAGCGATGCTACACGGCGGCAAAGTCATATGCAAAAACGTTGCACAGGAAGCACGTGCTGACTGTGGCAGGGCCACAAACCTGGACGGGGGGCAACTTCACCTCCTGGACCTCGAAGCTTGCATTGCACACCCTGGTGCTCATTGTATCCGAGTACAACACCACGAAGAACCACTCACGGTGCCATGGAGAAGTTCAATACTGCCATGCCTTGGGCAGCACGAAAAAATCGATGGGACGCTGGGTTGGTTGTCAAGAGTGTGTTGCACAACACGGGTGTCGCAGTGCCACGGCAGGGGCACGTGCAGCGGTTCAGGCGTGTGCAGGGGCCCACAGCATGCGAGTCATCAATCGAGATGTCAACGCTCTGCTCAATATCGCGATCTTGGCCGTGTGCCTCCTCACGCAAGGAAGACGTCCAGCTGGCCTGCAGCGAATCCACAAGGACGACGACGACAACGACAACTGACCATCAACGACAACGACTGGTACTTATCTAGGACCGGCGTAGCGCCGACGCGGCCGTAGTGAACACGTTTCCAGGGGAGAGAGATTTTTTGTGGGAAGTGTGCACAGCACGCTGCGCTCAGCAATACAGTGTTGTTGGCTCCGGCTGCGTGCACGCAAATTCTCCGAGCAATGCCACATCCCATTCCAACGCAAGGGAACCACAGTGCATCCACCTCAACACAATCAATGCACATGTTTTCATTTACGTACGCACGTGCGTGACGTCCGTGCCGTTGATGACCTTGTCGAGAAAGTTGATCCACTGCTGGCTGGTCCATGTGCTGTCAGCATCCACGACCACACCGTTGACGTGGAAGAAGGGAGTGCCAAACACGCCGCGGGCACCTGTGCCAAACTTGAAATCGTACACAACCTTGTACCACGTCTCGGAACTGGTCAATTGTTGCTTAAAGGCAGTCGTGTCGCTGATTCCCAGGTCACTGGCATACTGTGCAAACAGGTCTTCCATCTCCGGATCCGTCTTGTTGGCAGAGGGACCATTGTAGAAGTTGGGCTGCTCCATGAACAGCTTGTCAATCATCTCAAAGGCGGCCGCGTTCATGTCCGCCCCGGCGTTGGCTGCCTGCATCTTGGCATACGTGTAGACGGTGGAGGCGGCAATAAAGGCGTTGCGGTGGTACGGAAGGGGCACCGGGTGGACGGTGAAGCGAAACGGAGCGTTTGTGGCACCGGCGTCCACGCCAAAGTGGGCCAGCATCTTCTTCACGTGCGGGTACGCCGCCAGACAGTCGGGACATTGGAAATCCCAGAATGCGCTCACTTGCACCACAGTTGCTTTGTCCGACCCGATGGAGTAGCCCGGGTAGCGGTTCTGCAGGGGTGGGTCATACCCGGCCGGAATCCCAACGTTGTCCATCACCGCCGGGTGTGTTGCGTGCGGCACCGGCATCGCTGCCACAACACTCGCCAGCGTCACAATCCCAACCAACAGGACGATCGCACGAGAGCAAGCCATGAGCGGGAGTTCAGAAATGTTTGGTGGACACGACGCAGCGCGCTCGCTGGCAAACCAAACACAGTACGCTTCCTCCACAGCAGCACGCAGCACTCTCGTCCACACACGCACACACACACACACACACACACACACACACACACGTTTTACACGCACGGTGGTTGGAGTCAGTAGCTGACGCACACACGCTCGCACAGAAATGTCCAAGCTTTCGCTGCTTCTGATTGCACTGCTGCTGAGCGCTGCGTTTGCCATGGCTGCTGAGGAACAGCAGGCCCAGGCCGAACAGACTGTCGAGAAGGATGCTGTCAAGGAGGAGGGCTCCGCCGTGGAATCGGCTGGCGAGTCTGAGGAGGAGCAGGAGGGCGAGAACGAGGTGGAAGAGGGCGCCGAGGACGACGAGGAGGAACGCCTCGCCAACGAGGAGGACGCCGAGTTGAGCGCTGCTGAGCAGCAGCAGGACAACGAGGAGGACTCTGACAACAGGTAAGTGTGGATCATGACACGTGCGACAGCAGCACACAGACGGACGCGACACCTCCCGCTCGAGCTTGAAAAAGTTTTTGGCGAAGCGCAGCCGCTCCAGCGCCCCTTCCGAGGCCGCTGGACGGGTGTAGGGAACGCATGTGCGCATGCAAACATGCCTCCTGCAGACTACAGTTGCACGCAATGACAATAGGGACGGTGTTGTGTGTCGAGAGGGGCGAGGAGAGGCACAGGCAAGGGACAAACACTGACGCAGGATTGGGGACGGTGGAAAAAAAAAAACCACCCATTTTGGGCGAATCGAACCCTGGCTGGTGTCACAAACGCGGCATGGAACAGTGAGGTTGAGGAGGAGGACAGCTCGGACGATGCGGACGTGGAGGGAGCTGAGGATTCCGACTCTGCCCTGGACGACGACGTGGAAGACGAGCTGGACGAGAACCTGGAAGACGACCTGGAGGACGAGCAGACCATGGAGAACAGCAACGTGGTGAACGACTCTGACGAGGAGGAGGAGAAGGAGAAGCACCTGCCTGGTGCCGCATGCCGTCAGCTGGCCAACGAGCTGGACGACTACACGGATTGCCCGCCTGCACACGTGCTGGCCACCCTGGTGCACCAGTACAACATGAACCCGGATGACCCCAACTACCAGCAGCTGTACAACGATGCACGCAACCGCTTCGCAAGCTGCAAGTACGACTGTGGAGCCAAGAGCAGCAGCGGTGGCTCTCGAAACGCAAACCAGCCCAACGACCACCCGCTCGCCGATTCCGACGTCGATTCCACCAAGATGTCCCAGGAGGAGTTTGTGGCCAAGTTTATGCACGTGCAGAACCTCAAGGACTCTGACACCTGCTGCACTTGGTGGTGCTGCTTCAACCTGTGCCGCTAAAGGTCTTCACTCAATGAAAGTTTTCTCCATTTTTCGTGCCCTGCTCGCCTCGGCGTCTGGGCAGCTGCCCATGCCAGCGCTTCCCACACACCAAGCAATGCTAAACAATTGCAATTGCAGATGGCCTCAAGTCATGGTCGCCCTCACGGCGCCACGATGGCCAGGTCGTCCAGCGAAGCTTTGCCCTTGATCTCCAGGCCCTCCTCGTTGGCAAGGTGCAGAAGGCAGATGAAGCAGTAGGGAACCGAGACGGAGGAGAGTTCCTGCTTTTTCAGCATGACCTGTGGCAGGGCACCCATCACTTCCTGGAATGACTTGCCCTCCTGCGCGTGTGTTTCCTCACGCAACTCTTGACTCAACTTTGCCGTCGTCTGCTCGAGCCGCGGCACCACCGCGTCGTCCGTCACCGCACCCCACAGACTGGCCTTCAACGACTTGACGTCCACTCGCTTGGCCTTCTTGGCGTACCCAATGTTGATCTTGTTCACCCTGCGCGGCGCAGCAATGAGCCCGCGGCCAGGTCCACCCATTGCCTCGTCCTGCTGCCATCCGCCTGCACCCACGTCGTCGTCGTCGTCGTCGTCGTCATCGTGGTAGCCACCCAGAGCCAGATCGTCGCCGTCGTCACCTCCGTCGTACATCTCCATGCGCGTGTCGCCGTCCTCGTCCACTGCGCCGCCGACGCCACCACGCTTGCCGCCTGCCATCAGAGTCCAGTCGGGCTTGGTAAACAGACGCGACAGCACCTGTGCGTTGATGTGCATGTCATGCGGCAGCGTCGTCGCTGCTTCGGTGGCGTTCTTGATCGCATTCTCCGACTGAGTGTACTTGCCCTTGCCCATCGCCAGCGCCTTCTTCACGTCCACCTCGCCCAACGACTCGTCCAGAAAGTCGATGGCAAGCTTGGCCTTGCGTCCGCCCTTTCGTGCGCCGCCTGCCTTTCGTGCGCCGCCGCTGCTGCTGCCCTCGCCGTTGCCACTCTTGCTGCCGGCGCCTGCCTTCTTGGCCGCAGCCCGTGCACGCGACGACTTGGACGCCTTCCAATGGCTGGGACCCGCCCAATTGTCGATGGTGGCCTCGTCAAAGTAGCCAAACTCGTTGTCGCCTGCACGTTCGCTGGCCAACGCCAACACGGTGTCCAGATTGTCGTTCAGCTGCTGGGCCTGCCCCTGCCTCTTGCCCCCCTTGCTCTTACGCGCCGCCGCCGCGGCTGCAGCCGCTGCCACAGCCTCGTCGCTGGCCTCGTCACCCTCCAGCTCGCCCGCCAGCTCCTGCATCATAAAGTGCTCCTCAAACGCAGCCAGGTTGTCGTCCGCACCTTCGTCGTCGCTACCATCCATGCCATCGCCCTCGTCATCGTCGTCGTGGTCTGTCCAAATCGACGCTGCGGGCACTTCGTCCACCGCACGCTGTTGTTCGTCCTCCAGCAGCTTGTCGCTGCGTGCCAGTGTGTTTTGCCAGTGGCCCCGCAGCTCGGTGAACGCAGGACACAGCTGCTTCTCACGCACACGATCCTGGATGTTGACACGCACCCAGCGTGCCACACTATCCACTGCCGACGCCTTGGTCACCTTGGTGGTGGTGGTGGCGGTGGTGGCGGGTGTGGTCTCCATCTCCTCCTCCCCTTGCTTCGGCTCCTCCTGATTGTCCGTCGTCGTCGTCGTTGTTTCGCCCTCCTTCTCGTCACCCTCGCTCGTGATGGTGGTGTTGTTGCCCGTTGTTGTGGGCACTTCGTCGCTCGAATCAAAGATCAGCTCGCCCCGGTTGCTGAGGCTGAGATGGTTGAGCAGCAATCCCTTGGCTCCGCCTTCGTCAAACGCAGCACTCGTCTTCTGGAACAGCGGATCGACCGCAAACTCCACGTCAAACTTGTTCACGTTCAGCGACTCGATGTTGCTTTCCAGCGTGTTGATGTGCTTGCTGCTGGCCTTTTTGATGCGCTGCGCCTTGCGCTCCTCATCCTCCTCGTCCTCATCCTCCTGCTTGCGCGACGAACGCCCAGCACGCGTCAATCCTCCCAGCACCTTGTATGCCTCACTGTGCACAGAGTCTACACGGTATGCGTAGATTTTCACACTTGCGTCCAGCGTGCAGCTGGCCATCTGGAAGTTGGTCATCTCCTTGTCCTTGTTCTCCGCCGCCAGCACGTCGTCCATGTGCTCAATCAGGTTCAGGGAAAATGCATTCTTCTGGTTGATTTTCTGTAAACATGCGTATGCGTGTGTTCGTGAGTGTGTTTTGTGTGTGTGTGTGCACGTGTGTGTCAGACGTCAGGAACTGCGCGCGCGCCAAAAAGTTCAAATCGCTCGAAACGGTCACCCACGTTTTGCGTGCTGAGCTTCAGGCAGTTGCTGTACAGCTCTGTGAGCTGTTCGTTGGTCATTGCCTGGCGCTCACGTGTCTCTCCATCGTGCATCTGGCTGTTGAGCGACAGGGCGCCTCCCAGACTCAGCCGGCTGCGCTTTTTCTGCTTGCGCTTCTTGGTGCTGGCAAACGGAGACAACAGCGCCGTGTTGGCCGCCGTCGTGCTATGTGCTCCCTCGGGCGACATAGGATCCCCGTGCTCCTGCTCTTTCCCACCTGCTGCCTTGCCTTGAGACTTTGGCTGTGGTGATTGGATGAGCGAGTTGCGTCGCGATTCTGCCAGCAGCGAGGCTCGGTTGCGTGCTCGCTCCGCCTGGTCGTCGTTCGTTTTACTCTGCACAGGCGACATCATGCCCTCCCCTGCATCCATTTCTTGCATCTGCTGTGCGCTCTTCAGCGAGAAGCCCACCGAGAGTCGCTTGCGGCGTCGTGTCGTTGTGCGGCCCATCTCGTTGTCGGTCGGTTTGAGGTTGAATTGGCCGGCGATGCGCTCAGCCTGCCAGCGCAATGTTCTCCTTGTGAGTGTCTTTATCGTCGATGCATGCTCCTTTCATCGTTGCACACACTCCCTCTTCCAACTGACACGTACATCCGACACGGGCAGTTCCAAGGGGAACAATGCCTCGAGCAGCAGCTCGTCGTCGTCGTCGTCGTCGTCGTCGTCATCCTCGTCCTCCTCGACGACCATGAGTGAGGAAGAACGTAAACGCGTGGCAACGACCATAGGCAACAAGATGTTCAGCAGCAAGAGCATCCTGGTGAGCAAGAGGCAACAGGGGAACCCGGTGTTGAACATGATCAAGAACGTGGCGTGGGAGTTTGAGGCAGTGACACCGGACTATGTGATGGGAGAGGACGTGTGTGCCCTCTTTCTTAGCCTTCGCTTCCACAATCTCCATCCCGAGTACCTGGAGATGCGCATGAGAGAGGTCCGCAAGAGTGACTTTCCGCTTCGCGTGGTGCTTGCCATGGTGGACGTGGTACGTGTGTGTGTGTGTGAAGAGTGTCATGTTTTCCCTTTCCTCTTTCTTGCCGTGAGTGGGTCGTTGGTCGCTGACACATGCTGCTGCTCGAGGCAGCCGGATCCGGGCAAAGTGCTGCCCACGCTACAGAAAACGCTTCTCATGCAAGAATGGACCATTATTCTGTGTTGGAGCAACCAGGAGGCAGGACGATACCTGGAGACATTCAAGGTGTATGCCAACAAAGAGGCAAACGGAATCCAAGGCGTCAAGGAGAGGGACCCGTTGACGGTCGCCACCGAGTTCCTGACAAGCGTCCGCTCCGTGAACAAAAGCGACGCCAAAATGCTGCTCAACCAGTTTGGCACGCTGCGCAACGTGATAGAAGGCAGCGCAGAACAGTTTGCCATGGTGCCTGGGTTCGGTCCCACCAAGGCCAAGCGATTGTACGACGCGTTCAACGACACCTTTCTGCCCGTCGCCAAGCGAGCCCGCGTGGAACCAGACGACGAAGCACATGGCAATGCAGAGGAGACAAGCACAACGAATGTCTCGTCCAGCAGCAGCAGCAGCAGCAGTGGCAGTGGTAGTGGTGGTGATGACGCAGAGGTGATTCTGTCCGACGGCTGGAACCAATTCCCGTCCACCACCACCACCACCACCACCACCACCACACACGATACACCTGCCTCCATCGATGAATCCTCCAGCACCGCCGCCACAGACACGCAAGACAGTGAAGGCAACCAGCAGCAGAAAGGGGCTGTGCCGGCTATGTCTGATCTCCTTGCCATGCTGAACCGCAAAAGTAAATCCTGAACAAATCCATTGTCTTGTGTGTGTTCCCACTTACCATGCTCACATCATCCCTCCACATCAGAAATCTGGCAGTGCCATGACGCTCTGGATGTCTTGCTTCCGTTCCTGTTGGCGTTTGCGCTGCTCGTAGGACATGCGTGGACGTGACGAGGAAATGGTGGCACCCTTGCGACTGCCTCCTCCACCTCCTCCTCGTCCTCCCAAACTGTTGCGACTGAGCCGTCCTCCTGCACCCATGCCTGCGCCCATGCTGGCGCTAAACGCAGAAAGTGCCGAGTCAGGACGCTGGCGTGTCTGGCCCGCACGGCGTCCTGCCTTGACCGTTTGCGTCATGGTCGCATACCCAATGTCCTGTTCCCGTTCCACCTCCGCCTGGCTCTTCTTCTTCACCATGCGTTCCGTGCCCGTCCAGCGGCTGGGTTTGATGCGTCGTTCGTCCGTCCTGTCCAGCGGTCCCTCGTCCACCTCGATGCGCTTCTTGCCCCCAATCATCTCCAACCCATCGCCCTCTGCACCCAGGCTGCCAATGTCCACCGTCGACGCATACGTCTCCTGCTTCCTCAGCTTGTGTGTCGGCACATACGTGTGTGCCCCACTCTCCTGGCCGTCCTGGCCCCCTCCTCCTCCTCCACCACCACCCCCAAGCAGACTCTGCACTCCTTCACTGCCCAGGGTCACACGCACCCTACTGCTTCCACTTGCACTGGTTGTCGTCTCCTCACCACCACCACCACCAGCAACACTACCATCACCACCATCATCATTGCTGCTGCTGCTGCTGCTGCTGCTGCTTCCTTGTCCGTCTCCACTCTCGCTGGATTCCGTCTTTGCCGCACGTTCCTCACGCAATTCGGCCAGGGTCTTGTTGAGCTTGCTTTTGCGCTTTCCACTTCGTTTGTATGTCTCCTTGGCGCTGGGTCCTTCGTACCTCTGCCTCTGCTCCTCCTCAGGCATGACCTTGGTGCCATCCAGCAGCGTGTAGTTGGGCTCCAGCGGGTTGTCCCCGCGGTACTTCTTTGTCCACGACTTTGGCTGTGCCCCAGCAATGTCCGACACCTTGTTCGACTCCCGCTGCTTCAACTTGTACTGCAGTTGCTCCTCACGGAACTTGCTGATGTCCCGCACGTCCAAAATGAAGTCTGGACGGTTCTCGCTCACCTTGCGCTTTCGCGGTGCACTGCCCTCCAGTTCCCCGTACGCAAGCTCCTTCGGATCTCCCTCAAACCCTTCCGGAATGTCATACACGTACCGCGGATCCAGCGGATTCGATACACGCGATGTCTGGAAGATCCCTGCCCCGTTGATGTCCTTCACATTCATGTAGTCTCGCGGTCCACTGTGGGTGAAGCACCGTCGACGGTGTTTTGTCAGACCCTGTGCACCACATGCATGGCCCCACTCTCCACCATCCACACACACACACATGCACACTGCCACCACACACCCTCCCCATGCCATTTCATGGCCACCACACTGGGATGGGAGCTGCGCCGCTGTTTTGTGACCCAAGTGGCCGTTACGTTCGTGGCCTCCGCCACCTTTTGGGCCTACTTACTCTTCAATCACTTTGCCGTCGTCGTCCACAGGGCGCCCTGCACCAGCCAACACCATTCTGCAACCCATGTCCGCGATGCGCGGTTGTGTGTCAGCGTGTGTGTCCCTTCCACGCGGCTGTTTTGTGAACCAATCACCTGGACCCCCCCCACCCCACCCCTTCAGAACTCACTGTCGTCGCTTGGCTTTCCAGTCGCTGGACGATCCCTCCACGTCGCTGTAGTCCAACGGATCGCGTGTGCTGAGTGTGCTGATGCGGTCGTAGGGCTTTGCGCCGTCGATGTCGTCCACACTGAGGATGTCGCGTGCTGGTTTGCTGGGCGGTGTGGGCGGCCGCGTTTCCACCTGTGGCAGCGGATACTCGGGCTCCAGCGGATTCACCACACGGCGTGTGTGGATGCGATTGTCACTGCGCGGTTTGGCGCCGTCGATGTCGTCGGTGCGCAGGGACATGCTGACCCCTGAGCTCTGGTTTTTAGTGTCGCGACGCACCGTAAACTTCTTTGGTTGCGCCCCTTCAATGGGCTTGGTCAACTCCTCCGGCACCCGCGTGTGCTCGCGGATGTTGGATTGAGGCCGAGCACCCTCGATGTCACTCAGGTCCATCGGGTCATACCGCTTGCCCTGCGAACGCTGTGCCTTGGCCTGACGCTCCTCCTGCGACACCGTCTTCAGATACATCGTCTCCTGAGGCGCTTCGTATGCCTCCTGTTGTGGGTTTGCACCCACGTCCACATTGCCAAACCACGATGCAGACATCAGATGGCGTTGATTTGGTTGTTGTTTTGGGTTGGCTCTCGCACACCTTCATCATGTCCACCCGTCACACACACACACACACACACCCCTTCTCCTCCTCCTCCTCATCATCATCACTCGGACGAGCTGCTGTTGCTGAAGAAGTAGGCCTGCTCGAACGAGTGCTCCACCGACTCGGTGTACACCGGAGCGTAGTTGTAGATGAGGGCCTTGGCCTCGGCGTCCTTGCTGGTAAAGGTGTTCATGTTGAGGCGAGCCATGTTGACAAAGAAGCGGCTGGTCCACGAGTTGGCCACAATGCTGTCGTACGAGTGGTTCATCACCTCCTCGTCCCACCACTCGAAAATCGTCTTTTCCGGATGCCACTGCGTCCCAAAAATCGGTGCTCCCACAGCTTCCATGGTGCTCACAAACGCACGTCCCTGTCGGTCCTTGTTGGTGGACAACACCGTGGCCACACCCTGCAGACGCGACGACTGCCACATCTCAGGTGTCACACCGGCCTGGTGGTTGTTCATCGTCACCGGCTGCGACGACAGAATCTCCACCACTTCCTTGGGTGCCGTGCCCAACAGACGCGACTGCGACGCTGCAGAAGTCAGATCCAACGCCAGCGTCAGGTTCTCCGAATCAAACCCGTTCTCCAGTACGCTCACGTTGTTCGCCAAGATCACACTCAGCGTCTGGAAGCCTGGGGGTACACATCACATGACCCGTACACGCGGTGTGTATGTGTGTGTGTGTGTGTGTCAGTGACCCATCCATGCGTGCGAGGCTGAATCGGTACACGCGAAAAGGCCCCGCGCGCGCTGTGCCCCTCTCTCCTGTTCCTTGGTCCCTTCACTTACCCAGGCATGTACCCCACACGGGGAAGGTCTTGCCCTCGCCGTACTGGTTGTAGGCATAGTTCACCACGGCGGCTGCAGTGCTCAGGAACTGCGAGTGGGCCAGCTCCACGCCTCCGCCGGGCACCACGAATCCGTTGAGCTGCTCCACGAGGCCAATCAACTCGGTGTTGTCCAAGTCGTAGTGCACGGGCACGACACGTGCACCTGCACTCTCAATCCACTTTACGTAACTGGCTGCAATGTACTGCTCGCCAAACTTGCTCGTCTCACTCCCGGTCGGCTCCGTCAGGATGCCAATGATCGGCCGCAGATTCACCTGTGCCTTTGCCTCTGCCTCCCCGGCACACACCACACCCACCAACACCATCGTTGCCACACACACAAGAATAGTCGTTCGCATGGTTGTCGTCCTTGCATGCGCCTGCGCGTCACCCACCCAACCCAACTCAAACCCCCCTTTCCCTTCCACTCCCCCCACACACTTCGCATGGGTAAACACGCAAAGGGACCCGGCGGATCGATGCGGAAGCGCGAAAAGCCGCGCCATCTCAAGGACCCCACCATCCAGCAGTACAGGAAAGAGCGTGGCAAGGTGGAGAAGCGTGTCACCAAGAAGATCGAGCGAGGCAGGGTCACCAAGGTTGCCAAGGGTGAAACAAACTGGCTCAAGGTGGTCTTTGTCTTTGTTCTTATCTGTACCATTGCTGCCATCTACTACCTTGTGCAGGTGGCCCCCGTGGAGGTCACCAAACACGAGCATCCTGTGAACGAGTGACGACCTACGTACCCACCTTGTATGCAACATCCTTTCATTTTCCCTGCTCACATGGATGGGCTGTCGGCGAAAAAGTCAACCAGGCCAATAAACACGTCGCTGTGCGCCTCAACGCTCCGCTCAATCGGTTTTGCGTACCCACCGCCCATCATGACTGTCAGCGGCACACTTCGCTCCTTGCATGCTGCGAAAACACGCTTGTTGCGTTCATGCAGGCCTTTTCGCGTCACCTGCAACCTTCCCAATGTGTCGTGCTCCAGCGGATCAACTCCAGCCTGGAACAGCACCAGCTGCGGCTCGGTCTCATCCATCACCCGCGGCAACCACTGGTCCAATGTGTCCAAATATGCCTCGTCCATGATACGGTCGGGCAGTGGGACGTCGTAGGTGTTCTTAGCCTTGCGAAACGGGTAATTGTTTTCGCCGTGCAAATCCAGCGTCGTCACACGTGGCTCATCCTCGAGCATCACGGCAGTCCCATTGCCCTGATGCACATCCAAATCCACCACCAGAATTCTCTCCACGCCATACTCTTCCAGGGCCACGTGACAGGCCACCGCAATGTCGTTGAAAACGCAAAAGCCTTCCCCCCGTTCATAGAACGCGTGGTGTGTCCCCCCACCGACAGCTCCCGCCACAGTGTTGAATTCCAGCGCGTGACGCACCCCTTGTTCTGTGCCACCGCATGTCATGCGTGCCCGTCGCCACAGGCTGTCCGAATGGGGCAGGCCGATCTCTCGCATCTCCTTGTCCGTCATTTCCCCGTACTCGAAGCGATGCACAAAGTGTGGGTCGTGCACCTTGAACAGCAGACTCCGTGACACCAAACGCGCCTGACACATGAGTGCACGAGATTGTACCACCTCGTTGTGGGCCAGTGTGTTCACGACAAGATCGTACTTGCTCATCGGGAATCGGTGGCTCTGCGGCAGCTGCAGATTATGTCTGTCGTCAAAGAACAGCACCACAGGGCCATGTGTGCCTGCATGCTTCTCCCTCTGTTCCTTGTACCTCGCTCTCATGGCCTCTGCGTTGCGAAACACCTGCAGGGCATCAATCGAGTCCACCACAGCTGCAATGTCGATCCGTTCGTGCTGTTCGTTGCTGCTCACCAGTCTCTGGAACCGAGCAATGCGTCGTGACATGCTCACTCACGTCAACAATGTCCGATTTATGCTTTGCCTTGGGTACTCTCGCGCCTACCAACCACAATCTCCATGGCTGTGTCCAACTCGTACTCTTCACAGGCCCGTGCAGCCTCATCCACATCGTACCAATCGCTGCTGCGCAAGATTTTGTGCAGCAGCGTCAACTTGGCGTCCACCTCGCGCTTGAGCATGGTGATTTCAAACTGCAGGTCTGCGTCCTGCTCGGCACGCGTTCCCATGCGTCGCACCGTCTCCTCCAAACCCTGCAAATGCGCCCTGTTTTCGCTGACAAACAGCACACACAATGCGATGAGATCATTGTGGAACGAGGCGCTCCGTCCGGGTTTCACCCGGCTGTACAGTTGTTCCAGGTACATCAGACGCAGCAGCGGTTCGTGCACCAGCAGCGTGTGCACATCATGTGCTGGCACATCGTCCAGGTGGTCCACCAACGCTTCCACAACGCGTGTCCCATCCATTCGCAGCAGATCCACAAGCAGCTCGCGCCGACGTTCCACCTCGGGATTGCTCTGTGAGTATCGTACAAATTGCTTGCGCTTTGCGCTCAACGATGTGACCGGTGACGGTGCAGGCATACCCCACGACGACGCCACCAGCGATGCACTGCCCAGCGTCGCCGACGACGAGCTCAGGCGAGGTGACTCGGGTGACAGTTCCATGCGACGTCCACGCAGTCCTCCGGGGCTGCTGGGTCCGCTCACACGCAAGTCCTTCTTCACACGTGTCGGTGTCGTCGTGATCGACAGGCCGCTGCCGCCGCCCTGGGAGGAGGTGGAGGAGGACGAGGACGACGTCTCTGCAAACTCACCCAGGCGAAACACTTGCCATCCCTTGTTTGCCACAAAGTAGTCCATCGTGTTGTCGCTCTGCAGCACCACAAGCACACGCACAGCCTCCATAAAGTCGTTGCGAAACTCGTACAACTTGAACAGCGCCTTGTACAGGAAACGACTTTGACGCTGTCGTTCCAGCATCCTTCGCTGTTCCCCCGCCTCTGTTGTGGTCATTGTGGTCGTTTGAATGCTCTGCTGCCTGAACGCCTCGTCGTCATGATCCTCCCCGCTGTCTTCGTCGTCCCCTGCATCTTCGTCGTCCCTCTCCTCGTCCCGGTCCTCGTCGCTTTCGTCACGGGCCACCTCCAACGTCCGCCCACTGCGTCCACGTTTGGCCTTGGACGGTGACAGCACCGTGAACGAGCCGGCCAGGGCTTCGGTGCCATACGATGCCCGGTGTGGTGACAGCAAGTTCACCAGTCCCGACGCACCTCCACTGCTCCCTCCACTCATGCGCATCATCAATGCCTGCTCCTTGCTGTCCTGCATGTCCCACAGCTGCTGCTTGATGCGGGCAATCATCGCCTCTACATCGTAGACCACGGGCCAGCGCGACACTCGCTCAAGGAACCCTTCGTAGTCTTCGTTGTCCAGGTAGCGCACCAGCATGCGGTGGTACACCTCTTCACCCAACAGACTGCGGTTGTTGAACGGCAAAAACGGCTCCAGCAGCTCTGGGTACCCGGCAGCCTCCAATCGATGCGCAAACGCAGCCCAATACTGCGCCGGCGCACTGGGCAGGATGTACTCTGCCCAAATGCCCACCGCACGGCTGTGGTTGCCTTGCAACCAAAGATGCTGTGCCTGTGCATCAGCCACTTCCATGGCCTCTCGCAGCCGTTTGCTCTTCTGGCACAGGTACAACGCACGCGAAAACTCCTTGTGTTCCGTCAGCCACAACACACGCTCGCTCACCTCCAACTTGCGCACCCGATGCATGGTACGTGTGCCCATGATCAGGAGCAACGCCCCCGTGGAGGCCATGGGGAAGCTCAGGGTGCTACCAGAGGCAATCTGGTACAACAGTCGATTCGTGCTTCTGTCCATCGTCATCATCTGTACACAACGCGCCCAATCCTCCTCACCCAATGCATTGCGACTCTGTCCACCTTCCTGCAATGTCACCACGTCCACGGGCACCAGGCCCTGCACCAGAAACAGACCCAGCTTGATGCCTCCGTCCATTCGATCCCTGTACAACAGCAACACAAACTTGGACACACACGCAGTGCGTAGGATGTGCATGTGTGCGTCCACCAAATAGCGGCTGCTCACCTCCAGCGGCTTCTTCGTGTGCAGTTTCACCGCAAACAATTCCTGATCCCAGCGCAGCAGCCATTCCGTCTCTGACAGCAGGTGCATTTCACCACGTCCTGCCACCAGGCCTTGCACGTCGTCTTCTCCACCCTGTTGCTGCCCGTCCTGTTGCTTACCCTGCTCGTCGCAGGCTGTCTCGAAGGAGAAGCAGCCCACCAGCGAATCCGTGTTGGCGTTGTACACAGAGACACCCTTTCGCCATCGGAACACCACGTACGGAGGTACGTGGAGCATGTCCCTGCCCAATTATCGGTGTGGTTGGTTCCCGAGTGTCAGCCCTGTACACACACACACACAAACTTGGGCACAAAACCTACCGCACACTCAGCGCGCTGAATCCGTCCACCAGATCCGCATCGTTGTCTCCAAACACGTCGTCGTCGTCTTCGACACTGTTGGATGATGCAGAGGCGTAGCGCATGATTTCACTCTGCATGCGTCCGCGGCGGGATTGGGTGCTGCTCCACGCGGCGCCGAAAATGGCTTCGGCCGTCCATGTGTCTGAGAACACGACGGCGTCGTTGTACGAACCAAAACATGCCCTGTTTGCGACACACCACCGTGCCGATGGAGGTGCCGTAGTACACACTGCCGCTCTCTGGTCTGTACAGGGCGGTCGCTGCCAGCCCTGTGAGATGCGTGTCGACCCGGTTGCCCACCGTCGACACGTCGTCCTGAATCCAATCGTAGAAAACAATGCGGCCGTCCTCGCCTGCCGTCAGCACACACCATTGCTGCAGACACACGCACAGCACGCCTGCACCCTCATCGTGCAGGATGGGCGTGCTGAGCAGGTGAATGCCTTCGGCGTTGAAGATCAACACCCGCCCTGCACTTGTGCCCACCGCAAACAGCGGTGGGAACGGTGAGCAGCACCGAAGCTCCTCCCCGTCCATCAATGCCCCCTCCACACCCTCCAACGTTTCCATCAGCAGCACCGGTTCGCTCTTGGCCCGTCCCGACTGCCGTGTGTTGAACAACAGCCGATACCCGCTCTCTCCGTTCCGTGGCTGCGACGGCACCGACCGTCCGGGACTCCCACCACCACTCACTGAAGACGACGATGGCGACGCTATCTTTGTCGTCATCGTCGTGCTTGGTGATATGTGTGTGTGTGTGTGTGTGTGTGTCCGAGCGGGCTGTTCTGCCTGCGCCCGCGTGCACAGCGAAGGCCCACTCGATGTCCACGTACGACGAGGAGGACGACGAGGACGACACGAGCATGCTCATAGACGATGTGGATGCTCAGCAGCACGATCCCAGTGCTCTCTTGTGGGAGGCTGTAGATCGTGCGTGTGCCATTGTCCAGCGGCGGAGTTGGATGCCGGTTGTGCTTGTCGCCCTCGCATGCCTCGACTTTGACTCCGGCGCCACCGTCCATGACATTCTGCATTGGTTGCATGTAGGTTTATCCACCTACGTTCTCGTTGAATGCGTTTCACCCTCATTCAGACCCGTACTGACACCCGTTTGCGTTCAGCTCCAGCGCACCGCGTTCCTGACGCACACTTGCCATCAAACCCTGCACGCAAAGTCCATGTCTGCCTGCCGTACGTGGTCCCTTCCTTCCCTTGCATGAAAACGCCGTCACACACCATTGCTGACCCTTCCTTGTGCAGTGGAACACGCTGTGCACGAACAGTGGTGCGCCGCTTCCGAGCAAACTGATCAGGAATCGCCGCGATACACCCTCCTGCAAGCAGGACACGTCCATCTCGCCTCTATCGTGCCCCAAGCAGCCCAATTCATTATCAACTATCGTGCAAGTGCCTGCACCTACGGCCTGCGTTTGCAGATGCGTCTACAGCTCCTGGTGAAGCCGTGCGTGCCTGACCTCAGGCTCTTCCGATCGTCAGACCCTGTGTATCAACGTGGCCTGCTCCCACCGCCGCCTCCTGCTTCCAATGCGACGTTGCCATCTGCACGATTCATTCGTCACCCACAGGTTGCACCTCGCCGGTGGCAGCCATCCCCGGAGTCGCAATTTCTGCACGGGTCCACCCAGCAACAGCAGCAGCAGCAACAGCAGCAGCAGCAGCGAGAACACGCGTTCAGCCGTTCCACTCTTGTGTCTGCCTCCATGCGTCAGTTCAAACGCACCCTCCTGTCCCGTCGTGCAAACCGCCAACACGGTGCACGCCTTTCCTCTCGCTCGCTCAAACGCTCCTTGTACGACCTTGGTGGCTCACTCACTCTCAGCCCCTCGGGACAACAACGCCAACGTGTCGCATCATCCCCTTCTTACGCCTCTTCCTCCTCCTCCTCCTCCTCCTTTGGTTGACCATAGCCTCCGCCCCCGGGGGTGAGGATGCGTATGCGGTCTCCAGCCTCGACTTGGACCGAACCCTTGCCGCCCAGGTTGATTGTGCGCTGCTCGCGAGTGCGCAACAGCAGATTCACACCCCGTTCGCCGTCATGGCCTCCGGCAATGCCCTGAGGTGCAAGCGAGCGCCGTTCGCTCAGGATGCTCACTGTGAGCGTGCGCAGAAACTCCAGATCGCGCACGACACCGTCGCCTCCGCGATGCTGGCCTGCGCCGCCCGAGCCGTGGCGAAGGCCAAATTCACGCACCAGCACAGGGTAGCGTCGCTCCAACACTTCCACGTCGGTGATGCGCGTGTTGGTCATGTGCGTCTGCACGCCACTCTGCCCATGCCATGTGGGTCCGGCCCCTGCTCCGCCTGCGATTGTCTCGTAATACCCAAACGAGTCGTCGCCAAAGGTGAGGTTGTTCATACAACCCTGCGAGTTGGCACACGCGCCAAACGCACTCAGGATGACGTCCGTGACACGCTGCGACGTGAGCACGTTGCCACCCACCACCGCTGCATGGTCACTCGGGCTCAGGATGCTGTTGGGTGGCACCTTTACCGTGATGGGCTTCAGGCACCCATGGTTCAGCGGGATGTCCATGTCTACCAGGCAGCGCAGGCTGTACAGGATGGCAGCCAGGGTCACCGCCGTCGGTGCGTTGCAATTGCCCCATACCTCGGGCCCACTGTCCTCAAAGTCAAACTCCGCGCTCCCTTCCCTGCGGTCGATTGTCAACTTCAGATCGATGGCTGTGCCATCGTCCATGTAATCCCTGCAGTGCAGCGTGTCCACCTCGCCCAGACCATGTGCCAGCGAAATCGACTTGAGCGTGTCGCGCACCGCAAGCTCCGCGTTGTCCTGCACGTGGCCCATGTACGCTTGCACCACCTCGATCCCGTACTGTTTCATCAGCTCCTGCGTCAACTGGATCCCCTTGTTGTTTGCCGCCACCTGTGCGCGCAAGTCGCTCAGGTTGTCCCTCAGATTGCGTGTTCCGCTGTTTGCCAAGCCTGTCGGTCCCACGGGCAGCTTGCCAGGCGCCATCAGCAGTTCCGTGATGCCTTCCTCCTGGAACACTCCGTCACGCACCAGCTTGAACGACTTGATGCACGCCCCTTCCTCCTCCAGGGTCTTTGAGAACGGCGGCATCGAGCCGCTGGCAATCGATCCGATGTCTGCGTGATGGCCTCGGCTGGCCACGTAGAACACAGGTTGGCCTTGGTTGTACACAGGCGAAATCACCGTGATGTCCGGAAGGTGTGAACCGCCAGCCACAGGGTGGTTTGTCACAAGCACTTCGCCTTCCTGCCACGACTCTGCGTTTTCGATTTGCCAACGCACAGCCTCACTCATGGAGCCCAGGTGTACCGGCAGATGCGGCGCGTTGGCCACCAGGCCTCCGTCTGGACCAAAGATGGCGCACGAAAAGTCCAGCCGCTCCTTGATGTTGGTGCTGATCGAAGTGCGCTGCAGCGTGCGACCCATCTGCTCCGCAATGCTCATGAACCGATGCGCAAAGATCGACAGCTGGATCGAGTCCAGACTCGTGTCTACAGACGCATCTTTCGGCAGCGCAATGTCGATTTCAATGTTGCCTGCCGCCGTGATGTGTGCTGTGCATCCTGGCAGCAGCACCGTCGTGAAGGTGCTCTCCATGATGAATGCAGGTCCTTCCAACGCACAACCGGGCTCCAGACTGCCCAGCTTGTAGATGGGGGTGTCCACAAAGCCGTGATCTTGGTCAAAGTAGCACGGGTGAGTGCCCACCGGTTGCGGCACCTCTGTCTCGCCGTCGCTCTCCACACGACCGCCGGCCTCCACACGTGTCCCACTCTTGCCAATGGCACGCACGCGTACATCGTCAATCAACAGGTCGCGCTCGGGAAGCGTAAACCCGTATTCGTACTCGTACTGCGCCAGAAAGCTGTCTGCGTATGTGTTGTCACTGTCCGACCCGGGCTTCAGCGTCATGATCGACGTGTCTGTGCCCTGGTAGCGGATGTTGAGGTACATCTCCACCTCAATGTCCTTCTTGTGCAACTCCCTGCTCGTGGAGCTGTTCCACACAGCGCGTGCGCAGTGCTGTCAGACGCTCCTCGGCTTCTTCCACGTTTGCCTCTGTGTACACCAGCGCACACGGCTCCTGCGCCTCAAACACAATGTCTGCAAGAGCGATGCCATAGGCACTGAGGATGCCGGCGTTCTTGTGCACAAACACCTTGCTCATGCCCAGGTCGCGTGCGATTTCGCATGCGTGCTGCGGACCGGCCCCGCCAAAGCACGCCAGCACGTGCTTGCTCACGTCGTGGCCCTTGGCTTCGGTCAGATT
Organism: Mantamonas sphyraenae; assembly: GCA_026936335.1. Classification (NCBI taxonomy): domain Eukaryota; family Mantamonadidae; genus Mantamonas; species Mantamonas sphyraenae. The sequence goes on along the minus strand of JAPMXV010000035.1, from coordinate 157,332 downwards.
GCGCACGGGTCGGGCCATGGCAGCGTTGGCCACCTTGATGAAGCCCAAAGCCACCTCTTCGGCGCTCATCTGCGTGTCCATTGCCGCGTTGATCTCGTCCGTCAGCTCGTCAAACGCTGCCCGGGTCGCCTCCACATCCAACGGCTGCTTTTCGTCCTCACCAAAGATATGCGGAAAGTAGTCTGGAATGATGCGTCCCAACAACAGATTGGCATCGGTGACTGCCAGGTGGCCTCCCTTGCGGTAGCACACGGGTCCCGGATGGGCCCCCGCGCTTTCAGGACCCACCACAAACATGCCGGATCGGAAAAACAGCCGCGATCCACCTCCTGCTGCCACTGTGTTGATGTCCAGCTGTGGGGCCTGGATGGTGACGCCGGCCGTCGTGTTCTCAAATACGTGCTCCAGCCGACCGTCGTACCGCGACACATCCGTGGAGGTGCCACCCATGTCAAAGCCAATCACAGGCTGTCCCGTTTCCTGGTTGTATGTGGTCAACGCATAGCCGACCACGCCGCCTGCGGGGCCCGATAGGATGGCACGGTAGCCTGTAAACTGTTGCACTGGCGCAAGGCCTCCGTCCGACTGCATGAACGACACCTTGTTGGCGCCGGGGGCACTCAACGCCTCGTCGAATCCACTCTGGAAGCTTTCGATGTACTTTCGAATGACGGGCGTCAGGTACGCATCGACACAGCTTGTGTGGCCGCGTGGCACTGCGCGAACCATGGGCATCAGCGCAGACGACAAGGAGACGTGCTCAAAGCCAACTTCCCTTGCCCACGCGCCGACCTGCTGTTCGTGCTTGTCATATGTGTAGGAATGCATAAACAGCACCGCAATGCTTCGCACGCCACTGTCGTACACGTCCTGCAGCTGCGCAAGGGTTGTCTCCTTGTCCGGGGCACGCAGCACTCGTACACGCTCGCCTGTGACACCCACATGCACATTGTCGACGTCCTCGTCCTCGTCCTCGTCCTCGTCCTCCACGCTTTGCCCAACCAGTTGCACCCGCTCGTTCACTTCCACCACCTGCTCGTAAAGTAGGTCGGGTTTGACGATTTCCAGATCAAAGATGAACGGCCGCGCTTGGTTTCCGATTTGAAGCAGGTTCTCAAACCCTGCTGTGATGAACAGCGCCACACGTTCGCCCTTGCGTTCCAGCAGTGCATTGGTGGCCACAGTTGTTCCCATGCGGATCCACTCGATGCGAGTGCTGTCCACGCAGCTCTTGTCCTGCGCCACACCGGTTTCCTCCTCCAAAATCCTCCGAATCCCCTCCCGCGGTGCGTCTACATAGTTCTCCGGATCCTCCGACAGCAGTTTCATCGTGCGGCTCCATCCGGGCGATTGCGGGCTCTGTGTATTGCCGTTGTGCGGGCGGTGTCAGGAAAAGTCTTTGTCTTCCATTCCGGCTTGACCCCCCCTTCCACACGGGCCCCATTGGCCACTTACAAAGCAGTACACGTCTGTAAACGTGCCTCCACGGTCAATGGCAAAGCAAAAAGTGCGTTCGTCGTTGTCGCTCATGTTCGTGTGAGGATGTCTGAGTTTGGTTTTGCTGCGTGGGTGGATGCAACCCTCGCCCCGATTTCTCTGTCAACTCCATTCCTCCACACTCATCCCATGAGTGAACACGCAGGAAACAAATGCCTGCGAAGTGTCGTGCCAGGTCTCAGCGACCTGGAGGGGCGTGCGTTTGACAAATCGGATGCCCTGCGATACATTCGCCTTTTTGTCATCGGCGTCATCATGCAACTGAACGCTGGCTCGCTGTACGCGTTTTCCATTTACGGACCCTCGCTCAAGCATGCGCTGTCGCTGTCCCAGAGCCAGATTTCCACTGTGGCCAGCTTTGGCAACATCGGTGTATTCAGTGGCGCGCTGATTGGCGCCCTGCACGACCAGTTTGGCGTCGTCTTCACCTCGACTGTTGCCGCATGCCTCGTGGCTGTGGGTTACTTCTGCGTGTATGCCTCCTTCATGCGTCTGTTTGTGCCGCCCGTTGCGCTGCTGTGTGTGTTCACGTTTGTGATTGGCCAGGGCAACCACGGCCTGTACATCGCTTCCCTGGTAACAAACGTCAAGAATTTCCCCAGCAGGGATCGTGGCAAGGTGGTGGGCATCATGGTTGCCTGCTTTGGACTCAGTGCCTCTCTCTTTACCGAGATCTTTGAGGCCGCCTTTGCACACACGCACGTGGGCCCCTTTCTGCTCTTTATGTGTTTCTGCACCGCCTCGGCGGGCATCCTGGGCGCACTCACGCTGCGTGTCATGCCCCGCAATGTGTCCACCAACTACAAGGCCTTTGACGACGACGCAGAGGCCGCCGACGAGAAGAGTGCGCTCGCATCCACAACAGACAACCACACCGGTGGTGGGTCCAGGACGCAGCAGCAGCAGCAGCAGGAGCAGCAGCAGGAGGAGGTGGAGACACAGCAGAACCGGTTTGATTTTCGTGAATTCTTTGCGGTGTTCCGCTCGGTGGTGTTCTGGCGTGTGTTCTTCCTCTTCTTCCTCATTGTCGGCTCGGCGGTGTTTGTCATCAACAACGTGGGCTCCATGGTCATCTCATTGGGTGGCAAGCACGGCTCACAGGACATTCTGGTGGTTCTGATCAGCCTGTTTTCGTTCCTGGGACGTTTGTTGGCAGGGTTGCTCACCGACGCGTTTGCCTCGGTGCCCAAGTCCACATTTCTGCTCATCAGCGCCATTTCGGTGACCATTGGCCATGTGTTGGCTCTCATCGAACCTCTGCAGCTGCTTCCAATTGTGTGTGTCTTTGTGGGCTCCGCCTATGGCATCTTCTTTTCCATCGTGCCCACCATCCTGTCGCTGGAGTTTCCCGTCTCCAAGCTGGGTCTCAACTACGGTTTGGCCGTGCTTGGCGGTGCCTTTGGCGTGTTTGGCTTTGGCTTTGTCTCGGGCGAGATCTACGATGCACACGTGCCCGCCGGCGCCCACACCCACATCTGCACAGGTGTCGACTGCTTCCAGTCCACGTTCATCATCACCTCCATCGCTGGCATTGTTGCCATTGCTGTGGCCTACTCGCAGCTGCGTCACGAGCGTGCCTCGACACATGTGCCGAGCAGTGGAGCGCTGTGAAGTGTGCGCGAGCGCAGGCAAAAGTAAAACCCCCACAATGTCCGCCCGCCGGGAGAGGCGGAAACTAAAGTAGGTGGAGGATGAACATGGATGGGTTGTGAGACGGGAGGATGCGCGTGGACGGTTGTGTGAGAAGCATGTGTGGCTGACACGTGCGACGTTTTGGCGCCAAATTTTTCGCACAGAACGAATCGGGTGATTGCCCGGCCAGCCAGCAGCATGGTGACGGAGTTTGCGGAGCAGCAGGCGCAGCGGTATGCACAGCAAGCGGAGCAAGCGATGGAAGAGAGCAGGACAGTGAGCAGCAGCAGCAGCAGTAGCAGCAGCATGAGGATTGTACAAAGCACGTCAGCAGGGGAGAGCAGGAGTGGGCAGAGGAGCAAAGGAAAGAGAGGGAGCAAGGGAGGACACAAAAGGACGCGTGGGAGGACGACACATGTGGGAGACTCGACGGTGCCGTTGGACATGGGGCAGAACCGGTATGATCCGATGGAGGTTGTGCAGCACTACTTTGAAGAGAGTCTGGACGGGTATCGGCGCACACACGAGACATATGACACACGCACGCATCTCATTACGTTTGAGAATCTTGCGCGCAACCTGATGAAAGAGCATGTGAGTGAGTGAGGTGGTGAGGGCGAGAGAGGGTGTGTGAAGGGATTTCGCGCGCGCGCCCGCGGGGCTGCTGCTGACAACGAGTCACACCTGGCTTCCCGTTTTTGTCATTCACAGAGCCAGCAATTCTCAGAGGTGAGGATGCTGGTGAATGCAGAGAGTAAGCTGGACAAGGAGCTGGAGAGTGTACAGGCAGAGGCGTTGGGCATGAAGCAGACAACGGGACGACTGGAGCTGGAGGTGCACAGGCTGGAACGACGGGCACACATGAGCAGCGAGTCAAGGGAACGCATGGATAGGATCCGCAGTTACCGTTCGTTGCTGGACAAGGCCAGGGAGAAGGTGCTTGAGGCACAGGCGGGGCAGAACGAAGAGAGGCAAACTGTGGCGGATGTGGCCATGGAGTCTGCGTGGAATCTGCCGTATTACCTGGTCAGCATGAAGAACCAGGGCATGCATGCAGCAGCTGCCAAGGATGTGACCAAGAGGACGCGTGAGCTGGTGAAGGAGCTGGAGACCAGCGAGTGACCAGAGAAGAACAAGTGCTTTCCATTGTGTGTCACACAGTTTGCCCCTTGAGCTGTGCGGCAATTGTGTTTTCGTTGTCTTGGCCAATGTCGTCGTTGCGCAGGTCGAGGTGTTTGATGGAACGGTTAAACTCGAGGGCGTCGCGGATGTGCTTGCCGCCGTCCTCCTTGATGTCACTGTTGCCCGAGAGGTCGATGCTGGTCAGGGTGCTGTTCATCTTGAAGAGGGAACCCAGACTCTTGGAGGCATCCACCTCCATCTGGTTGGAGGAGATGTTCAACTGCGTCAGCGAGGTGTTGCTCTTGAGTCCCTCCAGCACAAGCTTGACGCCCTTGTCCTTGAGCTGGTTCATGCGAAGGTTCAACGCCATCAGTGTGTTGTTCTTCTTCAGCGCCGCCCCGAGCGCTTTGCCCCCCTGCGTGTCGATTTGGTTGCCGCACAGATTCAGGTTCACCAGGCAGTTGGGGGTCACCAGCACGCGGGCCACTGCACGTGCACCGCTGTCTCCAATGAGATTGTGTGAAAAATCTGTGTGGAAAGCGATTGGAGAGAGAGAGAGAGAGAGAGAGAGGGGGTGGGTGTGAGCGTGTGTGTGTGGGTGACATGGATCAACGGGGCCCAGGGCGGCGGGGGCGGCAATCCTCACGCACCAAGTTCGGTCAGAGTCTGGTTGAGAAGCAACCCTGTGCAAATAATTCGGAAGCGCTCGTCGTCCATTGCGTTGTTGCTGAGGTTGAGGACGGTGAGGGTCTCTGTGGTGCGAAGCATCTTTGCCATGTGATGGCAGTCGCGCAGACGCATGCCAAACAGGCTCCAGTCGAAGCTTTCGCCGGCTTCAACCACTCCATATGTGAGGTTGAGTTCGTAGAGGTTGGGTAGGGCATGCATGAGGATGCCAATGTCCATGTGCGACACAAGTTGTCGCAGCGTCAGGCTGTACACGTGGTCCTTGCTGATTTCCATCTCCTTCAACAGCTCCTGTTGCGTCAATCCCTCCTCTTTCGTCTCCTCCTCTCCGCTTGTCGAGCTCCCGCTGCTGTTTCCACCGCCGCTGCGGCCAGAGATCCCTACGCGTTTGCCCTTGCCTCCGCCGCCACTGCTGCTGCTACTGCTGCTGCTGCTGCTGCTACTGCTACTGCTACTGCCAATGTTGTACAGCACCAGATGCGGGTCAAAGTTTTCCACCAGCTCTTGGACGTGGCGTTCAAAGTACAGGCGCTTCCAGGAGGTGCCGTGCTCCTTGGGTTGGTTGTTGGGCCAACGGTGCTCCGCCGCACGCTGCCAGTACGCCTCGTCGTCGATCTCCACCGCAGACAGCTCCAATGGCAGCGAGATGGGCAACTCCTTCACAATTCGGTTGCGATGCTTGGGCAACAGGTCCTTCAGGGTGATGGGATACTCTGTGGGGCAGTCCCGTGGGTAACGGTCAGCAGCCAACCTCCTCCCTCCTCTCTTTCGCTCTCACACACCCACACACACACACACACGCGTACCACGCATGCCATGTGGACCATGCTCCATCCCCATCCCCATCCCCCCTCCCATTCTTTCATTCACAGAGTGCACTCACCCTCAAAGTTTTCGATCATCACATTCAGACACAGCTCCGAGAGAAGCGGCACGTTCATCAGCTGGTGCTCGCGGTGAAAGTGCTGCTTGCGTGAATGGGTGGTGTATGACAGTCGCACACTGGACATATCCACCGCAGGTGTCGATGCAGACGCCTGTGCCTGATCACTCATGCCGCAAGAGGAGCCGGTGGGGGGAGTTGCGTTGTGTTGCGTCGCGTTTCCATTGTCAAAAACCTCCCCTTCCCCCCCCTTTTCCCTTCCCTCATTCCAAAAAGTCCATGCCATCTCATCAATCACAGTTCCGTCTTGCTTCGATCCTCGTCGTCGCTATCTGCATCGCTGTCCTTGTTTGCTGCTGCCTGGGTGGTGTCGTCTTCGTTGATCTCGTCCGCAGGCACGTATGTGGTTGGATCGTACTTGTACAGCGAATTCTCCGCCGCTTTGGCCTGTGCCATCTTGGCTTCCACTGCTGCCCGGATGTTGTCCGGCAGATTCTTCGTGTTGAAGTTCTTGGGCAGGTTGGGGATGCCTCCACCCATGCCTCCTGGCATCCCAGGCGGCATCCCGGGCATTCCTCCCTCTGCGCATGTATGCGTGCAGGACAACCTCGTGTCAGTGTGTGCGTCGATCTCTCTCTCTCTCTCTCTCTCTCTCTCTCTCTCGTGTGTCTCTCTGGAGTGGGAATCCACCTACGTTTCTGCTTCTTCGGATCTTTGCCCCAGCCGGGTTTCTTCAGCGCCGTCTCCAGAAGCCACTGGAAGAACTCCTTGCGCAGATACTTATCCACTCGTGTCGAGTTCTTTGTGTGGAACAGCATCTTGGATGCCTCTGCCAGCATTTGGTGCTGTGGCGTGTGTGCCATGCGGTGCAACGTTGACGTCAGCACACCCCTCCCCACCCTCACACCTCCTCCTTACCCCCCACACTTACCAGATGCGACCTGTACGGCTCAGTCTGTGCTGTCTCCCAGAACTCGCCCTGTGATGTCGAAAGGAACGGCAGCATGCGGTCGTGGTCGTGGTCTGTAGAAGCGAGGTGTGTGTGTGTGTGTGTCAGGTGTGTTTCCGCCCGCCTCTCCCCCCACCAGCTTCACACTCTGTCTGCGCTTGCCCTTACCAAACACGGTTTCCACAATGTTGTCGACGTCGATGCACATCTCCTTGCGCTTGGCTGTAGTGGCCACCTTGTAGCAGATGGTGCGTGCCAACTCGCCAATCTCGTTCACAAGGTCGTCCAGCTGGTCCTCAGCATCGCCCTGGCCACTCGGCAGCAAGCACAAAAGACACAGTGCCAACAGCAGCAGCGCATGCACAGCCACACTCCCTCGCTTCATGCTTGTCGTGTCTGTGAATGGGGGGATGTTGTGCGGTGGTGGAGGCAGCGCAGGATGACTTCTTCCACCTCCACGGGGCTGACCCAGGAGTCCCTGCCCGAGTTTGAAGAGCCACAGTATGCAATGCACACGTACAACGACCAGTGCATGGATGTGCCTCTCTTCTACCAAATCGTTGTCCTTAAGGACAGCTTCCTCGTCTGGGTTTCCTCCTCCGATCTTGCCTTTTCCGAGCTTTCCCTCTCTCTCATCAACTCTGTCGACAACACAGTCGTCTCCACCAAGCTCATGGCCGCCTCCAACGACGACACCCCGTCGGACACTCTGTCTCGTCATCTGTGTATGTCGTGCGAGGGCAAAGGGACCTTCCCCCCGTCGCCCTTCTCCCCACCCCCCCGTCCTCCCTCGTGCCTCGTTTCACTCACTCACACCACCACCACCAACACATCCCCACGGGGACATCCCATTTACCCACCCATCATCCATCACACACGGTTCTCTCAGCCACAAAGTACGAGTGTCCAGTGTATGTGTCGTGCAGCGTGCCGGCTGATCCCCCGCTGCTGCAGGAATACGTCGCCAAACGCCTGAACGAGGAGCTGGATGCATTGATCAAGTCCAAGGAATGAAGCAGTGTACAAATGCGCGGGGGGGGGTTTCATGTGTCCAATCATCATTAGATTTCAATCTTCTCCTCGTTGGGATTCTCCTGCAACGCGTCCTGGGCGGCAATCATCCGCAGGATGCTCTTTTTGGAGCTCTCTTGCAACTCGCCGGCAATCAGCATCTCGTCCAGGATAAAGTAGGCGCGGTGGAAGTTGAAGATGAGGTCGAGTTCACACACGTTGCCAAAGTAGCGGTCCAGCACCTCCACGAAATGGTGGATGATTTCCAACGTCAACAGCTCGTTGTCGTCCTTGTCCACACACGTCACAAAGTACAAACTCGCATACCTGTGTGTGTGTGTGTGTGTGTGTGTGTGCACAGCAACGGGACACACGTGAGAGCAGGTGTGCAAGGGATCAGAGAGTGGTGTCAGCCAGTGTTGCAAATCGGGGCTGTCCTTTGGGCCCAGCTGCTCTCCCTCGGGGAAAAACGAAGCCCTCCCGGAGGCCCTGCGGTCGCACACAAACATCCACAGCCGTTCACAATGTCTCCAACGCATGTCAACGCACCTCTTGTAGATGAGCTTCTGGCCCTTGTAGTCGACAAAGTTGCACAGCTTCTGCGGGCGGCTCAACACCGTGTTGGTCACCTCGCGGACGATCTTCGCTTTGGCCTTGTTTGTCTCTGTGATGTACCACTTTGACAGCCGTGTCTTTCCCTGACGGGAAATCAACAACAGGAATTGCACAGCCTTTCGCATGCACGTGTCACCTTCCGTGTCAGTGTTGTGTGCAGTGTTGTTTGCGTGCGGAAACTTGCTTGGATCGATTCCTCCCCCCAAGCGAACCGGCCCCCTTTTTCCTTCCCTCTCTCTCCCGCACCACCAGGGTGTCCACACCACCAACCACCTATTCCCCTGCCCCCCAATCCACACGCTCTTTCCCCTCTTCACACATATCCCCTTCATGCATGGTGCACTCACCATGCCAACACAACTTTTCTCTTGGCGGCGATGACGAGGTTCCCAGTGGCGCTGATGGCACTGCTGTTGGCGATGATGAGTGTCGTGCCTGCACTCGGCCAAACCGACGAAATCTTCTTTCCGTCGGCCTCTCCGTCTCGCTATGGTCTCCAAGGCCTGGCGTACATTGCAGGCGCCGCCGATGTGAGAACGCCAGGTGCGTTTCTTGCTGCGTTTTCCGCCTCCTGCCCCCGACACACCCGCACCCATTTCAGACCACGCACCTCCAGCACACACACCGCCACACACATCCCCATCATCCATAGTGTGTGTGTGTGGCACTCTCTGCACGCATGCACCACCGTGCATGAATCTAAACGGGTTTGTTCGCTTGAGGCGCGGTGGGCTCACTGACATCCCAACCCCCCCCACCCTCCACCCACCCCACTCAACCGGCACACACCCACCCCACCCACACCCGCAGGGGGCGATTTGTTCACACAGTTGCGCAAGACACTGAACCTGGACGCCAACGACGAACTGCACGAGTTCCACACGCCGTCGCTGTTGGCAGACCGAGCCCTGGACGTGGGGGTGGTGGGCGCACAAGTGTTGCGGCGTGTCGGCACCACCCCGAGGGACTACCGTACCAACAACAACAACAACGAGAATGGCAATACGTACTCACGTGGATTGATGGGCTTCAATCTGACCTCGGGGGCGGTCAAGTGGACCTACGGCTTCCCTGTGTTTGCTGAAGGCGAACGTGACCCCTCACCTTACTATTACTACACGCCCTTGGAGCCACTTACGGGCACCAAGCACATCCTCGTGTGCCGATACGGTTTCGTGGAGGTGTTGTCCATGGCCACAGGCAAGGTGGAATTGTCTGTGGCGGCCACGAACCCGGACAACACAAATAGCCGCTGGGGCTTTGTTGACTCGGTGCTGCTCGCACAACACACCCTGTCGGACGGACGCAAACATGGCATCTTTGCACTGATTTCGTACGACATGTGGATTTACAGTGTCGTGTACGACCCCAGCGATCGCAGCTGGGCCGTGCGTCCCAGCTCCACCTTTTACGCCTCCCAGCAACGACCTGGTCCCAATGGACAGTGGATCAATCCCGTGCCCAACGACCGATCGCGTCGTGCGGTGCACACACAACATGGGTTGCTGTTGCTGCAAGCGGAGGATGGATCACCCGAGGGACGATTCACCCTGGTCAGCAACAGTAACAACCAGCCCTCGTATGGTTCTGTGATGGTGTTCAACGTGTCTTCCCTCCACACAGCCGTGCGCAACGAGTCACTGGTGCCCGCTTCCCCCACTGCACGCATCCGTGTGCCCCACTCCATCCACAGGGTGTGGGAGTTCAACGTCACCGCACGCATGGACTCGTGTGGCTTTGAAGTGTCCCACAACCACCTCTCTGTGTACCTCTCCTGTGCCGCAAGCCGGTTTGTGCGTGCGTACAGTCTGCAGGACGGCAGGCAATTGTGGCAAACCACCCTGGATGCCGGATTCTACCCGCATCACCGGCCCGCGGTCGGTCCCCCGGGATGGAATGGCACCGACGACTCTGTGCTTGTGTTGGGCAGCAGTCGCACCGACTTTGTGCAACTGTTTGCGTTCCGTGGCTCCGATGGAACACTCCTGGGCCGCACCAACAATCGTCAGTACACGTATGGCACCAACCGCACCGAGGAGGACATCAGCAGCAACATTGTGTACCACGTGCGAGAGTTGTACCCTGTGCTCACCTCCTCTTCCGTTGTCTTTCGCACCCTCAACAGTGCTCTCGTGGCCTTCAACAAAACCACCCTGGCCTACCTGTGGGGTCGCGACTCGGGCGATCTCAACACACGTCTCGATTACTTCTCCACCGACGCCGTCGTGTTTGATGGCAGCGACTTTTTCATCACCGCTGTGTATGCTCTGACGCCTGCGTCACGCATCCACACCCTGCTGCGTGTCTCATGCCCCACCGGCTCCTCCGGCACCGATTGCCTCAACTGCGTAGATGGCTTCTACTTCCTCGGCGGCTCCTGCCAGGCCTGTCCCCCGGAAATCACCTCGTACCTATACTTGCTGGCCTTCCTTGTCATGGTGGTGCTCCTCTTTGTGTTTGCCCGCAAGGCAACCAACCCTCGCATCAAGGCCGTACAGCCAGCCATGATGCAGATGGTCGACTACATCCAACTGGCGGGTCAGGTCATCAGCCTGCAGATTGATTATCCGCCCAACGTCCGTTCCGTCCTCAATTTCATGTCCTTTGTCAACCTGAACATCGATGCCGCCGCCCCCGAGTGCACCTGGCGCGACGTGCGCTTCATCGACAAGTATTACTTCTTCCTTGCCATGCCCGGTGTCCTCATGCTTGCCTGCGTGTTTGTCTTTGGTGTCCTCAAGCTCGTGCAACGCCTGCGTCCCGACGACGCCGATCGCATCGACTTTGCCGCCGTACGTTCCACCATGGTCAAGGCGATGATGCAACTCCTCATGGTTGCCTTTCTGCCCATCTTCATCAAAGTGGTCACTGTCTTTGATTGCACCTTCCACGAGGCCGGTGCCACCATGGATGCCTACCCGTCCACCATCTGTTTCACAAGCCCCGAATGGGCTGCCTACATCCCTGGTGTCATCTTTGGCCTCTTCTACCTCATGTGCACCCTTTCCGTCATTGTGTATGTCATCTACCTCGTGCGTCGGCGCTCCGGCGTGCCCCTGGAGCTGCGCCGCGAGTTTCTCTTTCTCGACGAGACCTTTGTGGCCCGCGTGGGCTTCATTTTCGATCGGTACAAGCCCATGTTTGTGTGGTGGGAGCTGTGTCTCATGCTGCGCAAGTGTCTGGTGGGTGCCATTTCCTTGATTTGGACCACGCAGCCGATTCAGAGTGCGGTGGCCATCATCATCGTCTTCATCACCAGTGTGTTTGCCCACGCCATCACCCGCCCCTTTGCACGCAGGCGTCATACCCTCCTGGACATCTTTCTGGGCTTCTGCATCGTCAACCTGTGCACCCAGGGCATCACCATTCGCAATGCGCAGCAGGATGCACGTGTGGCCGAGGCGCTATCATCGGGCACCGCCTTTTTGGTGTTTTTCTTTGCCGGCATCGCTGCGTGCATTGTGGTCAGCATCAAGGATTACCGTAGCATGCAACTCAAGGTGGAATCGGGTTTGGATCCGCGTGCCATGGAGCCTGCGCCCAAGGAGGGCCGCTTGGTAAACCTTGGGCTCGTGCTGCGGATGCAACTCGTGCGCCGTGTTCCGTCGCACCAAGGATTACGAAGACGAGCCACAGCGGTGTAGGATTGCAGCCTGGCAGCCTCGCATGCCTGTGGTGTCGTTGATCTTTGGCACACTGTTCGCTGTGGGCAGCGTGGTGTTGCTGTCGTTGGCAGGGGCCACACGCACCGACGCCGACTCGGAGTCCAACCAATCGTCCACCAGCAAGTCGCTTATGATTGCAGGACTCGTGTTTACCATTGCTCAGGCCAATGTGCTGTACTACCCGGGCGCAGACTTGCGTCGCATGGTGCGCAACCGCAACTTGGTGTATGGCATCGGACAGGTGCGCAAACTGGCAATTCTACTCTTTGTCCTCATGTTTGTCACCTCCCTGGGTCTGCTCATGACGGCATTCAAACCACCCGCCGGTCAAGCGCGCCAGCCGGCCTCTGTCTATAGGCTCAACTTTAGCATTCTCGCTGGCGAGAGCGCCATCTTTGCCCTTCTCATGCACCTGGACTTTTGGTTGGCCCAGCGGCAGATGAGCGACAACTGGATGGTGGTCCGCAAGGCTCTGGAGGAGAAGGACGATGCCAAGCTTGATCGCATCGACAGCCTGGACGAGCAGTACGCATCCTTCCGCTCTCGCAAATCGTCTTCGTCAGCCTCTTCGCTCAAATCGGCACCCAAACCTGCAGCGACGAAGGACGAGGAGAGTGGCAGCGAGAATGGCAGCGATCGTGCTGCGGACAACACAGAGACAGAGACTCTGCAAGGAGGAGGCAAGGTGTGACGACGCAATCAAACCTGCGACGCAATCTTGTCAAAAGTGTGCGCTTCTTCATTTTGTCACTCCACCAGGTCGATCAGACGCTTGACTTCTACGCGCAGCAGAAGAGGTATGTCGAGAGAGGCAAACACGTCGTCGGCGAGGGCACGCAGGGTTCCCACAGTATCCAGGCCCCTGTTGGCCAGTCCCTGCACATACGGAGCGGCGTCTTGTTGGTTGCGACCCAGCTTGGAGGCCACAAAGACCACGAGGTTGGCCACCGGAAACTCGTCCGGCAGTCGCTTGCCGCCGCCACCTCCACCGCTCTGCCCGTTGGGGTCGTTGAAGGGCACGAGGGCTCGCAGGCGCAAGAGAAGCAAGGTGGGCAGTTGCATGCGATACCAGGCGGCAGAGGGCACCATGGCCAGGTGACTGGCTTCGGTGATCCAGTGCCGGGAAAGCAGTTGCACATACGGCAGGGCATCTTCGGGAGAGCGGCCTCCGTCGCGTGCAATGAGCATCATGAGTTTGGTGATGGCATACGAGTTGTGCGCCAGCGCCAGACTCACCGTGTCCGCAAGGGGATCCTTGATGACATCGCCCGTGAGCTGGCTGGTCAACTCCTCCATCTGCGTCACCAACACTCCAGGAATGCCCAACCCCTGCTCCCAAAACGGCACCGGCACCAATTTGAGGTGGCCAAACGTCTCAATCCAGTTTGCAGCCAGGTTCTGCGCAATGCCCTCTGCATGCGTCTTGCTCTGTTTCATCTTTTCCAGGTAGTATTCAAGCAGCGGTTGCACCCCAAAGCTGTCCGGCGGCAACGGGACAACTTCCTTCTCCTCGACAATGTTCACCTGCACCTGGCTTGTGCTGCTGCTGCTGCTGCTACTGTTGTTGTTGTTGTTGTTGCTGTTGTTTGCGCCTGTGGCTGCGATCCCACTTTCCATCAGCAGCCTGTCCAGCTCATTCAGTCCCTCCTGCTTGGTGGAGCTCGTGCTGCTTCGGTTGCTGCTATTGCTGCTTCCACCAACGCTGCCCTCCTCCTGTGTCGGCACTGTACTCTGCTGTTGCACCTGCTGCACCAGATGCCCCGGCTTGTTCCGTCGCGGCGGTGGCGCAGGCGGTTCCTCCTCCTCCTCCTCCTCCTCTTCATCCTCTGTGCTAGCCACCTGTACTGTGGCTGGCGACTTGCGAGGCGGTATCGACGGTTGTTCCTCCTGCGGCTGTTGTTTCGCAGCGACGGTGCCATCAGAATCGCATCCAGTGAATCCAGACGCTTCAAGCGTGTCTCTGGCTCCATGTGACGTGGCACTCCACTTGCTCCTGCATCTGAACCTGTGTCTGTATCGTTGTCCGCCGAACTGCTGGCCACTGAGCCTGCGTCGTCGCCTGCACTGTCGTCTGCTCCCAATGCTGCCCCGAGCAGATCGTCCAGGGCATCAAAGTCAAGAGCCACGTCGTCGTCGTCCACATCACCCGCCTGTTCAAACGCTGCCTCGTTGTCGCCAATCGATGGAATGGCTGCCATGCTGTACACACTCGACCTGTGTGAGTTGCGTCGTTTGTGTTCAGGTTCACTGGACCCCGACGATGACGATGAAGACGATGAAGTCGACAACGATGATGACGACGAGGATGCTCCAGCTGCAGTGGACAAGGATGACCCACCCCCGGCAGCAGCCAATGCACTGCCCATACCCGCGCTCATGGCCATCGACATGCCTCCACTCTTCCAATCCAGCGTCTGGCCCGGTTTCAGACTCATGCGGCTCTGGCGCTTGTTCAGCGATTTGTGTGCCAGTCGTGTGGCCGCCAGCATCTGTTCCTCCTCGTTCTGCTGGTTTTCATCATCTTGCGGTGTCTGTGCCTCCTCTGTTTCCGTTACTGCTGGCTGCTGTTGCTGTTTGCCCTGTGCTTTGCTGCTGCCTCCTTGCTGTTCTTCCTGCTGCTTGTTGCGCAGCTCTGCCATCACACCGCCTCCAAAACCCTGTGCTGCCACACTCTTCTTGCTCAGAAACTCGTTGTTCATCTGTGCAATGGCTTCTTCGTCCATGGCGGACATGTCAAACCGCATGCTCATCCTCGACGATTCGTTCAGCAGCGAATCCAGCATGGCCCAGTCTTCCTCTGCGTCCTTCCTACGCACCACACTCTCGCGCATCCCGCCGCCGCCGCCACCACCACCACCAGCCCCATCACCACCCCTGCCTGTTTCCCCATTCTCTTCCCCATCCTCCCCGTCGTCACCCATCTCATCCTGCACATCGCTCTCGCTGTCGTCGTTGGTGTCATCCCCGAGCAACTGCTTGAACGACTCGGCCATGGCATCCTGTTGCTCTTGTACCTTGGCCACATCGACGTCGGCCCCGTCGAAATCGACAAAGTTCTGTCCGTTTTCGTACACTTCTGTGTTGCTTGCCAGACACTTGGCGATGTTGCGAGCAATCATGTGCGGGTTGTCAATGGAAAAGTCACCTCCGATCTTGAGGATGCGTGCAAAATCGGCCTCCTGCTCCGTCATTTCGCGGATCTGAAAGTTGGATGCCAGCGCTTTGCCAAAGCGAGAGAAGCCCTGCACGCTGATTTCGTTCTCGTCCCACGCCAGCGAGGTGATCGACTTGTTCAACCGCACGCAGATGGCCATGGCCTTGGCGCCCTCGTCGCCCATGCGATTGCCTGTGACATCCAGCATCTCCAGCGTTTTGTGTTCGGCCATTTTCTTCACAAACAGGGACATCGACGGGCCCAGATGCCATTTGTCACTGCCCGTGCATGAAAAGTGTTCGAGTTTGCGTTTGGCCACAAAGGCGGCCATGAGCGAGCACACGTCGTCCTTCTTAAAGTCGCTGGTCTTTGCGGACACGTTGCATCCCAGCGAGAGGGAACGGAGCTCATGCGATTTGTTGGGTGCCTTGGCCAGACTCTTGAGCAGGGCCACCAGAGTGTCGCCTCCTACCATGGCCCCTGTGATGTCCAGGGTGTGCAGGTTCAGGTTCAGGGACAACACGGGCTCCAACGACTCGCCCACGTCCTCGCCAAAGTTTACGCCATCGGCGCAGAACATGGTTGCTTCCCGGCCCTCTTCGGAAACCATGGGCAGTAGGATGGTGGCCACGAAGCGAGCGTCCACGTCGCACTCGCTCAAATCCAAGTCGGTGAGACTCGGGGTCGTGGAGGCAAGGGCGGCCAGGGCACTGGCTGCGTTCTGCTTGATGTGGTTGCGTGACAGGTCCAAGATGGCCAGTTTGGGAAAGGCGGTACACATGGGAGGGCCGATTTCCTCAAACTTGACGGACGTGTTTGCCAGCAGCAGGGTGACCAGAGGCACGTCCTTGACGCTTTCCAACCACGTGGCCATGGCTTTGGAGCCATCAAAGGTGAGTCTGTTGTGCGACAAGTTGAGTGCGTTGAGGGAGCGAGACAGATGCTCGTTCTGGGCAAAGGTGCGAAACAGAGTGTCAAACCCCTTTGGGGTCACTTTGCAGTAGGAAATGTCCAGGGATCGGAGTTTGAGGTTGGCCAAGCCCTGGCAGAGATTGCCCAGTCCTTTGTCCTTGAGGGTGTTGTAGCTCAGATCGAGCTGGGCGAGGGCACTGTGCTTGTTGCTCACCAACGCACGTCCCACGCGCCAAACCCGTGCACCACCTCCGTGTTGGACACGTTCAGTGTGTGAACGGACGTGTTGACAGCCAAAGCTACACAAACCTCCTGTAGGATGTCTGCACGTGGGATGTCCGCCACGGTGATCTCTTCAAACCAGCTGTTGTGTCGCAATGCCAACACCACAGGGGACAGCTTGAGTGCGTACTCCTCACCAAGGTCTGTCGTGATGGACGGATACTCGGAGAGGTCCAGGTGGCGCTCGCGAAAGGCGTGGTACACGGACGGGGCGTCTACACTGCCTGCCGGTTCGTTGCGTTCCAACAGGTCGCCTGCATCGCCGGCTGCGCTGGGGTCATCCTCGTTGCCAAAGTGGTACATGCGTGCGTTAAAGTGGGCGAGAAACTCTCGGATGTGATCCAGTGTGTCGCAGGCGCGCATGGCCTGTGCGGTGTACTCAATCAGGAATTGCTGGGCCGGGTGTTTCGAGCGAAGGGTCTGTGCACGCTCCAGGGCGCCTCCCAGCTTGGGATTGGCAGTGACGTCGAATTCGCAGCGCTTGGCAGGAGGCCAATCCAGGGTGATGCGTGCAGAGGCCAGGGCGAGGGCCGAGAGGAGGGTGGGAGCGTCTTGGCTGGCCACGTGCATCACGTACGCGGGAAAGTGGAGGGAAATCACGTCGTCGTCGGTGCACACAATACGTTTCATGGACACCAGGTGGAAGGTCTTGTGGACGGTGAAGGAGCCGCGTACGAGGCTGTTCTCCTTGAGCACTTGCAGGCGAAAGTGTCCCACGCCCAACAGGCGTTTGTTGCTGCCCACCCCCTCCTTCACCGACGCCCAGCCCGCATACTGCACAGGTTCGTCGTAGTCTCGCAGGGCATCCTCAACAGCCACTACGATGCGTGGGGTGTGTGTGTTGTGTGTGTGAATGGTCGTTGTGTGTGAGTAGGAGGGAGCAAAAGGGAAGGTCAGTGCTTGTTTCCCTCTGCCTCCAGATCAAAGGCCAAGAAAGCGTGCGTGTGTACGGCTGCAGAAGGAGACACAGAGGCACGAAAAAGGGCAACAATGGCCAATCAGCATTTCGCCGGGAGACACTCACTTTCTTCCTCCGAGTTGACTTCACTCGCAGGGGCGGTCATGTGAGCGGGACCCGTGGTGGTGGCTGAACGCAGCCGCCTTCCGCTGCCCGACAGCAGAGTGCCGGCACGGGAGCGAAGGGAGGGACTGGCAGAGCGACCACTGCCACTCGATTTGGGGGAAGAAGCGCCACCCGTCTCTCGGGTCTGACCGGGACTCCCACTTCGAAGCTGATGCTTCGGCGACGCACTCCGTCCCGAACTCTCCTTGCTGCCATCCTTCTCTGCCTTTTTGTTTGACGAGTTCTTCTTCAATCGAGAGAAGAGCGACGACATTTGCGTGTGGCAGGTGGGGCGCTTTTGGGTGTTGAGATTGCTTTGCGCCGCCGTCGCCAACCTCGAAAATCACGGAAAACACAATGTTGTCCTTCAACAAGAAATCGACGATTTTGGCAATGACCATGCTGCTGTGTGTGTGTGCAAGCATGCAACAGGGTCCTGGCGGGAACAACCCCAACCCGCCGCCTCCGACCCCGACTCCAGGAGCCGGAGGAGGCGGAAGCAACTCGGGCCCCAGCCAACCGCAGCCGCGTCCTAACCGCGACAATGTGTATGGTGGACTCAAGGTAAGTGCGCGTGACTGATGCAAATGTGCCTAGAGGGACCGTGGCACGCGCATGGGCGGACCAACGGTGTTGACGTTTTTCCCGATTTGGCCAAGGTTGTCCGGAAATCGAAGCTTTTCCCCTTTTTGGGTTGTCCCATGGCTTGGAAACGGCCGACTGACAAACGCAAGCGGGACAACAGGGAGTGTGGCGTTCAGAGGAGAACGGTTGCTACACTCTGGTGAACTTCAACGAGCGCAACTTTGGCCTGTTCAACCTGGGTGGGTGTGGAAGGAGCCGTGGTGTGTACATGGGAACCTTTTCCATCCTTCGCCGCGACCTGCTGGGTGTGCAGCTGATGATGCTGCCCAAGGGTGTGTTCCACGACAAGTTCCTGTTCAAGTTCAACGTGACCAACATGGGATTGCGTTTGGAGAACGTGGAGAACAGGGCGGTGTCGCACTTCCGTCGCGTGCCGCCGACGCCGATGATCAACGGCATCTGGAAGGGCGAGAACCGATTGGCCAATGGACCGCTGCAAGAATGGTCCCTGATTGACGATTCGTTGAGCATTGCACACACGCTGCCGAAGAACGAATCGATGACCCTTCGTGGTCTGAAGACGTACTTTACGCTGTTCCGCACGCTGCCGGGCAACAAGGCAAGCGTGACGTATCTGCAGACGACGGACAACAAGCCCATGCCGGGCACGACGGTGATTGCCAACGTGTCGGGCAACATGAACATGCTCAAGGTGGAGCGTGAGCAACACCCGATCCCGTTCAACGTGACGCTGCACCGTCAGATGCACCGCAGGCTGCAGGGTGTGTGGTCAGGCAAGAGCAAGGACTGTGTGTTGACCACTGCCTTCAACGGTGACATGTTCCGTTCGTACTCGGTGTGCCGCAAGTCCCAGCTGGACGGAGGCAACCGCACCAACGTCAACGCCTTCTTTGGCGTCTACCGCTGGGTCAACCAGACCACCATCAAGGTGGGCTACGGCTACACGACCAGGAAGGACATGCAGGGCACGGTGGTCCACATCAAGATCGAACAGTCGCCGGACAACCGCACGTATGTCTCCACCAACCTGGATGGCCCGGGCACCGGTGTCATGACTCGCATGCGACGTGTGCAGGGTCCTCCCCTGGCACGCACCATGCGACTGCGTCTCGCTGGTCGCCTGCAGGACTTCAACGGCACCGCAGAGGCTCGTGTCATCCGTGCCCTCGCCGCGCGTGCCAACATCTCCGAGGAGAACATTCTGGTGCTCAGCAAGACTTCGGGTTCCATCATCCTGGAGGTGGCCATGGTGGACGAGCAGAACGCCGATGGCGAGCAGCAGGCAGACGTGGCTGCTGTGGAGTCGGTGACCGAGCTGGCTGGCTTCCAGGTGCTTTCTGCACAGGAGGACACCGACGGCCAACCCAGTGCCACGCCCACGCCCACACCCACGCCCTCTTCCTCAGCTTCACCCAGCCCGACCCCGACTGCAACCCCCAAGGCTACCTCGGACGCTGCTTCCATGGCCCGCGTGGCCTCGTGGACGCTGGCCACCCTTTTGGCTGCCACTTTGGTTGTTGTCATGT
Source organism: Mantamonas sphyraenae (assembly GCA_026936335.1). Taxonomy (NCBI): domain Eukaryota; family Mantamonadidae; genus Mantamonas; species Mantamonas sphyraenae. The sequence goes on along the minus strand of JAPMXV010000035.1, from coordinate 137,728 downwards.
GAGTGGACGAGAATTATACTGAGTGAGTGAGTGAGTGAATGAGTGAGTGTCAGAACGACCGAGTGGCAGAAGAGAGGAGGCAAGCAAATGGAGTCCCCACATCGCTGCGCCGGTTGTGACAACGCAAAGTCCTCTTTTCTCCCATGTCCACACTGGATGCAGCTGCACGTGTGCGAGCCAATCGGGCGCGGCAGATTCGCAAAAACCAGCAGGAGACCATGAAGCGGGATGGAAAGACAATTGAGCTTGTGGACGACTGGGACGTGGCGTCGGATGCCTCGTCGGACGTGGGGGACTACACGTTTGGCCAATCGGAGTTGGAGGTGACCACACAACACTCTCACCTGGCCATGAACGAAGGCGAACCCATCCCGATTTCCACCATGAAGGAGGACTACCAACGCTGGGCCATGGAGCGGCAAAAGCGCCTGGAGCTGGCTCGCAAACGCAAAGAGACACTGCACCAGAAGAACATTGTCTTGCAGGAGGACGACATGACGCCCAGGGACAAGCGCAACGCCTTCCGCTCCACCACCAGCATGACATACAAGTACAAACGCAGCGACCCGTCGCTGGCCGAGGAGAGACGCAAGGTGGTTGAGCGCAACATCGGCACCTCGGTGAAAATCAACCAGTGGAACAGCCGCAACCTGACCCGAGGCAACACCAAGCTGCCCGACCAGTACAACACCACCAATGGCAGTGCCCAGAGCCAGACACAGCGTCTCATCGAACTCGATCCCGAAGGTAGGCGCCTGCCTTTTTCCCCAGCCTCCCGGTTGACCGTTGCGGCGGCCCGCACCCCCCGCAACACCCCCCGGCACTGGCCTCGCCCCGGCACTCACACACAACCCCACCCCACAGACTTTAAGAAGGATGCCGAGCGCCGTCGCAAGATTGCCCAGGATCAGAAGGCCACGTCGCACTTTACCTTTGGCGACGCCACGAGTGATCAGGAACGGTAAGGAAGCAAACGCCCCAGCCCCTAATCAGTGAGGGGAAACGCGGCATACGCGCACAGTGTGTGTGTGTGTGTGTGTGCGCTCATGTGGAGTGGTAGCAGCAACTCCCATCGATTTCACCGTGGCAGCCAGCAGCATGACACCATGCACCACACCCACGCGAGCGCGGAAAAGCTCAAGGCTGACACGAGGGCGTTGTCACCCCGCAGACACCAAACGGAGTTTCGAAACAACTTCAAGGCCAAGACGGCGCCTGTGACGCGTCCACACATGGATTTGACACGGACGTCGTGGAAAGAAGGGGATGGGAGGCACGAGACGCCGCGTTCCGAGGCGCAGGAGATGTACGACAAGGATTTCCAGCTGGAGGAAGTGCCGGAGTACCACAAACCGCCCAAGCGAGAACGGACGATTGTGCGAGACAACCGCAACTATGTGTGCAACTTTGTGTTGGACGACCAGGCCGGTGTGGAGCCAGCCCCCATGGAAACACAGAGTCAGCGGGAGTATGGGCAGTTCAAGAAGAGCCAGTACGTACGCCACCGCATCCCGGACGAGTTGTACTCCAGCAAAATCAAGTATGGGACGGGAAACACACGTCCGTTTGCGACGACATCCAAGGACTTTGAGGATGCCAAGGCCGCAGCGGATGTGAGTGGGTTGCGTGCGGCAGGCGAGGTCAAGGGGTTCAAGTTTACGGCGGACGACCTGAAGCGCAACCATTGGGACCACAGGGACGACCTGGAACCGGGGGGACCGCTGACCACAGAGGCACGTGACAACTTCAAGCGACGTTCGTTGCGGGAGCAGCGCAAGGGGCGACTGGACTCGCGCAAGGTGGTGTTGGTGCGCAACAAGAGGACCACATCCGCATGGACCGTGGAGAGTACACAGATTACAGCACCAGCACGGGCGAGGCGTTTGCAAAACCCACACCCGAGGCACGCGATGCGGAGCGTGCACGTGCACGCAAGCTGCGCGCAGAACTCAACGAGTCGCACTGGGGCCTGCAGGAGGAGGATGGCAGCTACATGCGCTCCACTGCTATGGACTCGTTTGTAGAGCCCAAAAAGCTGCGCCAGCAGGAGTTGCAGGAGCGGTGGAAGAATCGCAAGCAGGGCTCGCTGGCAAAACTGGCAGCAAGTCCCGCGGGACGACCCATGATGAGCAGGCACATGCGTGCACAGGCAGGCAAGGCGGTGGAGGTGCCCGACCACTTGCAGGATCACATTCGCATGGAGTACGGCTCGTTCTCGCCTCCGGACAAGGACAAGGAGACCAAGGAACGCTTCACCACAGCCGCGGCCTCCGAGTTTGGCGAAAAGGGCGGCGCCCGACGCAAGGCGGTGGACATCAAAATCAATGACCACCACTTCAAGGTGGGTGGCAAGAAGTTTGCAGGCAAGACCACCTACCTGGCCTCTTTCAAGGACCGAGTCGGCAAGGCGGTGGCACACGGCGTGCCTCCAAGCAACAAGCGCAAGCAGATCAAGACCATTCTCTACCGATGACAACTGGGGAGCAAATGAGACGGATGAGCATCATTGAGAGGCAATGAAGTACGGTTGCGGGGGCTTTGATGTGTGGCTTGACTCAAGTTCCTTTCTCAGTTCTTGGCCTGCAGCTCGGCAATGTGGTTGATCCATGCGTCGGCGTGACAGCTGATATCGTCGAGGTAGTAGGTGCGATGGGTGGTGTGGATCAAAAACGTGCGGTTGCTCTTCATCTCCGCCTTGAGGTTGTCGCCCCAGGCAATCTCGCCCTTGAGCTCCATCTTGACGGCGTCGATGTAGATGAGGCGTGGAAAATCGGTGAGGATGAGCTGTCGCTTCTTGATACTGAGACCCTTGCGCTTCCACACCAGGCCCGTATGCACAATGAGTTCGTCGGGAAACAGAAACTTGCTCCAGGCGCTGTTCTTCTGCTGATCCAGCTTCTGCTGCCTCTCTGGATCGCTTGATCCATCGCCTCCCTTGCCCGATCCCGACGACGAGCCTGCCCCCGAGCTTTCCCCACCGTTCTTGCGCACCTTTTTCGGTGCAAAGCCTGCCTTGATGGTCGGCGCATCCTGCAGCGGCAGCTGCTCCCAATCGATGCCCTCAAAGAACGGGTGCTGCTTGACCACCTCGATGCTTGGTCGCTCCTCAGGGTCCAGTGCCAGCAGTTTGTCCACCAGATCCCGCGCAGTGTCCGGGAACTTCTCCGGGAATTCAAACACCCGGTCGGTGATCTTCTTGAACACCTGGTACTCGTTGCCGGCTGTAAAAGGCGGTGATCCGGCAAGCATCTGATAGACAATGCATCCCACTGCCCACAGATCAGACGCTGCCGTCGCAGGGGCATCTCCCAGCACCTCGGGCGACACGTACTCCGCCGTCCCGCAGAACGAGTTGGCGCGTGCTGTGGTGTGTGGTGTATGCGGCGACACGATGCACAGACAGGGCAACAGTCAGCGCATATGAGCCACGCGTGATATGTGCGTACGTGTGTGTGTCAGTGGATTCTGTGTCCAAGTGTTGTGTGTGCTGTGCGACGTGTGTTTTTCCGGCGCCCCGCGTGTGTGATCCACGCTCCCTGCGAGCTCCCGTGGGGCCTTTCCGACGGCAGCTGGAGCCAAGCCAGACCCATGGCAGGGTACACACAGGGACACGGAGAGCCAACCCACCTCGTTCGTTCTCCAGCTGCTTGGCTGTGCCAAAGTCTGTGAGTTTGATGTGCATGCCTTCGTCCAGCAACAGGTTCTCGGGCTTCAGGTCCCTGTGAATGATTCCCTTGCTGTGGCAATGCTCAAGTGCGTTGATGATTTCCGCTGTGTAGAACTGCGTGGTGGCCTCGTCGAACGAACCGTACTCTGCAATCTGGTCCCACAGTTCTCCGTTTGGTGCGAGTTCGATCACAAAGTCTGATGGTGCGGGATGAGTCAGCTCCTCTCCGTCGCCCCACTCACACGCACAGGCTTTCACACAGCCATCCGTGGTACTCATGTGCCTGTCAACACACACACACGGCCCATGGGCAAACCCATGGCGGCGTGGGCGTCGCGTAGGTGCTAAAAAACCACTTACAAAGGAAGCTGGGGTCCTGGAAGGTGTAAAACATTTTGACCACGTTCGGGTGGTTCAGCGTGTCCAGAATCAGCTTTTCCGTCTTCACATACTCGATCTTCTTCTCCCGAATGATGTGCTTCTTGTTCAAGATCTTGACCGCAAACTCCTGGCCCGTCTCCTTCTCTGTGGCCAGCACCACCTGCGTCGGTTTGGAAAAACACCCTGGCGTGTGAGTTCACAAATCTGCCCTCGCCCGCCTTTCTCGCCGCCCACACACGCCCACACGTCCTTGCCCACGCCCAGCATGCCACCTACGCCATGCTGGGATGGATGTGTGTGCATGCATGCGTGTGTGTGTCGTCCTCTGGCTCCTGCTTACCTGTCCGTACGCGCCTTCACCCAGCACGCGACCAAACTCAAAGTCGGCCGCTGACCGCTTCTTGGCTGCCTTCTTGGCCTCCTGTTCTTTGGCCTTGTTGGCTTCTGCCTCCGCCTGTTCCTTGTCCTCAGCCGCCTTTGTGCTGTCGTCCCCTTCCTGCGTGCCCTCTTCCTTGCTCCCGTCGTCGATCTTCAGGTCCGGCACCTCGTCTTCAGAGGACATGTCCGAATCTGGCGATTCTTCACCTGTGTCGTGATGGTATCGTTTTGTCAGTCGGCCCTGGTGGATGCGGAGGATGGATGATTTTGAGAAAAGGGTGTGCCAATGTTGCTGTGTCACTCACCAACATCTAGCTGCTCCAACGTCGACATGGCAAGCGGAGTTGCAGCTGCGGTTTTGGTTGGGCAGGGGTGTGCCGAGCGAGGGCGTGAGCGACGGAGATGTCCATCATTGGTTTGGAGACTCAACCCATGACACGGATGTACGAGTGTGTGAGTGTGTGTGTGAGTGTGTGCGCATTGATCGCTGCAGGAGGCGCACAGCTGCCCACCCCAAACACGATGAGCAGCAGCAGCAGCAGCAGCAGCAGCAGCAGCAGCAGCAACAAAGTCAGCAACGCTTCCAAGCGTGCCCAGCTCAAGATTGTCAACGCACGTCTCCAGAAGGAGAACGACGACCTCAAGGCCCGCGTTGCCGTAGGTTCTTGCGTTTTGCCTCGTTGAGTGTGAGTTTGTGTGAAAAATCTGGGCCTTTCGCTCACCTCCCGTTTCTGCTCCCCTGCGGCCACCCATCGCTGCCCTGCACAGGTCTACGAGGAGCACGAGGCTCTGCGCAAGGAGAACGAGGAACTGCGTGCCAAGCTGTTCCTGTTTGAAGGGTACGAGAATGCCGTGGGGGCGACTGAGAGACAAGAGAGGGGATTTTTGGTGGTGTGTTTTTTCGTGTGCTGACGCAAACCCACGCCTACATCCACACAGCGAGGTTGACCTGGACGACGACAAGGATGTGCAAAAGGCTGAGAACCTGTCTGCCAAGGAGATGAAGCAGGTCAAGGCTGCATTCGACCAGTACGTACAGAGGAGGCGGAAGAACGAGCGACCACCACCGTGTTTGTGTTCGCCGTGTGACACACTCCGTTCCGAGTTTTCTCTCTCTTTGTGGCAACTCACACACACAGAACACCGTTTTGCATCGTTGCAGGTACGACGAGGACAAGAGCGGCACCATCGAACCGCACGAACTCGCCAACCTGGCCAAGGACCTGTGCGAGCCGCTGTCGGACGAGGAGCTGACCCGTGCCATGAACGCCATCGACACCGACGGCAAGGGTTACATCACCTTTGACGAGTTCCTCGGCTGGTGGTGCTCGGACCGCGACAAGGATTCTCGCCGCGGTGTGAAGCTCCGTCTGCTGAAGCTGAGCCTGCGCTCGCAGCGCTTTGGCAACAAGGTGAAGAAGGCAAGCGAGAAGCTGGCGGCGCTGCAGGCGTCTGCTGCCGAGGCGGAGGGCTCCAGCAAGAAGGAGGAGAACGCCGACTCTGTGTCGTTCTTTGTGTCTGTGGGTGAGTACGAGGAGGACAAGATGCGTGTGAGCATGAGCCACGCGGTGACGGAGGAGGACGACCGCAGCAAGTTTGACGAGGTCAACGCACCGGAGGGCACGCGTTCGTTCTTCATGGCCCGTGCCAAGGGCAAGGAGGGCGCAAGCATGGACGACCTGCAGGGTCTGGTGGACATGATCAACGCCACGTGGGAAGAGGTGGGCTCGGAGATCATGGAGGAGATGGAACTGCCCGTGGAGATTGAGTTCAACGCCAGCGTGGACACCGACGGAGAGTCGCACTACATCCGTGTGGCTGCCTTTGCCCCCCTGGACCCGCTGGACATGGTGGAGGGTTTCCAGGCCAACTGGCTGGGTGAGCTCAACGCTGAGTTCAAGTCCAAGTACACCTTTGAGGACGCCATCGAGCCGGAGAACCCGGAGACCATCATGGCGGACATCATCAAGTTCAAGACCTCGTTCAACGCCTCCATCGACCGCGGCTTCATCCAGTTCCTGGGCATGATGGCCGGTGGCGACCCTGGCGCGCGTGCCATGGTGCTCTTCCTCAAGTGGGCCCAGAGCGCCTCGCTGTCGATGAGCTTCAAGGACGTCAACGAGTTCCTGGGCGACAAGAAGCTCAAGGACGACTGGTCGTACGAGGACTTCTCCAAGGACATGAACAGGGTGGTGAAGAAGGAGCTGAACAAGGCTCGCCCCAAGATGTTCCACGAGATGCTCATGGACTACGAGACCTGGAGCATGAGCGAGGAGAAGCTGGCCTACTACGACAAGGTCTACAAGGCCCTGGGTCCCCTGGACAACATCACCCTGGCCACCACCCAGCTCTCCCTCAAGTTTGACTTTGCCAACTTCAACCCGGCCGCCCTCATGGTCCCGGCCAGCGAGCTCAAGGAATCCTTTGGGGAGGACAGCAGCGGCGGCTATGGCGACGTTTCCTACGACTCGGACGACTACTGGTAGTTTCAAGTACTGGTAATCGTCTGGTGGTCTTGGAGGAAGAGTGACGGAGTGACGGAGCGAGACCCGAGATTGAAACTCCCTTTCTTCATCGTTCCACGGATGCATGTGTCCCCTCTCCCCAAATGGAATGGACTGTGTCACCAACTCACTCCCGATCGCTTCATCTGCAACTCGGCCAGCTGGTCGGCAAGAACCATGTTGAGTTGGATGGTCTCAAAGATGGTCTGGCGCAGCTCCTCCTTGCGCAGGGCTCGCTCTTCGACATGGTCTGGCTTCTGCAGGGCCTGGTACTTGAAGCGCTTGACACTCTCCTGCTCCACCATCACCTGCAGCTTCTTGTGCTCGCGGAAGAACATGTCCAGGGTCATCGTTTTTGTGGCTGCGGAATCGGCCACGTCTTCGCCCACGGCACTCTCGCCCGTGTACTCGCGTGCGCTGTCATTGACCACGCCGGCAAAGCTGAGCACACGCATTTCACTGTCTGCGTCGTCTTTGATGACGGCGTAGTGCTTGTCCAGTCCCAACTCCTCCGCAATCAGGTTGGCCTGTTCGATCTTCAGCAGCGCACGAAACTCCCGTTCGCGCTGCTTGCGTGCAAACAACGAATCGTTGCCACTGGCCAGCCTGGACGAACCAGCCCCGCCTGCGCTGCCCCCACGTCCTGTGGAGGAACGCGACCCCACACTGCGTGCCACACTGCGTTGCGACAGCGATCGATACGAAAACGCACTCTGAGGTCGTCGCCTGCTGCCTGCGTGTTGCAACTCCGACAGCGCACGTTCAGTCAGCCAATCCATGGATCGATGTCCGTCCTTGTTGCCACCTCTCATCGCGCCACTCTGTCTCTGCTTGGCCGCGGCCACGCGTGCTCGCGATGCCTTGGTGCCCTGGTACGCGCGTGATGATGATGATGATGAGGAGGAGGAGGAGGAGGCGCCGGAAGGTGCGTGTGCCCTGCCCGTGCCCCTGCTCAACTGCACCCCAAACGACGCCGTGGTGGATTCGCCAGAGGTGGAGTGCTTGCGTGGTGAGAATTGGGCAAACGACAGCTCGTGCTTGGGATCCAGGTTCACTTGGTGTTCTGCGGGCGTGTCATCCAGTTGGAATCGGTCTGTGGGCACTCCCAGCTTGGCCTGGGTGTACCCTGCTGGGATGGAAGGTTCGTACAGTGCCAGCTCCAGGTACTGCATGGCAATCCGCTTGAACTGCATGTACGCCTCCGACTGGTGTTCGATCGCAGTGTCCAGGTGGAAATGTGCCAGTGTGTCTTCGGTGCGTGACGATCGCGACGTGGCTGTGCTTGCCCGTGTGCCTGTGCCGCCGCTGCCTCCTGCCTTGCGTCGTTTGCGCTTGCGCTTCACCACACGCGCTTGCTTCGGCAGCGCCGCCTTGCGTTGCACACGTCCACTGCGACTGCTTGTCATAGTTGTGGGTTTGCCTGTGCTCATGTCCACACTGCCCTCTTGGATGCTCACCGATCCTTTGATGCGTTTCCCCGGTGTTCCTCGTGCTGGCGTCCCCTCCTGCTTCTGCTGCTCCTCCCTCTCCTCATCGTCCTCCGACATGGATGACGACGAGTCTGAGGATGTGGACGACAGGTCATCCTCATCGTCCTCATCCGACGATGTGTCACTGATACTCATGTCTCGCTGTGGGCCTCCACCCTGCTGCTGTGTTGCCTCGTGCTGATCCTCCTCCTCCTCCTCATCATCATCGTCATCGTCATCATCATCGAAATCATCATCGTAAGCCTCCTCGTCATCTTCCTCGTCCTCGTCCTCCACCACCTCGTCGTTGCCCTCTTGACCACGGTTGTTCTCCAGAAAGGGAAGTGGCCTCGAGTACTCTGTGCGTTCTGCACTCATCATCTCCTCCTGCTGTTCCTCATCCAACAACAATGATCGATTGCTCTTCTCCACCGCACTCTTGTACCGAACCCGTCGTACAGCCGTGTCCACGGGCCTCTGAAACACAGGCCCCGCCGACTTTTGCTGCCTCATCCTCTGCGTTGCCGCCTTCTGACTCATCCGTTCCTCATACGCTGCATACGCCTCCTCAAATGCATCCTCAATGCTCCGTTCGCTGCTGTGTTCACTCTGTCCTTCTGCCCCGTCTTCCTTTTCACCCTCCCCACCCCTTCCCCCCACGTTACTCCCCTTCCCTGTATCCAATGATCCTACCATCCCACCTGTGTTGCCCCCATGTCCACTGTCTCTCCTTGACCCTCCTCCCTTGCCTGGTGAGTACCGCACATCGTCGTCCGAGTGGCCCGAGTCGTCGTCGTCCTGAATAAAGTCCTCCACGTCGCTGTATGTGTCTCGGTTGTCCCCATACCCATCCTCCTCCTCTTTCCGTCCATCCGCACTGCCCTCCTGCTTCGACAATTCTTGTGCTGTGCCCATGTGCATCCGTGTGTGTCCCGTTCAGAGTTAGCCGTTGGCCGCCGCCCATTTTACACACACCTTCCCCACACACCCCCTTGCTGCTCCCCTCTCCCTCCTTTCCCCGTACCCTCATCACCCAATGGTGTCCTTCCTTCAAACATACCTCGAATCTGCTTGGCCAGCTCCAGTTGGCTTGCAGCCTTGGTGCGCAACGAGGCGAGCACTTGGTCAAACTCCTGCGCTCGAACCGCACGTGTCTCTGTGCCCCCACTTGAGGCTGCTGCAGTGTAAGGACGTGTCTTGCTCCTGCCCGTGTCTCCTGCCCGTGTGTTTGCACCACGTGTGCGTTGTTGTTGCGCTGCCGTTGGCTGCTGTTGTGACGTGGCTGGCCTTTGCGGTCGCTTGCCCGCGTGTTCCCGTTTCCCGGCTGCCTCCTCGTCCACCGCCCGATGATGCGACGAGCGGTGACGACGATGGTGGCGGTGATGGTGCTTACGATGCCCATGGTGATGGTGATGGTGATGGTGGTGGTGGTGTCCATGGTGATGGTGTCGATGATGCCCACGGTGGTGTCGATGGTGTTGACCTTTGGATCCATGCCCATCCTCCTCACCATCACCATCACCTTTTCCATCATCATCACCCTCATCCTCATCATCGTTCCTAACCCCTTCCTCCTCCTCCCAATGCAGATCGTCTGCTTCCCCAACCTCCTGGATGAAATCGTCTCCGTCGTCCATTCCTTTGCGTCCCCCATCGCCCACTACCTCCTGCCGCTTTCCTCATCCTCCTCCTCCTCATCATCACTTGCCACCCTGTCAAAGCCCAACAAAGGCCCATTATGCCACATGTGTTCCAGATCTCCACTCTGATGGGCCTTCCACAGTACGGGCCCCAGCATGGCTGGCACAATATAAAGGAGCGCAGGTTGACCATGATCCATGGCAATGACAGCCACATAAGCCATGACCAGGCCAGAGAGATAGCCCATCATGCTGATGATACGGTACGTGGCACCAGGCTTGCTGTGGTCGAAGCGGTGAAGAAAGGCAACGAGCAGACCTGGCATTGCCACGTCCCCGGTGCCCAGTCCCACCCTGCCTGCCGTCCACAGCCTGGGAAATGTAATCATGACGGGAAGGTTGCGTTGGGTGGCCTTGCGAGCCACCGCAACCATGACACTCTTGCCACTGGGGGTGATCAGTGGCGACACAAAGACCCAGAAGACGTCGTAGAGGAAAAAGGCGCCAAGGATGATGGTGAGCAAGCGGATGTTCTTCAAACGCAACACAACGACCATGGTGAAGGACATGGCACATGCCAACAGGTCCACAAAGAGCCAATGGCCTGTAAAGAGCCACAGTAGCACCACAGTGGCCCCGTAGGCCATGCTCATGGCCTCCGTCATGGTGATTTGGCTGCCCAACCACACAGGAAGGGACAACACACGCGAACGGTCGTTCTGCATCCGTGTGAACATGCTGTACATGGCAAAGGTGGAGCTGAAGAAGCAGGAGAAGCCCACCAGCACCACATAAACGGTCATCAGGGCATCAAAGTACAGAAAGAGAAGGAGAAGGGACACAGAGGCGGTCACTGGTGCCCACAGAAGACTCTTGGATGTGGATTCCATCGATTCCTGACGCTCACGGTGACCCAGACTGTGGTGGAAGTGGAGGGAATGGCTGCTGGCTTGCCACACCACCCCACACGCCGTCCCAAACATGGCCAGGGTGGCTGGATCCACCAGAAGAAGCCATGGTGAAGACACTGTTGCCATTGGGGAAACCACACACACACACACACACAGAGGAGAAGGGATCCTTTGTTGGGTCGTCCACCGCCCATCCCCATCCAGCACAACCACACAACCATGGTCAAAGTCGAAGTGGACACCCAACAACTGGTGGGAGCCTCGCTGTTGGCACTGCTGTGCATTGTGCTTGCGTATGTGTATGCCCGTCGTGGCACCCGCAAGGAGGAGAACCGCAAGGGCGAAAAGGTCAAGCAGGTGAAGCCTGCCTTTAAGCCACGCACAGAGCGTGCTGCTGCAAAGGCCGCTGCACGTGAGGCTGCCAAGCAGAAGAGCACCGAGTTGACGGTGTTGTATGCCACATACAGTGGTACGGCCGAAACCCTGGCCAACAAGCTGGTCCAAGCGGCCGAGGGTCGTGGCATCAACGCCACTGCGTTTGATCTGGCCGACTATGAGTTTGACGAACTCGCCAACGAGACCAACGTCGTCTTTATTGTGGCCACGTTTAGTGAGGGAACGTACGTGTGCCTCCACGCCCGTCCAGCGGCGCCCGCTTTGCCCCATTTCTCGGCGCCGGAAATCCGCAGAAAAATGCAGCGCTGCGGATGCCCGGTTCTGTGGTTGCCCACTCACACACACACACACACACACACGCCATACACACGCACACACACATTTGCAACCGACTGCACGTACCACAGAGCACCACCGAAGTGCAGGACATTCTTTGATCTGCTGAAGGACGCCACGCAGGATCAACGCATGGGAGCCATGTGGCTGCAGAAGATGCGCTTTGCGGTGTTTGGACTGGGCGACAGCGCCTACAGCAAGTTCTTCAACACGTTGGGACGCAAGACGAACCATCGACTGGAGAAGATGGGAGCACAGCGCATGTGGCGTCTGGGGCTGGGTGACAGTGCACCAGGCAAGGACATGAACGCGGCCTTCCAGGTGTGGTCGCAGGGGTTGCTGTCGCAGATGGACCCAACGCAATTCCAGTATGCCAGTGAGGATGAGAGTGATGAGGATGGGGATGACCATGCCGAACCATTGGTGGATGTGGAGGACATGGGCTCCATGATGGCCTCGTCGTCGTCGTCGTCGTCCTCGTCTCTGCGTCAACGCCGTGGAGGCAACAAGACACGCAAGAAGGCAGGACGAGTGGGCAAGAAGGCACGCAAGCGACCTGTGATCCAACTGGAGGGGGAGAATGCGGATGATGCGGTGGAGGACGACGACGAAGAGGAGGAGGAGAAGGAGGACGAGGACAGTGCAGAGGAAGGGGAGGCCATGGATGGGTTGGAGGTGAGGAATGGGAAGGAGGTGCGTGTGATGTTGACTGAATCCCACAAGGCATCGTTGCAGAAGCAGGGGTACAAGATCATTGGCAGCCACAGTGGGGTCAAGATGTGCCGATGGACCAAGAGCATGCTTCGTGGGCGTGGAGGCTGCTACAAACACACCTTTTACGGCATCGAGTCACACCGGTGCATGGAGATGACACCCAGCATGGCGTGTGCCAACAAGTGTGTGTTTTGCTGGCGGCACCACAAGAACCCTGTGGGACGAGAGTGGCGTTGGGAACAGGACGAACCGGGGTTCATTCTGGACGAGGCCATCGAGAAGCATGTGGCCATGATCAACACCATGCGTGGGGTGCCCGGGGTGCAACCGGAACGACTGGAGGAGGGGTTCACACCGCGTCACTGTGCCCTGTCGCTGGTGGGCGAACCCATCATCTACCCAGAGATCAACACCTTTTTGGACGACATGCACACTCGTGGCATCTCCTCGTTCATGGTGACCAACGCCCAGTTTCCGGAGAAGATTGACGAGTTGCGTCCTGTGACCCAACTGTACATCTCTGTGGATGCACCCACCAAGGAGTCCATGAAAGAGGTGGATCGTCCCCTGTTTGAAGACTTTTGGGAGCGATTCCTGAGCAGCATCGACTCGCTGCGAGCCAAGGGCCAGCGCACGGTGTTTCGCATGACGCTGGTGAAGGGGTGGAACATGGAGGACATGGAGGAGTACTGCAAACTGATCATGCGGGGCATGCCCGACTTTGTGGAAATCAAGGGGGTCACCTTTTGTGGCAATGGCAAGCGGTCGTCGTTGAGCATGCAGAACGTGCCCTGGCACGAGGAGGTGCTGCTCTTCTCCCAAAAGATTGCCGAACTGACGGAAGGAGAGTATGAGGTGGCCAGTGAGCACGAACACTCGTGTTGCATCCTGCTGGCCTCACCAAAGAAGTTCAAGATCAACGGCAGCTGGTACACCCACATCGACTTTGACAAGTTCATTGAGCTGCAGGCTGGCACCGAACCCTTCTCCACCGTCGACTTACATGGCAGAGACACCCGCATGGGCCCAGTTTGGTGCTCCCGAACGTGGCTTTGATCCCATCGAGACCCGCTATCGCAAGCCACGCAAGACCCAGCAGCGTGCACGTGAGCTCGCCGAAGAACAGGAGGCTCAGGCTGCCATGGCCGGTGCTTCCACCGCTTCCACTGTCCCTGTGTTGGGTGAGGATCCAGGCACCGAGTACGAACCTGGAGGATGCTAGAGAGCGATGGCAAACAACAAACGAAACGACACGCAAAATTGCTTGCTGCGAACCAATCCAAATTGTTTCACGTCATGGAATCACGTCCACAGACACTGTCTGTGCTTGCGATGGCCCTTCTGGTCCTGCTGTGTGCCGTGTGTGGAGTCACAGCCGACGAACACCGCGGCCACATGAGCTACGGCAGTCGCGACCAGGCCGACGCGTACTTCCGTGCCAACCTGGGTGCATACAAGGCCTGGGATATCAACAAGGACATTGTGTTCCTCACCCTGGATCGTCTGGGGCACAAGTTTAAGCGCATTCTGGACTATGGTGTGTTTGGCACTCCTTTTCCTTCCTTCCTCCCTTGCTGCCTTTGACAGCCGCGGCCACACCGTTCTCCCCGCCGCCTCTTTCTCGCCACTGTGTCACACACACGCTCCAGGCGTGTGTGCATTGTATGCTTCTGTGGTGCGCCCATGAGATACATGGCAGAATGGGAGTTGTATGACGCACTGTGCCACACAACAAGCGCACTCGCAACCGCGTGTTTTGCAATCAGCCCCCGAAAGCGCGAACGAGCTGACACCCAAACCCCCGCCCCCACACTCACAATCATCGACACAGGACCTGCGTATGCATCGAGGATGAAACAGATGTGCGACCGATGGGGGACGTGTGAGGTGGGCGTGGGAATTGACCCGTCGCCGCTGGCAAAGGAGGTGAACTCGGCCGACTTTCCCGAGTTCAAGTTTTACGTGGGCACCATGGACGACCACGATGAATTGGATCCCAAACTGGTGGGCACCTTTGATCTCATCATCACATCGTACACCATCGACGTGGTTGCACGCCCGTGGCTGTTTGCAGCACTGCACAATGTGCACCGGCACCTTGCCCCAGGAGGGATCATTGTCATGCACGTGTTTGACCAGGAGCACCACTGCCCCACTCGATACAAGACACGTGGTGGTCACTCACACATCATCGACTATGCAAAGATGTTTGAGGCCAGCGGAATGTACCGCACCATCTTTGAGAGCAAGCTCAACTACGCCACCCAGCGTCAGATGGAGTTCCCTCCCTCTGAAACACGCCAGAGCAGGGTGGTGCTCATCCAAAAGACCATTGCCGACCCCAGTGACAGCGAGATCTGAGAGGAAAGAGAGCGAGACAGAGTCACACATGGGCGATGATGGACAAACAAGGGGGATTTCACTCATGGCCACAGATACTTCTCTTCCTCTTGCTGTGTCAATGCTTCCCCCCCCTTCATCTCACTGAGCTTGCGCAGTGTGTTGAGGGTGCGTCTTCTGGCATTGATGAACCAGTTGTTGATCTGGATCAGTTCCAGGTCGGTGTTTTCCATCAGCTCCACCTTTTCCGCCTCCGTCGGATAGGGTTTGTCCACGTGGTAGTACAGCCACCTGCGCAGCTTGTATGTCACCTCCTTGGTGAATGCCATGCGTCTCTTGTTGCGCAGTGCGGCAGCGCGGGCAGTGGCGTCGTCCATGCCGACCTGTGCGTACGACTTGCGTCGCGCTGCTGCTCCTTCTCCGTTTCGCTTCTTGCCGCTGCTGCTGCGTCTTGCTTTCTTCCGCTTGGGCTTCTCTCCATAAGTACCATCCCGAGCATTGTCATCGTATCCCCAGGAACCATCGTCATCGTCGTCGTCCTCCTCCTCGGTGTGGATGGCCTCACGCTTGGTGGGTGTCACATTCTCTGCACTCACCACGACTGTCTCGTGGCTGCCCTCCTGCTTCGTCTGCTGATGCGCCTGCCCATGCTCACCTGCCTCTCTTTGGCTCTCTTCTCTGCGCGTTGGAGCTGCTGCTTGCTGTGGATTGAACCGGTCACGGTCCATCGTTTGGTCGATGTACAGAGGCTGGTTCCTGTTCAATGCCTCCATCTGCATGGTCTGCCGCATCTTGGCTGCTTGTAGCGCTTGTTGCACAGTCAAGGGCTGTCCCGTGTGCGCACTCTGGTGGTTGTGGTTGTGGTTGCGGTTGTGCTTCTTCTTGCTTCCCTTGTTCTTCTTTGTCTTGCTTGTGCTGGTGCTCCCTCCCATGGTAAAGTTGCTGGTCTGTCCGCCGCCAATGTCAAAGCTGTGCTTGGCCATCAGCTCCTCCTCCTCTGTAGGCGATGCTGGAAAATACGCCGCCACCTCGTGTTCGTCAATGGTAAAGTCCTCGTGCGTGTGTTGATTGTGGTGATTCTGTCGGTGGTGGTTCGCCCCCCTGCCGTTGCTGTTGCTATACATGTGTTCCTGATGACTCGGTTGGCTGTGGTCATGCCCGTACACCACGCGTACACTTTGTCCCTGCCCCTGTCCACCTCCTACCACTTCACGCCGGATGCTCCCATACGGAGACATCACGTACAGTTCCGATGGCGTGTTCATCCGTTCCTCAATCATCGACGTGGTGACACGACCCATGCCGTCCATGGTCAGTTGTGACTCGGTGTCTTCGCTGGTCGAAACGTACAAGGGCAGATCCGTAGGCAGCGATCCTGTGTGTGTGATGTGTGTGATGTGTGTGTGATGTGTGTGTGTGTCAGTCGTCCATCTCTCCCATTGTCCACCTCCTGCTCACCCCCACGTAGTCCACCTACTTAGCACGTCGTCGTCGTCGTACTCACTGCCCAGCAGATGGTGCTCCTCCATCCCACTGGTTCGTTGTTCGCCATGCACATTGGCCATGGTGTATGGCCACCTGTCGTCGCCTGCGTTCACATGTCCGTGTGCCCACTCAGATGTGCTTCCCCTTGCACCACCTCCCATTCCTCGCAAGTGTGCGTTTCTCCCGCTGTTTCTCCCTTTCCCTGCCACCTGTTGCATCCCTGGCCCTCCTTCTGTTTCCTGCGTATGATGGTTTCGCCCGTGTACTGCGTACACGTACTTTCCACCCACATGCGCAGGCACGCCCTTGCCCCCGTATGCCTGCCCTGCTCCAGCATGGATGCCGTTCTTCGCGCCAACTCCCGTTTTCTCCCCTTCTTCCTCCGTCCCATCGTGCTTCCCATCCCCATCTGCATCCCCTGCAATCCCGTCTGTCAACCGCAACCGCATGTGCATGTCGTCCCAGCCCGCATGTGCCAGGGTCCGTGTCCACACCCTTCTGTGTGAGTGCCTCTCCTTCCCTCTCCTCTCTCCGATTGTTCCTTCCTCTTCTGTCTCAGCCCTCCCCACACCCTTCCGCAACCTCCTTTCCTCTCTACTTCTCTCCACACACATCCACCATGGGTTTCCCCACACCGTGGCAAGTGTGTGGCCGACCATCCATCCCTCCTCTGGCCGCTCTCACCTCGTACGTGCACGCCTTCCGTGCGTGCGCTCCCGCCGCTAATTTTCTTGAAGAAGCCTGTGAATGTGGTGCCAGCCACACCCTGCTGCACGACGCCTGTGGATCCGTTGATGACAAAACTACCCGTGCGTGGTATCCCATGCACTGAGGAGGCCCCATGCTGCTGTGCGGCCGCCTGGCTTGGACTGCGGTCGGTTTCCGTCTTCCTTCCTCCTCCGCTCCCAGAGTTTGCTTCTCCGTGCCCTTGGGCCGCCTGTCGACGTGACTGCATGGCCAATTCGCTCAGGTTGACGATTCCTGAACTCATCTTGCGTGCTGTCCTTGACCTGTGTGCTCCCGCGCTGCCGCCGCACACCCGAACAACACAACACACATCACCACCACCAGCTGCTGCCAACCCAATGAGTAGCACCGCCGACGGGACAGATGCCTCCGAGAACCCTGCTCCAAGGCGCATCCGCAAGTTGGAACAGGAGGTGATCAACCGCGTGGCTGCTGGCGAAGTCATTGTGCGCCCAGCCTCGGCCCTCAAGGAGATGCTCGAAAACTCCCTGGACGCTGGTGCAACCTCCATCACCGTCACCGTCAAGTCGGGAGGCCTCAAGATGTTGCAGATTCAGGACAACGGCCATGGAATTGATGTAAGTGCAAAGAGGCAAGGGGGGAAGGGGAGGGGAGGGTTGTGCTGTTCCTGATCAGGTTCCCTGCAGCGATCACTCACTTTTCCCCGTTGCCCATACACGCTCTATGGACACGCTGGTATCCAACACACCAACCACACACGTGAAACCACAGCACGGCGATCTGCCTGTGGTGTGCGAGCGGTTCACCACGTCGAAACTGCGCGAGTACGACGACTTGGGTAAGCTCGCCACCTTTGGCTTCCGTGGCGAAGCCCTGGCCAGCATCACACACGTGGCCCATGTGACCATTGTCAGCAAGACAGCAGAACAAACATGTGCATACAGGTACGTCTCTCCTGCCCCTCCTTTCCCCCGTTCTCAGTCTGACACCATAGGGCGTCACAGGGCGTCGTACGACGCGTCGAAGCTGCTGGAGGAACCCAAAGCGTGTGCAGGACTCACAGGCACCACCATCACCGTGGAAGACCTGTTTTACAACAACCAGACACGTCTGCGTGCGTTCCGAAGTGCAGCAGACGAATACAACCGCATCCTGGACGTGATGAACAAGTACTCCATCCGCTACGCAGGGGTCAGCTTCACCCTGAAAAAGGCAGGCAAGACATCGAGCGACGTGCACACCAACCCGGGGGCGTCTGTATTGGACAACATACGTGCGGCATACACCATCCAGGTGGCACGAGAGCTGCTGGAGTTTGAGTGTGGCGAAAGCGCAACCAACAAGCGGGACATGAGTCCGTACACCCTCAAGGGCTATGTGTCCAAAGCCAACTACAGTGTGAAGAAGAGCCAGTTCATCCTCTTCATCAACAACCGGCTGGTGGACTGTGGGGCGCTGAAGAAGGCCGTCCACGCCGTGTACACTCAGTACCTGCCCAAAAACACACACCCCTTTGCCTACCTGGACCTGCAGCTGCCAGCAGAGAACGTGGATGTCAACGTGCATCCCACCAAGCGCGAGGTGCACTTCCTACACCAGGACGCCATCATCGAACACATCCAGGACGCCCTGCAGGACAAGTTGCTGGGCTCCAACGACAGCAGGACATACTACACACAGAGTGCAATCAACAAGTATGTGCCCAGTCTGCAGCATGGCCCACAGGGCGACGGATCTGGCGTAGCGGCGGCGGGTATGGACGTGGAGGCGACCAGCAGCCAGGCATCGTCAAGCGGACAGCCTGCAAAGCGTGTGCAAGAGTACAACATGGTGCGCACGCACGCTGGGCAGCAGCATGGAGACATGGAAAAGTATGTGCGTTCGGTGCCCACACACACAGACACCATTGGGGAGCCATCCATGGAAGTGCAGGACACACACGCAGCGTCAGCCACAGAGAGAAACGGCACAGCCGACGAAGAAAGCATTGCTAGTGATGCATCTGTGTCACAGGCATCTCGGAAACGAGGCAGGGAAGAGCAGGATGGGGAGAACGACAATGAGAGCACGCAGGACGATGAAGACACCTTTGTGTCGCTGTTCCCTGCCCCTCGCGACACAGTCGCTGGACAGGAGGCCATCCAACGGCATGACCCGACAGAGGACATGGTCGCACAGGCGGTGGGTCCAAACGACGTGGACGATGGACTGGACTCTGCCGACGCCGTGCAGGGCGACGCAGAGAGACACATGGACGTTGAGACGCAGATCGGATCCAGCACCACCACCACTACGGCCTCTTCGACTGCTCCTCCTACCATGGCCGCGTTTGCAGCAGCCGATCCACTGGTGTCATCATCAACGTCGTCGTCATCATCTTCGTCGTCGTCTCCTGCTCCACCGCTTCCAACGCCCCAACCTGAGGCATCGACGACGTCCCAGACGACAGGATCAGGATCGACAAGTGAGCCTGCAAAGAAAAAGCGCAAGGTACGACCGGTGTACCTGACAAGCATCCACAACCTGATCAGTGGTGTGGAAAGCAACGCACACAAGGATCTGTGCGAGGTGATTGACGGCCATGTGTACGTGGGCGCCGCGGACAGGCGCAATGTGTTGCTGCAACACCAAACACGCCTGTTTGTGGTGGATGCTGGCGAGTTGAGCAGGGCCCTGTTCTACCAACTGGGTCTGCAGAAGTGGCAGAACTTTGGCAGCATCGCCATCGAGCCGCCTGTGGCTGTCGACAGACTGTTGCGGTTGGCTCTGAGTGCGCCTGTAAATGCCTGGGACGATGCGCAGAACGGTGACAAGGAGGAGTTTGTGACCAGCGTTCGGCAGCTGCTGATAGAGCGAGCCCCGATGTTGGACGACTACTTGTCCATTGGCATCAACGAACACGGCATGCTGACGTCGCTGCCAGAGATCCTGGACGGCTACGTGCCTTGCATGGACTATCTGCCGCAGCTGCTCTTCTGGATGGCGACCACCGTGGAGTGGAATGAGGAGCAGGCCTGCTTCCACACACTGCTCCAGGCCATTGCTCGCTTTTATGCGCTCCTGCCCATGGATGCGAGTGAAACAGGCACCCCGTTGGCAGCCGAGCAGCTGGCCATCGGTGAGACGGAGGCAGACAAGCCTCGCTCAAGCAACGACATGGCGCAGCAAGCCCAACCGGGTCACTACCGCCACATTCTCAAGCATGTCCTGTTCCCAGGCATGCGCAAGAGCCTTCTTCCTGGCAAAACTCTGGCTACCGACGGCACCTTCACACAAGTGGCTGACCTGCACAAACTGTACAAGATTTTCGAGAGGTGTTGAAATGGACCATTAAATTTTGATTCAAGCACAAATCATACCTAGCGTGGCATATCATCGATTTCTATGTGAATCAAAATTTACGCAGCAAGTCAGCCGTAGTGCTTCCATGGCTCGCTGCGAAGGTGCTCGGCTCCTTTTTGGATGATGGCGAGGCGTCCAAGGTTGTTGTTGGGCTTTGTGATCCCTTCCATGTAGATCTGGCCTGTGGCAGGCTGAATGATCTGGTCGACGAGCATGTGGTACATGCCCGTGGCAATGAACATCTCTGGGTAGTCGATGACACTCTGCTCGGCGCCTGCAACCACGCTCTTTCCCCAGCAGTGGAGGAATGGGGCGCGTTGGTACATGACCACACGGCCGTTGGGCTTCAGCAGCTGTGTTGGGGTTCCGGGTCAGCGATCGGTGCGAGCGCTGTCGCCACACACAGTCACACACACTCCTCCTCATTGGCCAACCTACGTCCCAGATGTTGGAGAGGGCTCGAAAGAGGCGATCGCGTGGAATGGTGTCCAGGACGTTGTGCAGGACCACGGCATCAAAGGTGCCCTTCCACTGCTCGAACTCTGGGTCCATGTCGTCCACTGTGCCCTGCAGCGTCTTGACATCTGCATGGAGCGAGTGAGAAGCAGCCAGTGCTATGCGTGTGTGTGATGTGTGGGTGGACATAGTGTCTCTGTGTGTCAGCAGCAGCCGCTTTGTCGGCTGTCACTCGCATTTTCCTTTCCCAAACACACCTTTCGCCGACGGGTCCACGTTCACGGCCAGCGAGCACTTGAACGTGGTGCAAAGGTGCTGCACACGCGAGCCCATGCCTCCATCTGTGTGTCATCCTCGGGTGTCAGTCGTTTCCCGTGCTGTGTCCGTGTCTGGCGAGCTCGATTGCCCCTGGGGTGTGCGCGGCAGCGTGCCGACGTGCACACACACACACACACACAGGCCAAGGCACACACCGGACATAAACGGAGAGAGTGTGGGAACACGTACTAAACTCAATGATGTGTTCGTAAGGAGTGGTGAGTTCATGCATGACGCGTGTGATCATGTCGTTGGCTGGGTCAAACTTCTGAGAAGGATGGGTGCCGTCGTCGAGTTGTTTGTCCTCATCGGCCACCCATGAGGCAGGAAGGGTGCCATGGATGTGATGGATGTCCTCTGCGTCGGTGGGTCGGTCCTTCTTGTCCTCGTGCTGCTGCTGATGATGATGTTTGCTGCTGCCGCTGCTGCCTGGACAGGGAGGACAACTGTGGCACTTGGGACAGGTCAACGATGGGTCCCGTTCAACAACCACCTCTTTAACAACCTCTCCTGTGTGATTCTCCACCGTGGAGATCATGGAAATGAGCAGCGCACCTGCGGCAAAGCCAATCAGGACCAGGACAGCCGGACGCAACATCTCTCTGGGGAGGCGACAACGAAGTTCGGTTGGATGAGCACTCGCACGAAAACCATCGTCTTCCCTCAGATGGAGGAGTACACACAGGATGGGGTGGAGTTGTTGGAGGGCATCGACACATCCTTGGGTCAATCCATGCACCTGTGGCCAGCCGGGTTGGTGCTGGCAGCCTGGCTGTTCCAAGACCACCCGTTCCTCATCACAGGGTTCCATGTGCTTGAATTGGGTGCTGGCATAGGCTTGCCCTCCATCATTTGTGCTATGTTGGGGGCTGCCAGCGTACGTGCCACCGACAGAGACGACCAGGCGGTGCAGAAGCACCTGCAACTCAACCTCCAGCAGAATGCGGGTCTCTTTGCAAACCCAGATACATGCACATCCCATGTACTGGAGTGGGGCAAGGCTTCCAAGGCCCTTTTGGACGAATGGGATGTCCCAGACGTCGTCCTTGCTGCTGATTGTCTCTTTGACACCCTGTGTACGTGTGTCTCCCACACAACAACCCCCTTGTGATGCAATACGTATCCACTCACTCACTCTGCCCTCCCTCCCCCCTTCCCCCCTTTCCTCATGTGTGTGGTTCACAGTGTACGACGACTTTTTCTTTACGGTGAGCTTGCTGCTGAAGCTCAACCCGGACGTGTTGATCATTGCTCTCTTTCCCGACCGTGGTGAACACCAACCCAGTCTGGACTTGTGTCTGGACAAGTGGGCATTGCAAACACGGTCCATCACCCTTCCCGAGTTCATCGTTAAGCGTCTCGACATGGCTGAGCAGGCCTTTGTCTTTGTCCAGGTTGTCCAAGCCGCCCTGTATTAATAAATACCCATGAGCAACACACCATCGTATATTCCCACCCCGCTTCCTCCCCCCTCTCTTCTCGCTTTCCCTCTGTTTGTTTCCCATCGAGGGGCTCCCTGCATGAAAGCATGCCCTCTTCACCTTTCCACGCGTTGTCGTTTGCTCTTGGCCACCAGTTCAACCACCCCACTGCTGCTACTGCTACTACTACTGCTGCTGCTGCTGCTACTGCTGCTACTGCTGTGTGTGTCCATCGTGTGTGTGTGTGTCGTCGTGTGGTTGCTTGTCTGCGTGCTTTCCGCTTGTGTCAACGCTTCTTCAGCATCCCGCTTGCGTTGGCTCAACTCTGCGACCTCTCCCTGGCCATGCTCCGACTCCTGCATCTCCTCGCTCAGCATCTCCAACAATGTCTTGCAATCGTCCCCATGGACATACTGTCCCCTTGGCACACGTGTGTCGTACGTCGCCACCAGCCGCTGTGCAACAAAAGGGTTCCTGATCAGTCTCCAAGCACTCACCCAACCCCCAGCGCCTTCTTCCCTACCTTTGGCTTCTCATCACGGCTGCGTGTGGCTTCACCCCCATCTGTGCTCCTGCTCACTTGCAACCCAGTGCCTCTGTTCGGCCATGAAAACATGCCACAGCCCTGCACGCTCTTGTCTTGCCTTGCCCAACGCCCAACCCTGCGCAATCCCTGGTTTGTTTGTTGCACACACCCTCACCCTCACCCTCACCCTCACCCTCACACCTGATGCTCCATGACACACCACTGCTCAGTTGTACAGCTTGTCCAGGATGCCAGTGAGAAAGTCGTCCACAACCGCCTGGTCGGGGATCTTGCCCACGTAACCATACATGGCAGCCGATCCCTCCTGGGCCAGTTCCGGTCGTCGCTTGACCTCCTGCACGGCCGCAGCCAGGTCGTCCACCAACTCCTCGGCCACCTGTGCATGCGGGGCCATGATGGTCATGTGGATGCAATCGGGGAACTGCTGGCGTTCCATGTGCCATCCGTTCTGTTCCATCACATCAGCCACAGCGTAGATGTTGACCTTGGCATCACGGGACTTGATGGCCAGCAGTGTCATCACGGGCTTGCCCACAATCTCCAGTTCCTTGATCTCCCCACGCACTCGCTTGCGCACATACTCCGCCGTCTCCATGCACAGTTCCGCCAGTTGCGTGTATCCTTCACGGCCCATGGCACGCATGGACGCCCAGGCACCGGCCATGGGGCCTCCGGGTCGCGTGCCGGCAATGGTGGGGGAGGCGTACAAACCGCCGCCCCACTCGGAGTACGTGGTGAACTGGAACTTGCGCAGAGATGCACCACGGTACATGATGACAGAGGCCCCCTTGGGAGCATAGCCATACTTGTGGACATCGGCACTCATGGAGGTGACACCCGGAAGGGTGAAATCAAACTCACCCACAGGGTATCCTGCCTCGCGGACAAAGGGCAGCATGAAGCCACCAATGCATGCATCCACATGCACAGGCAGGTTGTGTTGCTGTCCAAGGGCAGAGATCATGCCAATGGGGTCCAACACTCCCCACGGGTACGACGGCGCAGAGCCCACCAGCAGGATCGTGTTCTTGTTGATTGCCTTGCGGTACGCATCCATGTCCACCTCGTAGCTGCCGTCCTCCTTGATCGGCACATGGTTGATCTTCACATCAAAGTACTTGCCTGCCTTGTCAAACGCCACGTGGGCCGTGCAGGGCATGACAATCTCCGGGGCCACAATGTGCGGGTACAACGCACGCGCACGGTCACGGTACGTCTTGATGGCCAGCAGAATGGACTCTGTGCCACCCGACGTCATGTTGCCCACCACTTCGGGGCCTCCTCGCATAAAGTCGATCGTCATGGACACCACCTCGTTCTCGAAACGACGCAGGCTCGGGAACGCCATCGGGTTCAGCCCGTTCTCGTCCATAAACATGTTGTGTGCCTGCTTCACAAACTCGTGGTGCTGTCACATCGCAGGACCAGTCGGGTGATGTGCGTGTGTGTGTGTGTGTGTGTGTGTGCGTAGGTGGGGTGAGCGGATGCCCTCGCGGTGTTGGATGTTCTCTTTTCCCGCCATGGAAATTAGCCCTCGCGCGTTGCCCTTCTCCCATTCGCTCACCTCGGGCACAGTCGTCGTGTACACAAATGCAAAGGTCTTGCCAGTTGTGCAGTCCCAATCCTCGTCGTGCATGGCACGCATCTCCTCCAAAATCTCCCCGTAGGCCTCTCTGCAATCGTCCGCGTTCTCCATGTCAGCCGGTGCACGCCTCCCACCCTCTCTTGCCTCTTCCCGCTCCCCGTCGGCAACTATGCAACTGACCCTTGATCGGGAAGTCCCACGCGTTCGCGCAGCTTCTCAGCCTCGCCAAAGTTGTCCTCCAGAAAGCCGTCGATTTCCTTCGACAGCACGCTGTGGGGGCGTCTCAAGTGTGTCAGCGAGTGCGTTTCGTGTGTAAGACGCAATGAGGCCTTTGTGTGCCTGGCTCCTCCTCACCTGTCGATGATGCGTCCGGCAAACGGGATGGAGCGTGCAAACCCCTTCATGGAGAAGTCTGCAGTGTGGAGCAAAAGGGAGGACGAGTGTGGTGTGTGAGCGGGGCAAGCGGGACTGTGGCACGAGCGAGCGAATTTTGGCGGGAACGAGAGCAAAACCACGTACTGCGCACACAGCGAACAAGGTTGAACACAATGAGAGCCAAGAGGACAAAGTGCTCAATCTTGACTGCATCATACTGCTCCGCTGCCACCACCAGCTGCGACATGGTGGTCATCACGGCTCCGTCCGTCGGGATCTCAGCAACGCCGCTCATTGCTGCTTTTGTGGGGATGATGGTTTGGCAGCAATGGTGCACATGTGGCTGATTGATTCCTTCTGGGTGGTCTGTGTATCTCCATCTCCACCTCCACCTCTCATGGGCCATGCAATGAAGGCGTGCAAACACGGCGCCGTCGGCAGCAAACGAAGCGCACGCCCGATGTTTGCAATCATCGTTGTTGCCATTGTTCTGTTTGTGGCCTGGGATCTCTACCAGGGTTTCCAGGGTCCCACCCACAACGATCCCTTTGACTTTTTCACCGACCGACAGTATGCAACCCTCATCTGTGCCGTCGACACGCTCTTCCCCAGCGTTTCTCCGCCGGAAGGCGTCACCGACAAGGGTATGCGTATCCCCCCTCCCCCTACACACACACAGTCTCCACAACACACCGTCGTTTTCGTCCCATGTTCACCACACCACGCTTTCCACCGTTTCCCTTGCTTGTTTCTCTGCGCTCACCACGACACCCCCAGCCACGATTGCCTTTTACAAAACCAGCGCCAGCGACAACGATGTGCCTCAGCGCATCGCCGAATTCCTCAAGTGCGAGAAGGACAAGAAGCAGGCCTACGAGTTTCGCTCCCTTGTGGCCCTCATGTGTACGTGTACCGTGCGTAGGGGCGTGTGGGAGCCCTTTCGCTTGCTTTCCTCCCGAAATCGCTCACCCGTTTCCGCGTGCTCCGTTATCCCTGCCCAACACCCCCCCCCCCAAAACACACTCTGGCAGCAACAAGCGTAGGAATGACAGCTCTGTCGATGGGCAAGTTTATGCGTCCACTGCAGGTGCTGACGAGTGCACAAAGGGAGACGTTCTTTGCTAGCCTTCTGGACTCCAGCGTACACAAGCTGCGCCAGGCTGGAGCGTCTGTGTACCGCCTTTCTGCGTTTATGTTTATGAGTGGATGTGATGCAAAGAACAAGGAGGCAGCCAATCCACTGCTGGCCACCGTTGGCCACACGCAGGTGGAGGTGAACCAAGAAAGCATCCCCAAACCGGGTCTGGAGGTGCACAGCGCACAGGAGCCGCAGGAGGAGGACAAGAAATGGAGTGTGATGTGGTGGTGGTGGGGTTCCGGTGCAGGGGGTGGTGTGGTGGCCGGAGAGCTGGCCAAGGCAGGGTACAAGGTGGTGGTGTTGGAGAAGGGGGGCTACAACACAGAGGAGACGTTTGTGCAGGACGAATACCGTGGCTATGCGTCACTGTACGAGGGAAAGGGGGTGGTGAGCACAGATGACATCGCCATCTCCACTCTGTCGGGTTCCACGCTGGGTGGAGGCACAACCGTCAACTGGAGTGCCTCGTTCCGTCCACCCCAGTGGCTGCTGGAGGAATGGGCCCAGGAACATGGCTTGGAGGCACTCAAGAGCCAGGAGTTTGCAGAGTCTGTGGAGGCGGTGTGGAAGAGGGTGAATGCGAGCACAGACAATGGCAAGGATCACAACGCCATGGATCAGGCCCTTGCCACAGGCTGCGAGGCCCTGGAGTACGAGTACAGCGTGATTGCACGCAACACAACCCATTGCGACGCAGGCCTGTGTTCCTTCTGCACCTTTGGTTGCAAGACTGGAAGCAAGCAGGGCACCATGCGCACGTACCTGCAGGATGCCCACGACCACGGCGCACACATTGTGGTGGGTGCACGTGTCGATCGCATCGAGATGAGTCCTGAAGAGGAGAAGGAGGGTGCGAGTGGCAAGGATGGACAGCGTAGGGCATGGGGTGTGCATGCGCGTCTGTTCCGCCTGAACAAAGATGGCAGCACGCCGTTGGTGGATTACAACGCAAGCTACGAGGAACGCAAGGCGACGAACGAACAGTTGGCCAGTAGTGTGGGCAATCTGTTTGTGCGTGCACGTGCGGTGGTGGTTGCTGCCAGTTCCTTCCACTCGCCGCAGGTGTTGCGTCGCAGCGGCGTGGCGAACCCCAACGTGGGACGTCACCTGCACCTGCACCCGACCACCGGTGTGTTGGGCTTCTTTGACAAGGAGATGTGTGGGTGGAAGGGTGTGCCCATGACCATTGTCAGCAACCAGTTTGCGGACATGGATGGCAAGCACCATGGCATCAAGCTGGAAACTCCCGTCGTGCATCCGGGCCTCCTCACCTCTGCCGTTCCCTGGACAGGCGGACGGGAGACCAAAGACCTGCTGCTCAACGCACGCAACGTCAGTCTGGTCATCCCGCTGGTGCGTGACAGGGACACCGGACGTGTGTACCATGACGACGAGGGCAAGGTCAAGGTCGACTATGCCATCAGCCAGTTTGACGAGGCACACATGATCAAAGGCATGCAGGAGGCCGCCAAGATCCTGGTTATGGCAGGCGCCACTTCAGTGCGTCTTGGCTCGCGCCAGGCTCCCTTTGATGTGCCCTCGGGTGTGCCCCGTGACGAGGTCATCCAGTCGGACGCCTTCAAGGCCTTCTTGGACGAGATGGCCAGCCGTGGCGTGTCAGAGAACAAGAGCGTGCTGTTTTCCGCCCACCAGATGGGCACCTGTCGCATGGGCAGCAATCCTGACACCTCCGTCACAGACGTCCACGGACGCGTGTGGGGCTATGACAACCTCTTTGTGGCCGATGCATCCCTGTTCCCGTCAGCCTCGGGTGTCAATCCCATGATGACCACCATGAGTTTGGCCCATTGGGTGTCCCGTTCGGTCAAGCAATTGCTTGAGGAGTCGGGTTGAGGGAGTGGGAGCTCGAGGCGAGCCAAACAAATTCCCTAACACGGCCGTGTGCGTCCATGTCCACCCCTGCAAAGAGTAAAAGGGGCTTTGTGAGCGCCAGACCTGTGCAACCTGTCACTCCTGCCCAAAAATTGGCATTGGAAGGGGTCTCACCTGCGGCAGCAGCGTTTGCCCGCTCGTTCTCCCAGTGCGTTTGCCCTTTTCGGCGTCCGGAAGGCTGCATGGGAGGCATACACTGACACCTCTTGGACATGTGGCCATCTCCACACCACCCACGCATGCACATGATGCGATGGCATGACACCTAACAGATCGGTGGACACGAGCGGGACGTCTGCACGCTCGGGTGAGTTTGGCGCGCCAAATTTCCCAAGATCCTGGGACGGCGGGGCCCAATAGGCACTGACACTGGGGTGGAAACGAACGGCGTGGGGCGATTCGATACAGACCGTACGGTGGACAAGGCGTTTGTGGCATCGCGGGACAGCAGCATGTCGAGCATCGGGCATGCAGAGGCGTCGAAGGAGGGCCGTGTGGACAACTCGTTTGGCAGCGAGGGCAGCTTCATGGGAGGAAGCAAGAGCACGGGGAACGAACAAGACGGGCCACAAAGTGCATTGGATGCCTTTTCGGGCTTCCTGGCCAACCCATCGGCTCTTCAGAATCACCTGCACACGCTGAGTGGCGGGAAATTGGCCAAGCGGGTGGCCGAGCAGCGTGCGAGTGATGAGGCACAGCAACGACAGGAGGGGAATGGGAACGGGGAGGAGGAGGATCAAGAGGATGAGGAGGATGAAGTGTTGCGTCGGTTTGGTCAGAGTCTGTTTGGAAGCGTGGGAGGAGGAGGCGAGGGGGCAAAGACACCCGGCTCGCCTGTGCGGAAGCTGCGGAAGCGGTTGTTTGACATGGGCGAAGGCACACCGAGAGTGACACCTGCGGGCAATGGAAGAGCGAGGATGGGACAGAAGGATGAGGAGGTGCAGGAAGAGGAGGACGAGTTGGCATGGAGGGGTGGACTCGGGAGCAGGACACCCTACGAGAGTACGGTGGATGTGACGTTTGACATGGACGAGAGCTTGATTGAAAGACGAGGGGAGGAACCAGGGCATGCAGTGAGCATTGGGGCTTCGTTTGCATCGGATTCAGCGGGGGGGGTGGACACGTCCAAGCACTTTGCATTGCCAGTGGCCACATCGCCCACCATCGAAGTGGCTGTGGAGCAGCGACAGCGAATGGAGCGCAGAGAAGCCATGCAGAGGCAGGAGCGTGCCGTGGGCAGGCGGGACAACAATGGCAGCAAGGCAGCAACAAAGACCCCTGTGGGCAAGAGTAGTAGCAAGCACAGCACAGGCACAGGGACAGGTGGTGGTGCTGGTGGTAAGAAGTTTGATCGGTATGCCAAGAAGCGATCGACGGGCAAGAAGAAGTCGACGACCACACGCAAGCGACCTCGGAGTGCAGCCAAGAGCAGGGCGGTGGCTGGAGGGACAACGGGGGTGGCACGAGCGGGAGGTTCACGTGCATTGGATCGTAGTGGCAACAGCAGCCGACACGGCAACAACAATGCAAGTGCGCTGAGTGTGGAACAACGGTTGTCGGATTCGTTTGCGGAGCGGACACCGGCCAAGGCGGTGGACTTGGACAGCAGCGGGGTCAGTGCGGCTGTGTACGGTTCGGCACGGTTCAACCGCTACGCACACAAGACCCCGTCCACGGGACGCAAGCAGACGGGACGTACAGGGACCACAACAACCAGAACGCCCGCACGGAGCACACGCAAGAAGAGGGGTCACAACACGAGCACAAGCAGCGCCACGAGCAGCAAGAGTGGCGTCGGGAACACCAGCAGCACGGACGTCGTGAAGCCACGCAAGATCAAGGCAAAGAGCAAGAAGATCAGCGAGAAACGGGGTGGGAGTGTGGAGGAGCAGCTGACAATGAGTCGAAACCAGCTGCTGCAATGGTGTTTTGTCAACGTGATGACACAGAGCGAGTTTGCGGTGGAGGAGAACAAGGCGGAGAGGATGCTGTACGACGTGTGGTGCCAGTTGGAAGACGAACGCAAGGCGTTGAAGGAGACGCGGATGCAGATCACACGACAGAACCACCTGGCGCGTCTGGAAGCATTCTGTGCAGTGCAGCACGAGAACATGGCCCTGATGGGTGAATCGTTGGGGGCACTGCTGACAAACTATGGCGAGCTGGGTGCTGCTGTGGAAGCCAACCGACAACGGATGCCCCTGAGCCACGTGCAGGTGAATGACCGGGAGCTGTTGAAGGAGCTGCGTCGTAGCCAAGCGCTGCTCAACAGTATTGGCGACGTGGTGGGATCACATGTGCCCCAAGTGGAGCAGTTTGCAGACGTGGTGGTCGAGTTGGACGCGCAAATGGCCGCCGAGACAAAGGAACTGCAGCAGGCGTATGCCCTCATGAAGCAAGCCAGCACTCTGGAACACATGGAACGTTCCATGGTGTTTGCCCTGGACCAGCAGCGAGCAATGGCAGCGACAACGTGAATGTGATTGTTCATCCTCTCGTCTTCTCCTTCAACTCTCCCAACAAGTGTTCGTTCATCTTGCGCAGACGACGCAAGTCTGCACGCATGGTCTTTGCTTCGTCGGCGTCACTCTGGGCGCGTTCGAGAGCCAGTTGCATGGATGCAAGGCTTGCCTGCAACTCGGCTTCGCGACGCCTCGCCTGCACACTCCCTGCTTCGGAGGCCTTGAGATCCTCCAATTCTGTGCGCAGGGCGACAATGATGCGTTCCTGGGTGTCGATTTGTTTGATGAGGCGTTGCATGCGTTCTGAGGAGGCAGAAGCGAGGGGACGCGGGCTAGAAGAGGAGGAGGAGGATGATGATGATGAACCAGCACTTCCACGCCGACGCGTGCCATCACCAGCCCCAGAAGAGGAAGAAGAAGCACCGGCACCGGTGCCACCCACACCCTTTTCATACTTTGCCAGCTTGGCCTTGAGCACCTCCACGTACTTGTTGTCATTCTCTTCCTTCTCCAGCAAGACGCCAATCTGCTCCTTGACCCGTTTGAGCTCGTTGTCCGCAATCTGTTTGCGTGATGAAGCACCCTCATACTTGCGTTTCCATCGTGCGCTGGCCTCCTCGGCGGCCTGCACACGTTCCTCCAACGCCTCCATGGCCTCCCGCCGTGTGTTTTCGATGCGTGCGATGGTTTCCGCCTGTTTGGCATCCACATCCACACGACTGCCGCTGGGGCTGTGTGGCGTGGCTCCATCCTCGCCGTCGTCCTCGCCGTCGTCATTGTGTGATGGTGACGCCGCCTCACGCTCCATGCGCTTTATGCGAGCACGCAGCAGTTGGATGGTCTGTGCACGTCCACGCCAGCCATCGTTGGTCTCTTCGTGGCCCTTGAGTAGCTTGGAGACGTCCACGTTGTCGCCCACCTCCCGTTGCAGCACACGTGTGGCTCGTCCCAGCTCACTCTTCAAACTCTGTGTGCTCACTCGATACTCCTGCAACTGTTTGCTCACCTGATGGTACCGTTCCTTCCATGCATCGATCCCATCGTCTGCCTCTGTGTCATCATCCTCGTCCCGTGACGCCGAGGAGGAGGAGGAGGTTGCCGCCGACGACAATCCCTGCTGCTGTTGCTGCTGCTGCTGCTGTTGTGCTCGCTTTGCCTGTGCCTGGGTGCGCTTGTGTTCGCTTTGCACGCGTGCAAGCTTTGTCCGTTGCTTCTCCAACTCGACGGTGAGGTTCCGATTCTGGCGCACGAGTTCCTTGATCTTTGCGTTGCGAAAGTCCTCATCGAGGGCATCTTCATCCTGGGTGGCTTCCAACAGTTGATGGGTGGCCTTGACCAGTTCCTCCTTGAGTGTTTTGATTTGTCGGTCCTTGGTGTCCAGCAACACCAGCAGTTCTGCGTTCATCTCCTGCTGTTCCAACACCTGTTCCATCCCATCCCATTGAAACCCCCCCTTGTCCTGCTGTGTGCCACGTGTCCCACCACCACCACCTGTCCCACCACCGCCTCCCATGGTGCCCCCGCCGCCACTCGTCCTCCCCGCCCGTTTCCCGCCACTCCCTTGTTTCCTTCCCTGTTCCTGGACCCCTGTGTGTGTGGTGTTGTTGCTCATCGTTGTTGTTGTTGTTGCTTTCCTCCCTGTGTTGTTGCTGTTGTTGCTGCTGCCTTTGCGTCTGGCTGCTGATCCTCCACGTGCTGCTGCTGCTGCTGCACGTGCGTTGCTGCCGCCGCCGCCGCCTGTTCGTTTCGCCCTGGCTCCTGCTCCACGCTGACGCTGGGGTTGCCTCGTCATAGCCACCCCACCTGCCTCTGTGCCATCATCGTCATCGTCGTGTTGCATCCCCTGGCTGGACGACAGTGCGTCTGCCTCTGCCGGGATGTCAAAGGTGGGATGCAGATCCTCGTCCGTCCAGCCCGGCGCCGTCGTCTCGTCTTCCAGACCCAACTCTGCGTTCAATGAGGCGATCTGCTGCCGCAACTCCTCCTCCTCCTGCTCCAGTTGGAACTGTTGGCGCCAACGCAGCACCTCTTCGTCCTCGTCACTCCACTCGTCACTCATGTCCGCTATCCTTTGCCCCAGCGGGCGTCGAGGCACCATTTCTTTCTCTCTTTCTCTCTCTCTCTCTGTGTCTCTCCCTGGTCTGAATGAGCAGTGGTGCAAGCAGCAACAGCAAGATGAGCATGAGTTCTGTGTCGGAATCAAGTGGCAGCAAGGTGCAGGAGGTTGTGGAACACGTGCGTGGGCAGCGTTTGTCCGAGGCTGTGGCCGCGGGAGCAGCCCTGCTGAACAGCAGCAGCAGCACCAGCAGCAGCAGCAGCAGCACCCGATGAGGCAACGCAAGAGGCACTGTGGGGTGCACTGTCGGAATACTTTGTGAGCAGTGGTGGGGATGAGAATGCAGCCACTGTGGCTGGGGCACTGGGAGTGCCTCTTGCTCGTCGCCGGGTGCTTGTGTTTGGCACGCCATGCACGGCTCTGGTCACACTGCTCGTCTCTTTGCTGGACCAGGACAAGCAGAAGGACAACGACGACGGCGGATGTGTGGTCACCTACCTGCGCACACGCAATCCCAACCCAAACGCACCGGTGGACCCGTGTGTGAGCAAGCTGGTGGAACTGGAGGGACGCCCGGGCTACACGCAGCAGGAAGTCGATCCCCGACACTTGACCGCCGTTGCCCTGCAAGGCACCCTTGCGCAGGCGTACGTGTTCCCACTGGCATCCAGTACGGCCGAAGTGCAGGAATGGGAGGAGAGTGGCAGCGACCTGTGGGCCTGCATGCAACCCGAGGTCATGCAAGCGCTGTTGGGCCTGTGTGGTAGCAAGGGTGCCCGCATGGTCCTCGTGTCCAGCACCGGCGTCTATGGCGACGTCTACGACGGGTTTTCCCAGATTGCCCTCTCGGGCATGGCCAGTGCCGATGCCAATGGATACACTCTGAGTGTGCCCGAGGAGTTTCGTGGGTACACGAGTGCGTACGGCAGCCAGAGTGCGTACGTGGAGAGCGCGCGCACGAGCGAAGCCTGGGTTTCCACGGGTTCCCGGGAACTGGGTGTGGATGTGATCATTGCTCGAATTGGTGTGTGTGTGGGCACGCAGGCGTGGCAGAGTGGAGCCCTGGCCAATGGCACAGTGTTGGGTGACCTGCTTGCCCAGGTGCCCTCCGTGGTGGCCCAGAGCGATGATGACACCGCCGTGCCCACCCTCTACCTGGACACCTTTGACTACGCCAGCAAGGACCCGTCGTGCAACGCCTACCGCACCGTCAGCGTCTCGTGCGTCGACGCCGTGGTCCGTCGTCTGCGCTGGTTGGCCGAGGCCTACGCCCCCGTGTACCAGCGTGGCAAGCCCCTCAGTGTCAACTTTGAGCAGCATCGTGTGTTCAACGTGGCCAGTGCCGACCATGTGGTGGCCCTGGACGACTTTGCCAAGTGTGTCTGGGATGCGTGCAACGCTGGCGCCCTGGCCGAACGTGTCGCCGACGCCTTTGCCGAGCCGGGCTACATGGATCCGTTGTATGTGACGGCAGACACAAGCAGACTGGAGACCCACGTGGCTGGGGCCAAGCTGGCGGGCACTGCAGTCATGCAGGGCCAGGACAAGGAGGCCGACGAGGAGAAGGTGCTCGACGTCCTGCGTACCCTGGTGCAGACCATGGCCGAGATGCAGCCAGAGGCTCTGGATGCCCTCAGCAAGAGTGTGGAGGTGCTTCCAGACGGGGCAGACACTGTGGTGCAGGTGACCCATCTGGACGAGGACAAGACTGCGTTTGTGGTGGGTGCCGTGGAAGTGCCTGCTGCTGCGGGTTCGTCCAGCAACAGCAACAAGCGCTTCCCTGGCCGTGGTGCCCTGGAGATTGACGGAGACAAGAAGCTGGTGGTGCTGTTGGGTGGCGCAGGATTCCTGTGCACCCACCTAACGCGTCGTCTGTTGAGCGACGGCTACCAGGTGATTGCCATCGACAACCTGGCGGCAGGCATCGACGAGAACGTGCGACGCTTCTACACGCAGGAACGCTGGCGCAAGAATTACCAGTTTATCAACTTTGACGTGAGCCAGCCGTGGAAGTTTGCGGAGGATCTGCAGGTGTTTGCCATCTACCAGGGCGCCTCGTTGGCCTCGCCGGAGTTCTACTACAAGGACATGGTGGGCACGCTGCGTTCGGGACTGCAGGCCACACGGTTGGCCATGGAGCAGGCGATGGCAAAGGGGGCGCGAGTGTTTTTCACCAGCACCAGCGAGTGCTACGGCGACCCGCTGGCACACCCGCAGGTCAAGACATACCTGGGCAACGTCAACATTACGGGCAAGCGATCGCAGTACGACCAGAGCAAACGGTTTGGGGAGACACTGCTTCGGTGTGCGCTGAAGCGAGGGTGTGATGTGCGCATCAGTCGCATCTTCAACACATACGGACAGTACATGCGCCCGGACGACGGACGTGTGATCACCAACTTTGTGCACCAGGCACTGACGGGCAAGCCCATGACGGTGTATGGCAGTGGCAAGCAGACACGCTCGTTTACGTACGTGGCAGACCAGATCGAGGGCCAGATGAGTTTGCTCACCTGCGACGAAAGTGTGTTTCCGGGCCCCGAGCTGCTGGATCGGGTGTACAACATTGGCAACGACACGACGGAAATCGACATGGTGGAGTTGGCGGTGTATGTGAAGCAAGTGCTGGAGCCGATGATTGGCCGGGAGGTGCGGTACATCCACACGCACTGGGCAGACGTGCGTGCAAGCAACCTGGCCAAGGAGGAGGCAGATGCCCTGGCCGATGAGTTGAACGACAAGGAGGGACCTGGTGCCGATGGTGAGAAGCTGTTCATTGTGACGGCGGACAACGACCACGAGGATCGTTTCCTGGTGGTCAAGGACGAATACGACAAGTTTGACCCGCAGCGACGCAAGGCAGACGCAAAGGAAACCAAGGCCGTGTTGGGATGGAAGGGTGCGGTGGTGCCCGTGGAACTGGGCATCGAACGTCTGGTGCAGTACTTCCTGGCCATGCAGCCTGTCATCCTCAAGGGGTTGGATGGTGCTCGTCGTGTCTACGACTACCAGGCGCTGCTGGCCAGCAAGGGTCTGTGTGTGC
The DNA here is from genome assembly GCA_026936335.1 of Mantamonas sphyraenae. Classification (NCBI taxonomy): domain Eukaryota; family Mantamonadidae; genus Mantamonas; species Mantamonas sphyraenae. The sequence continues at coordinate 102,163 of JAPMXV010000035.1, read as the reverse complement.
AGAAGGACTATCTGTTGGGCAAGCTGGCAGAGGCCAAGGGGCTGCAGGTGGACATCCTGGAGGCCGAGTTTCTGTGGAGCCAGTACCAGGCGTGGTGGGTCAAGGAGGACTCGCGTGCAGACGACCTGGCCACATGGCGCACTGCCCTGGAGAATGCCCCCGCCGATGTGTTTGCCGACGGTGTGCGTGAGGAGATGTTGGAGTGGTGTGCATGAGGAGATGTTGGAAAAGGAATGCAGAGATCGCCACAAGAACCTTGTTTCAGAGGAGGAGAGAGGGAGAGAGAGAGAGAGAGAGGGGAAGGTGTGGGTACAAGGAACGTGGTGTGCGTTCATTGCAGAGTGAGGGGAAAGCTGCTGCTTAGAAGAGCTCAGAGTACTCGGCGGGGCGAGCATAGGTGGGCTTGCGTCCCTTCATCTTGACGGTGAAGCCAGCACGGGGCTTGCCAACGACCTCACGCTTGGTGGAGGGCACGGGCTGACCGTTCTTGCGGGCCTCGGCCTTGAGGGCATCGTTGGCCTTGACGCGGTTCAGGAACTCCTCACGGCAGCGGGAGCGGACGACGTGCTCAATGCGCACATGGAATCGCTTCTTCAGGATGCGATGCTTCACCAGTTTGTTGACCTCAACACCAACAGCGCGCGGGGTCACGTTCCACACACGGCCCGTCTTGCCATGGTAAAATTTGTACGCCATACCCTTCTGCTGCGTGGGGTTGTTCTTGATATCGACATACTGGCCCACCTTGAAGTTCTTCAGGTAGGTGGAGATCTTGATCACACCACCCTGGCGGTGACCATGCGAGTACAGGTCACGGGTGCGAGCGCGCTTACCGAACGAGTGGGGCATCTGCAGGTTGGGGTGGCCGCAAGGGCGGGTCAAACGCGCGTCAGCAGAGGGCACTTTTTGGCGGCGGCTGCAAATTGGCTGGGCCAGGCTGCACACAAAACGGGCTCCAGCACACGTGCAGGATGTCGACCATGCAGTGCATACGTCTGGTCTGCATGCAGGATGCACGGTGCACGCCATGCATGCACACACAAGCGTGTGCGTGGGCGTAGCGTCGTGTGCGAGGCGTGTTTGCAGCAGGCGCATTTTTTCGGCTGCATGCAAGCAGGCGCTCGCGTGGCGTACGGCCCAGAGGCAGGTGCCAGGGACATGGATGCATGGGTGACCGCTGCACGGGGGCATGTGGGCAGCGTGTGTGCTGTGTATGTGATGTGCAGGTGTGTGTGTGCGTGTGTGGGGCGCCGAGAGTGTGGCTGGCGGATGCGCATGTGGTCCATGGCGCAGCGGGCCAGCCAGAGGGCGGCACACAGGCAGCACAGACACACGAGGACACAGGGACACAGGGTACACAGGCAACACAGGTGTGCGTGTATGGGCCAGTGAACAGATGGGAGGTGGGCTGGGCTGCTTCATGGTCACTCACACTGAATTGGAGTTTTTGGCTGAGTGAGGGTGGGCAGCCGGTGCGCAGCCAGGTTTGAGGATGTTTGGTGGTGACATGTGCGCATGCATGGAACCATGAGGAAAATGAGAAAAACAGGGATGTGCAATGGATGGATGGTGGGAGGTGGTGGAACCGTATGTGTGTGTGTGTGTGAGTGGTTGTGTGTCGCAGGTTTGGCCAACGCATCTCATCCATGTTTGCACGACAAAGCGTGAAGGGACAAGCACGCGTGGCAAGTGTGTTGTTGACGAGGACGAGGATGACGGCGGCGGCGGCGGATGTGATGACGGGCGGCCAGTACGGGACGATGCAGGCGGGCGGGAGCGCGGACGAAAGTCATCAGGACCGCAGCAACAAACTGACGACGGCGGAAGACACGCAACACTTTGCCATGTTTGGCAATGGATACCAGGAATGCACGTTTTCCACCGTCAATGCCGGTCTGGGTTGCATGCTGCACGTGGAGTTGCCTGAGGGCAAGAGTGGCTTCCAAGCACGTGGGGACACGGTGGTGGGCATGAATGCACACCTCAAGTCCACCGTGTCTGTGGTGGGTGCATCGAGTTGGCCACGTGCCATGGGACGTCTCATGGCCGGCGGTCCCTTTGTGTTGCAGCAGGTGGAAACGACGAATGGCCGCAAAGGCGACGCCCTGGTGGCCCCCGAGAACATTGGCGACATTGCCGTCATTGACATGGACGGCGGTGCTGTGTACATGCGACGTGACGCCTATCTGGCTTCCACGCCGGGCGTGACGCTGAGCGGGAGGCTGAACCCGTCGAGTGCCTTGGGCATTCGCCGTCTGCGCGCCAAGGGCACAGGCACCCTGGCCATCACCAGCTACGGAGGCCTCTTTCGCCTCCATTTGGACAAGGACGAACGCTTTGTGGTGGAACCCAAGCATGTGGTGGCCTGGAATGGAAGCCTCAGCGTTTCGGCGCGCAAGGGCAAAGGCTTCTGGGAGGAGCAGGAGAAGGAGCCGGAGCAGCAGCAGCAAGATGGGACCACAGGGGGTGCAGGAGCAGCAGGGGCAAGTGCGGGGGGTGGTGCTACGCCGGAGGGGGCATCTGCGTCTGCGGTGTCTGTGGAGAAGGAGGGGATGGCGAGTGTGTTGGGGGCAGCCAAGGGGGTGGCAGGAGTGCTTGGCTGGGTGCGGGATGCACTTCGCACCTTTTTCCTGCCCAAGCCAGCCTATGTGCTGGTGCAGGGACCGGGCGACCTGTTTCTGCAGTCACGCCTGCGACCCAGGCTAGAGGTACAGACCATCGAACAGACGGTGCAGCCGCGGGAGGGCGATGACGACGAGAACAACAGCAGCAACAACAAAGGGGTGATGGCAAAGATGCTGGCACCCGTGCAGGACATGTGGAGCAACACCAAGGATCGATTGGGAGCAGGAGGAGAGACACAGGCAAAGCAGGGAGAGGACAAGGACAAAGTGGTGGCCAAGGTGGCTGAAGATCCGCCGACCAGCAAAAACAGGTCCTAGACTTGGAATGAACAAATAGGGGGTGGTGTGCATGACATCATCGGGTCAGTCTGCATTTACGTCATCATCACAACCACAAAACGGAGTGTGATCGACTCGGACCAGCCGTTTACGAGCTGCTGCTCTTGGCGGAGAGGGCATCGCGGATCTCGGCCAGGTTCTCAGCGTACGAGGTCTGCTCAAACTGGATAAAGTCGTTGGTGACGTCGGCAGAGAAGTCGGAGGACCACATGACCAGGGTCTCGTTGGTCTCGGTCACACGGTACAGCGACAGGGTGGTGATGATGGCGGACACCTCAACGATGGGCTCGGCACCAACCAGCTCCCAAGTCACCTGGTAGTGCTGGTCGCTCAGGGCAATCAGGCGCTGCTCACGCACAGCTCCAGACTCGGCCCACTTCAGGGTACTGTGCATTCAAGGCAGAGGCGTGCGCGACACATGTCAGTGTCAGCCATAGTGGAGGGGCACACACACACACACGGAAAATTTGGGGGCACGCTTTTTTTTGTGTCGGATTTTTTTTCCGTCCGGCTGAGTTTGGAGACGCACACGGTGGCAGGACGGGATGGGATGGGGCTGAAGAGATGCGGGAGGCAAGGCAGAAAGGCAACGTACCGGGTGGCGCCAACCTGAGTGGAGGACTCGCCGTCACCGAGGGTGCAAGACTCGATCGTGCTGATCAGGTCACCAGGGAAGGTGAACTCACGCAGAGCAGCCCAGACGGTGTCGATGGGCAGGGGAAAGACGGCAGAGGCGGTAGCACGGGTGGACATGGTGTGTTGTTGTCGCTGTGCACACGCAGATGGTGTCAGGAACGGCCAGAGGGGCGTTAACGGGAAAAAAGGGAGAGGGCGGCCAAAAACGAGAGGGTCCCACGTGTCAAAAAAGGGCTGCGCGACTCGTTTGGACGCGTTTGTGGTTCGGTTCCCGGGCACACACGCATGCACCCATGGCACGGGAATGCATACGGGTATGTGGTGGTGGTGGGGAGCAGGAGGAGGATGTTGCTATGGAGAGGGAACATGTATGTTCTGGTGCACTCACGTTTTGTTTGTTGGGGTGGGAACGACGGCGCATCGCCACTGCCACACCGATGATGGCTGACACCACGCACAGCGACAAAGACACAGACAGAAGGAACGCATGCACGCAAAAACACATCAACACATTGCAAGAGTGCAGGGTGCAGCGAGCGAGCAGGCAACGCAAAAAAACGACCACCAACATGTCCGACTCTGACTCGTCGGACGACGAATTCTTTGAGGCACAGGACACGGGTGTGGAAGTGACGACGACGGGAGTGGTGGTTGGTGCTGATGGTGGGGATGAGGACGATTTGGTGGAGACACTGCTGGACGGAGAGGAGGCGCACTTGCTGCGGTCGGGAGTGTCGATGCTGCCCACATGCCTGGAACGCAACCCGCAGGCATACAGCACAGAGACAAACAAGGAGGTGGAGGAAGGAGAGGCACTGTTCTTCATGCACAACCAGTTTGCAGAGGCCGAAGAGTTCTTTGGCGAACGCGCAGAACGGGCACCGATCTTTATGCACGGCTGGGCGGCACTGGCCATGATCCGCGCCGTGATGACCTTCCAGGAGGATGACATGGACGTGGCTGTGCAACGGCTGGAGGATGTGTGCACCTATGCACAGAAGGAGCTCGACAAGGTGAGTGGTGGGCGATGGGACGCAAAAATGAGGCACCGGGGGGGACGGCGGGTGAAGAGGGTCGCTGACACAAAACACACACACACCAACCCACGCCCTACACGGCCCATTGTCGCCCATGCACAGGACAACAAATTGCTGGCAGACAGTATCTATGTGCCGGACAGCGTGCACGGGGCTGGAGGGGCCGCTGGCAGCAGCAGCAGTGGGTCCTCGAGCAAACGCAAGGGCAGTTTGGTGAAGGAGGCGGTGGGTGAAGGCGGCTCGTCGACGTCGTCGTCGTCGCGCAAGGGTCGATCCAACTCGTGGTTCAGCTCCTGGGGCAACGGAGGTGTGTCACAGCAGGAAGCCGATGAGGCGCGGTGGAAGGAGTGGATGGAGCGTGAGGAGGAGCAGAAGCGTGCGGACGCCGACCACGACGCGGCAGTGTTGCACTTGCGCCTGATCACAGGCGAATCGCGCCTTCTGACGGGCATGCTGCAATTCCTGCAGGAGAACCTGGTGAGCTATGCCAAGGGGGGATTGAACATGCGCAATGCGTGGAAGATGTATGCCAACAGTCGCACGGACCTGCGGCACTGCCTGGACGTGCACTTTCCCCAACCCGAGGGCTTTGACACCCAGGGAGGCCTGGAGGAGTACAATCCCAATGGGTTGATGGACTACAACGTGGAAGGTGGCATCCACTTTGGTGTGGGCACCTTCAACCTGGTCGTCTCTGTGCTCCCACCCATTGTCCTTCGCATCGTCAAGTTCTTTGGCTTCCCGGCCGAACGTGACACGGGCTTCTTCGAGGTGGTGTCCACCCACAAGTTGGAGGGCATCCGAGGGCCCCTGGCCACTCTCATGTTGGGTTTCTTTTACATTATCGTGCCTTCCTTCTTCTCCCTGCCCGGAGACCTGCACACCATCCAGGCCGCCGAGGTCCTCCAGGATGGCCTCGCTCGCTTCCCTCGATGTGCCCTGTACCATTGGATGAACGGACGCTTGCAACGCCTGCGTCGCAGGGTGGACCGTTCTGTGGCTGCCTTCCGTGTGGCAGGCGAGGCCCAGCCCGACTGGGCTCCCTTGCAGCACCTCTGCGCGTACGAACTGGCCTGGTGTCACATGTTTGAACAGGAGTGGTCCCAAGCGCAGCCATACTGGCAGCAGCTGGCAGAGGAGAATTCGTGGAGCAAGGCATTCTACTTGTATGCGCAGGCGGTGTGTGTGCTGACGGAAAAGCCGGAGGAGTATGCCAACGAGGCATGGCCCATCCTGGCCACCATCAAGGAGTTGCCCCTGCGCAAGTTTGGCGGACGCGTGCTCAGTGTCGAGCAGTATGTGTTGCGCAAGATCGACGTGTATTGCACGTCAGAGAGCCATCGTATGTTGCTGCCTGCGGTGGAGATGATCTACCTGTGGAACGGCTTCTCCCAGATGGGCCACGACGAGTTGCACGTCTTTCAAGCGCAGGTGGAGGCGGCCACGGAACTGGCCACGAGTGCAGATGAGCAGGCGCTGTTGCATCTGCTGAAGGGTGCGTTGCTGAAGAATCTGGCGCAGTACGACGAGGCCGAGGCTGCGTTGGCAAGTGCTTTGGAGCTGGAAAAGAGCATTGACAGCGAGTCGTGGATTGTGCCGTATGCCTGGTACGAGAGTGGCTATGTGATCATGAAGCAGGTGGCAGAGGAGAAGCAGGAGGCGTCCGACGACCGCACAAAGCTCTTTGCACAGGCTCGTCAGTGCTTCAAGAATGCGAAAAAGTGCAAAGGATACAACTTTGAGTTCCGTCTCCATCTGCGTCTCCATCTGGCCCTGGATAGGCTGGCGTGGTGGGATGGCGTGAAGGAGGAGGAGGCGACCACAAACAGCGGCGAGTTTGCTGCAGCTGAAGAGTAAAACGCAGGTGCAACAATGGAAAAGTGGCTATGTGTTGTGTGTGTGTGTGTGTGTGTGTGTGATGTGACTCATTTCTTGCTGATTGCGAGCTCCCGGCCGCGGCGACGGCGAAAGTTGATCATCCAATTGTCCAGTTGGCGGATGGTGCAGCCTCCGCGTTCGGCCAGATCCACCTTTTCCTCGTGGGTTGGGTAGGGGAAGTCCTTGTGGTCAAACATCCACGTGGTCATCACCTCAACGGCAGTCTTGGGGAGTCGCTTGCGCTTGCGACGTGAGTCTTCTGGGTTGAACAGGTTGGCCATGGAGTTGTTGGGGATGGAAATGGTGCGCTTTCTGCTTCCGCTTTCCTCTTTGGCCGTAGTTGTTTCGCTGTCCTTCACCTCCAGCGTGATCCGTGCCATTTGCGACGTGAGTTGTTTCAGAGCCTTGGATGTGCGGAGGGCTGAGGAGATGGTGGCTCCGATGGCTTCTTTCAAATTTGCGTCCAGTACGTCACTGATTCCTATGCAGTCTTGGAGTGCCTCTTTCCGTTCGTCGAGCAGCTGCTGGAGCTTTTTCTGAATCTTCCTTTTTGTCAACCACTTCTGCGACTCGATCTCGGACACGCAGTACTTTGCAATCAAGTCCCGGACCTCTGTGAGAGGGTGGTCTTCAGCAGAGATGGATACTTCGGGTACAACCTGGTATCCAGGGAGTTTGGGCAGCATGATGCAACCACTGCGTCTCGCTTTCCAAAGTTGGTCTCGATCCCGCGCACACGCATCCAATCAATCCAGAATGACCCTGCCCAAGCTCGAAGGCTACGAAGTAAAGTCTGAAAGGAAGCGAGAACGCTCTTCGATCTCGTTGAGTGCTGTGCGAGACAAGATCTTGTCTGATGCGCAGACAGCCGACCCAAGCTTGGGCTTTGCCCAGGTGCCCACGCAGACGATGACAATGAGCGAATACACCGAGGAAACCGACAAGCTGATGCAATTGGAAGCCAGCGACCTGGGACTGCATGAGGACAACATTCGCGGGAAGCAGATCCTCGCCGCGTTTGCCACCGCCGCCAAGAAGATGGTTGAGCTTGCCAACACGTCGTCGTCCTCTTCATCGACCATGGAATCAGCCGACAGTGAGCTGGAGGTGCAGCAACAACGCCTGGCCATCATCCATGGCCTGCAACGACTCCGGCAGTGTGCTGCCAACGAGGCTGCCAACGAGAGGGCAAACACCTCGGTTCTCGAGAACTCAAACAACGCTCAGCTGCAACGAAGCCTGCAAACCTTCAAGGAGACCACCATTGTGCCATACAACCCCAACGGCAAGTCTCGTAGCAAAAACCCACTGTCCGACACTGCGGTGGAGGTGATGACCACCTGGTTCAACGCACATCTCTCGCGACCCTTCCCCACGGCCCAACAGAAGCAGAAGCTGTTGGATGAGGCCAACCAAAACGTCCACCTGGGCGACCGCAAGCTGACCCTCAAGCAGCTCAACGGCTGGTTCTCCAACAGGAGGATCAGGGCAAGGGAGCGACAGCAGGAGCTTCAGGAGATTATGAAGCGCGGTCTCACGTTTGACAAGTGATGATCGATGGGCACGGGGGAGGGAGGGTGCGCGTGGGAGCGAGAGTCGCGGCGAAGGATGAAGTCGCGTTTTGGATTTTTCTGCAAACGTGTTTTGGCCAGCTGCAAGTGTCACTCCTGGCCGTCAGCCACAGGAAGTGCATGCAGGGTGCTCTCTTTGCTCACGCCTGTGTCCACCAAGCGGGATTCGTCGTTGTTGAGGACCCTGCCTGCGAAAATGAGCCTCAATTGAGCGCGTCCCGTGAGTTCGCACGCCACAGCACGGAACTCTCCCACGCTGTTTGCAATCTCAAAGTCAATCGGGTAGGACTCGTTCTCCTGACCCTCGGGAGTGATGACCACCAATGTGAGCGTCATGTGGATGTGGATGCGTGATCGTGTGTGTGTGTGTGTGTGTGTGTGTGTGGCAAGGGTTACTGTAGTGCAGCTGACGCAGTCGCTGGTCGAGCTCGACGAACGGCAGGCTGAGCATGCAGCGTGCGCATGCAGCAGGTGCTCACGTACGTGCAGGGACAGCGCAAGACAGATGGGTTGTTGGATGGGGGAAGCATGTGGAGAATGCGAGAGAGGTGTTGATGATGCTCAGAGGGAGAAGAAACGGGCTGGTTGCATTGCCTGGCAGCGCACAACCCCTCTCTGGCCGCTGCTGGGCCCCAAGTCACTCGCATGGGATGCATGGGAGACGGGTGTGAGGAAACCAAACACAGGAGGGAGGGTGCTCACTTGCGCTTGCTGCGGTCGCGTGCCTTCTTCTTGGGCACCTCAGCCTCGGCCTCTGCGTCGAGGACGGTCTTGACGGCAAAGGCAAGGACGGCGACGAGGGCGAGGACAGCCACGAGGATGACCCAGGTGGGGATGTCCCTGTTGTTGGTGATCTTGATCTGCAGCAAGGAGGCGAGAATGAGGAGGAGAATGTTCATGGTGTGTGTGTGTGTGTGGGGGGGTTGCGTGTGCAGCGCCGGGGCAACCACAGCACGTTCAACACCGGCACCCACCCGTCATCCACCATGAGCAACGACATCAAACACGACAGCAGCAACAGCCCAGGCAATGGGAGCAACAACACCAGCACGAACAACAACAACAACAACAGCACAGATGGTGGGAGCGGCACAGACAACGACAGCCAATCCGACCAGAGCACACGCGGGCCGGCTGCAGCCTGCCTCTTTGTCGCCTCCCTCTCGGTCGACGCCACCGAAGACGACCTGCAGGACCTCTTTGCACAGTACGGCAACGTCATCAAGATCACCCTCAAGGACAAGAACGCCAAGCCGTACGCGTTTGTCCAGTACGACTCGGTGCAGGATGCGCTCACGGCGATCGAACACACCCAAGGCGTTTACCTCCACGAACGCCGTATCCGCGTCGAACGAGCAAAGGTCAACCGCACCCTCTTTGTCGCCAAGCTTGGCGACCTCACCTCGCAGGTAGGTGTTCCACGGTTGACTCGTGTGCCACGGTCTGCCGGTGTTGTACAAGCCCCCCACTCGCCCCTTTGCCCCTTTTTTCCCTCTCGAACCTTGATCACACTTTTCGCAGCCTTGCCTGCCCCACGCCCGCTTGCCTGCATACACTGACTCGGAAGCACAGAAACTGCGGGAGTACATGGAGGAGTACGGCGAGGTGGAGTCTGTGACACTGATGTTCAACCACCACAGCAGCCAGTCCCGCGGCTGCGGCTTTGTGAAATTCACCTACCGGGAGGACGCGGAGGATGCCCTCAACGCCCTCAAAGACATCATTGCACTGGCCACAGACGAACCACAGGAGGACGAGAGCGAAGAGGAGGCACAGGCGCGTCAGGCGGCTGTGAACGACGAACGCAGCATCTGGGTGGTCGAATGGGCCTCGTCCAACAACGACCCGGAGTCGCTGGGTGTCAACCCGTACCAAATCTACGTGGGAGGCCTCAACACGGATGAAGTGACGGAGGAAATCCTGCAGGAGCGGTTTGCGGCGTACGGGACGATTGAGGACATCACGCTGTTCAACGAAAACCAAAAGGAACAGCAGCGGGAACAGATGGAACGACGCAAGGAACTGGCAGCTCAGGGTGTGGATGCACCCTTCACACCCATCAACTCGTTCAGTTTCATCCGCTTCAAGGACACCAGGGCTGCAGCGTTGGCCATCGAAAACGAAAACGGCGCACGCTGGTTCGATCGCTGCCTTCGCGTGGAGTACTGCGAGTCGAGCGAGATGAAGAACAAGCGACGCGGGCAGACGCCGCAGTCGAGTGCCAGGCGTACAGGAGGAGGAGGAGGAGGCACAGGAGGCAACCGTTCAGGAAGGCGCACGCAGGACGACTATCGCTCGCCGCGTGGAGGACGCAACAACAACAACGGACGCGGAGGAGGAGGAGACAGGGGTGGACGCCCCTACACGACGGGAGGCAAGGGACGCAACGGAGGCGGACGACGCAACAACAATCACACGAACGAACGAGGATACCGCAGCAGTGTCAAGGGCTCGCGCAGCGAACGCCACCATCACCATCGTGGCGAGGGACAGGACGGCGGCTACGGGGCAGGCAACAACGTGGGTGGCCTGTCGCCGCAGTCGGGTGGCGCATACGCACGTCACAAGGGTCGCGGCCAGGGCGTACGCAGGCAGCTGCTGAACAACGGCGAGGAGGATCTGGGTGGAGGAGGCGCAGGTGGAGGGATGATGGGCGGCGGCAACGTGTCGATGGTGGGTGGCGGCGGAATGGGAGGCAGCATGGGCAACGGGGCAGGCGGAGGCATGGCACAGCAAGAGTATCGCCTGTTTGACTTTTCGTCCATGGATCAGGGCGAACAGGCACAGGGTCAGATGGCACTGCAGATGCAGGCGATGCAGCAGGCCATGATGGGCGGCGGCGGCGTGGACAACCAGCAGCAGCAACAGGCCATGCAGGCCATGGCCATGCAGGGTGGAGGCATGCAGCAGCAGTACCTGATGGGCTTCCCGGGACAGCCGTGGTTCAGCTCGCCCCAGGCGCAGCCCTTTTCTCCGTTTTTGGCAGGCAGCGGCACGGGGAGCGAGAGCATGATGTACACCAACTACATGGTCAACACCAACACAGGCGGCGGCAACATGGGCAACGCAGGCGGCATGAACGCAGGCGCTGGCAATGCAAACATGACGTCGGGCGGCGGTTCAGGCGCAGGCAACGGCAGCGAGTCGGACAACGGCGCGGGCAACGGTTCCGCCGGCACAGGAGGGGATGGAAGCAACGATGGAGGAGAGACACGATCGGCCAACGCAGGAGGAGGCGGCGGTGGCGGTGCAGGTGCAGGTGCAGGTGCGACAACAGGCGGTGGTGACAGCGACAGCGGGAAGGGCAACGACGCAGGCAGCAGCAACGAAGCAGACAACAACAGCAACATCAGCACCCAGGGCGGCAGCACAGCATCAGCAGATGCCCCCCAGTAGCAACTTTTTAGCATGAATGCATGCCCGCGGCTCGCCAAGCAAATCCACAGGAACACACCAAAAACAAAACCGCTCCCCTCCACACACAAGACACGCCATGTCCATTAACTTTGCGCCGCCGTTTGTGGTAGCCCTGGATCAGGGCACATCGTCCTCGCGTGCGATGGTATTTGATTCGCAGGCCAACCTGGTGACCTTTTCGCAAAAGTGAGTTTGGGAGGGAAACGGCGTGTTTCCAGCGCTCCCGTGGAAGCCCATGAGAGCATGCACATCCCTTTTGTGGCGTTTTGAAACCACAGTGGACGTTTTGTGACTGGGACACACAGCGAGTTGCTGAAACTGACCGGGGACGGTCACTGGGTGGGGTGCAGGGAGTTTGAGCAGATTACGCCTAAACCAGGGTGGGCGGAACACGACCCGGTGGAGGTGCTTGCAACGATGGAGGAGTGTGTGGAGAGTGCCATGAGCAACATGAGCATGTTGGGTCTGGACAAGGAGGACATCAAGGCAGTGGGTGTGACCAACCACCGCGAGAGTGTCTGTGTGTGGGACCGCACCACAGGCAAGCCCCTGCACAACATCATTGTGTGGCTGGACACACGCACCAAGCGACTCGTAAAGGAAATGGTGGAGAAGCATGGCAGTGTCGACGCCTGGCGTGGCATCTGCGGCCTCCCGTTTTCCACCTACTTTTCCGCCATGAAGCTTGTCTGGCTCCTGCGCAACGTCGATGCCGTCAAGGAGGCCATGGATGCTGGCAATGCCATGTTTGGCACCGTTGATACCTGGCTTATCTGGGTGAGTGGGGGGAAGGGGGTGGGGTGGAAGTGGGTGGTGGAGGAGCGTGGCTCGCTGACAACAAGGACCCTTCCAGAACCTTACGGGAGGGACGGAGGGAGGAGCACACATCACAGACGTGACCAATGCCAGTCGCACCATGATGATGAATCTGGAGACGCTGCAATGGGACAGCAGCGTGTGCGAAGCTCTGGAGGTGAACATGGACATGTTGCCGGAAATCCGCTCCAGCAGCGAGGTGTATGGCACCATGGCATCGGGTGCCCTCAAGGGCGTCCCTGTGGCAGGGGTACGTTTGTGTTGGGCGATGGAATGGTGATGGAGTCTCAGGTGTGGTGTGTGATTGTGGGTCGCTGACTTTTTGTCCTGTCCTCTTGTGGGCACACACACACACACACACACAGTGTTTGGGAGACCAACAGGCGGCGTTGTTTGGACAGACTTGCTTCCAACCGGGCCAGGCCAAGAACACATACGGCACAGGGTGCTTCATGCTGAAGAACACGGGCACAAGCGCAGTGCAGAGCAAACACGGCCTGCTGACGACAGTGGCATACCAGGTGGGAGCGGACAGCAAGCCGTGCTACGCGTTGGAGGGATCGATTGCCATTGCCGGGGCAGCAGTCAAGTTCCTGCGGGACAACCTGGGCATCATCAAGCAGGCGAAGGAGGTGAACGAGCTTGCGGAACAGGTGGACGACACCGGAGACGTGTACTTTGTGACTGCGTTTTCCGGCCTGTTTGCACCCCGTTGGCAGGACGATGCGCGTGGCACCATTGTAGGCATGACACAGTACACCACCAAGTGTCACATTGCACGCGCCACATTGGAGAGTGTGTGTTGGCAGACCCGCGAGGTGCTGGAGGCCATGCAGAAGGATTCCGGCGTATCGCTCACCTCCCTTCGTGTCGATGGTGGCATGACAAAGTCCGACCTGACCATGCAACTCCAGGCGGACATCCTCAACGTGTCTGTCGTCCGTCCCGCAAACACAGAGTCCACCGCCCTCGGCGCTGCCTTTGCCGCTGGCCTTGCCGTCGGTGTATGGTCTGACCTCGACGACGTGGCCGCCTGTGCCAAGGGCGACGACACAGAGTTTGCCCCGGAGAATTGGTCCGACGAGGATCGCGAGCAGCGCTGGAAGCGATGGAACTTGGCCGTCGAAAAGGCCGGTGGATGGGCCGAGTAGACACAGAGAGAGGGAGAGGGAAGGTGGGAGGGGGGGGGGGGGGAGTTGGTTGAAGGGATTGCAAGACGTGCATCCATCCATCTCCATCCTGGGTGCCCCGCAGATGGCAACGAAAACAAAGCCCTTCATGTGCGTTTGCCTGCCACACGTCCCCAGAACAACATCACGCACATGCATTCCCGCTCACTCGTCCCATTGGTTTTCCCTCATGGATCATCATCACATCACAGGAACGGTACCAACAGCAGCATGAACGGCACGGCGTCGCCTGCGCCAGGCTCGGGGACAGGCGTCAACGACGTGCTGCTGGGCAATCTTGCCTTTATGACCAGCGCCATCGGTGGCACGGCTGTGGTCAGCACCAGCAAGAAGTACATCGAAACCACCTTTCAAATGTCCCAAAAGTACCCCAAACGTACGCTGTCGTTGCCAGCTCCACTGCACCTCCAGCCTCCCTTCACCTCGCACCGCGCTCACCTTGTGCTTCCTCCCGTCTCCCCCCATCCCCACACACAGACTTGGCTGGAGGCTTCCTCGGCTCGGCCTGGTACTTTGGATACAAGTGAGTTTCACGTCGCCGATCCCGTCCGTGTGGTGTGGTCCTCGCGCGAGGCGGCTTGTCCCGGAGCCACAGGCTGGCCCTCTGAGCACAGAAATCACTCACACTCACACACGCACACACGCACACCTCCAGCATGGTCTCACTTGCTCTGGACATGGCACCGGTCAACACATCGGACCTCCTTGTGCTGTTCCGCGTGGCGTTTGGATTTGCGGCCATCACCATGCTCTTTGTGCGTTTGCTTTTGTGGTTTCAGGCCGAATTCTGGCGGCTTCTTGACCAACCCCGATTGCTGACACAGCCCCGTTCGCCAACCCGACGTTCCCACCCAAATCCCATGCGCGCAGGGGCCTTTTCTGATCCTGACGCCCACCAACCCCATTGTGTTGGAGAAGAAGACGTTCTTCAAGAAGCTCGTGCAGGGAGCCCAGAAGGACGAGACGCGGTACTTTGCGTTGACAATCTTTGCCCTGCTGACCCTCATGCAGGTGTTTGTCGAGTATGCCCTGATCACTGTGCTCACCGACTTTCTCAAGGTGGAACCACAGCTGGTGGTGGGCATCTGCGTGGGCTACGCCCTCGTGTGTCTGTTCTACCTGGTCATTTTCTACTCGGTGATGACCAAGACGGACATTGTGATCAAGGGTGTCAACCTGATGGAACAAATCCGCAAGAACATCATCATCAAGCGTGAAGGCAAGGCACCCATCGACGTGCTTGGCCACAAGCACTACGCCAAGGCCTATGTGGCTGCATTTGTGCTTGCATCGGCAGGTTGCTGCACCCTCATTGGCATCATGTTTGCCAGCGACATGAACAACTGGGATTCGCTGAGTCAGCTGAGCCAGGCCATTGCCGTGTTGGGATTTGTGTTCAACGTGCTCACCTTTGTCTCGCTGTCGATCTTTGTGCTGAACATCGCCTACCACCCTGTGGACATGACCACGGAGGTCAAGCTGGAGGATGGCACTGTCATGGCTGTGGACAAGATCAAGTGGGTGGGTGTGGCGCGCAGCAGCGACCGTGTGACACTGCTGCAACATGCACGCGCACGCGATCCGCACACCCGTCTCGTCCAGGAAGCGTACCGCCAGCGCGTGGCCACTGCGGACAACTCGCCAGGGTACACAAACACCTACTCGTATGCAGACTGGGGTGCCTTGCACCAGAGCAACGACCGGCTGTGCATGTTCTTTGTGGGCACAGGGATCAAGTACAACCAGAACCTGGCCTTCCACTACCTGGACCAGGTGCAGACCCATGTGCAGACCACCTTTTACGCCTACAAGGGCTTCAGTCTGTATGCACCCAACGAGTGGTCGCACGCCTGCAAGGACGAGCTCACCAAGCTGACAGAGAAGTACAGCAACGACAAGGGCTTGAAGGACCTGCAGAAGAAGGCTGACGCATGGGCCACCCAGCGAGAGGAGAACAAGGCCAAGGATGCAGCCGTGGCCGATCAGCTCGAAGTCAAGTATACCTACTACCAAAAGGCGCTGCGTGAAGAGCTGTCTGTGCTGGATGCCTGCCTTCGTGCCGAAGAGGCGGACATGGGCCTGCGCATCGACCAGTTTGACGTCACCGACGTCGATAGCGAAAGCGACAGCGACAGCATCATCTCCAGCGATAGTGAACCGATTTCCACCGAGGACGAGGACGGCAGCGACTTTGACTCGTCCGATTCGGAGCGCATCACGAAAAAGAAGCCTGGTTATCTCAGAAGGAAAGAGAAGAAGCCCAAGTACACCAGGAAGAAGTACAAGAAGAAGGTCGGTCGAGGCAAGAGATTGGAGGAGGAGGAGCACGTGTTGAAGGAGACCGTGGATTTGCTCGAGTTTGACGAGATCGATGAGTTGGAGGAGGACAAGCAGTTGAGGGACGATGAGAGGTTTGACGAGATGGCGAGGTTTGATGGTGGAATCGATGAGCTCGATGGAATCGATGACTTCGATAACTTTTTCGACGGAGAAGACGAAGACGGTGCTTTTGGTGACGAATTCAACGAGATGGCCCTGGAGGATGGCGAGAGCCTGATGAAGGACCAAGACAAGCAGCTGCAAGAGCTCGCTGATCAGATCGAGAGGACACAGGAGATTGCGGCAAAGGTGACGGAGGAGCTGAACATTCAATCCGAGATGCTGGAAGACTTGGACGAGGACAAAGGCAAGAAACCCAAACCGGCCGAGCCGACGCCAATCGCAAAGGAGGCCGAGCGCGAGTACGACGAGGACAGGCGCACGGCAAGGCCCATGGATGACATCCCCGACTTTGATGAATTGCCGCCGGAGAGCAAGGAGGTGGCGGCGGATGTGGATGACACGCATGTGTCGGATGTCAAGAAGGAATTGGAACCGCCCATGCCAATGGGTGAGGAGGATTACGACGATTACTCCGACGATGACGAAGCCGACACAGACCGCGAGGAAGAGGAGGGCCTGGCCGAGGAGGACGAGGCCCTTCGCGACGAGCTGGAGCAGCTTCCGATTGCAGCCAAGGAGAGCCAGAGTCTGTCGATGCACAGTGAACTGCTTCCAGACATGCCTCTTGAACCTTCCAAGATCAGCTCCATCCCTGCGTCAGGCCTGAGCATCAGCGACAGCCAGTTTTTTGGCTACATCCAACCGGACGTGAGTGTGTCTGAAATCTCGTTGCTGGATCCATCGTATCAGCCGGCGGTCCCGTTTCCGCTGGCAGACATGCCGTATGTCAGCCAGATGAGTGAGGAGGATGCGCTGGACACGCGTCCGCAGGCAGGCGAAATCAGCCAGACACAGGAGCTCGAACAGCAACGTCTGGCAGCGCTTGAGGTGCAGGTGGCTCGTCTGGAGGAGCTGGGAGGCGTTCACAGTGGACCCACGGGTGTGTTGAACATGGACAGTGCAAGGCACAACGACCTCAAGGTATCCAAGGATGGCCTGGAGATTCAGACGGCGGCGGGTGGCGAAATCAGCTTACGGCAGCAGCAGCAGCAGCAGCAGCAGCACAGTAACAGGGTCGGGACCAGTGGAACAGCGCATTCCCAACCGATGGGCGGTAGCACGTGCACACAACGGACAGTACCTGCAGTGGGATGCAAACACATGGACGATGAAGTACACGGGCGAAGGACAGAACGGCGGGACAGAGGCCACGATGCGCACGACGCGACCCATTGCACAGAGCCTGGATTCGTACTACTTTGAAATCACTGTGGAGGCATTGGGGCCAAGCAACGTGGTGACGATGGGCTTTGTGACACGGCACGTGAACGGGCTGCCCGGATGGTACAACAACAGCTACGGCTACCACGGCGACGACGGCAAGCGTTACGGCCAGAGTAACGGCCAGGGCCTGCAGTACGGACCGCATTGGAACGTGGGCGACGTGATTGGCGCGTACTGGAACCGACGCCGGGGTGTGATCTTCTTCACGCGCAACGGCGAATACCTGGGCGAGGCGTTTACAGGTGTGTCCAGCGACGCAGTGTTGTACCCTGCGGTGGGTATGCACAGCAGTGAGGCGCGTGTGCGCGTGAATCTGGGCCAGAAGAAGTTTGTGTACGGTGCGGCTCGATCTGTGTTTTACATGAGCAAGACGAGCAACCGAGCATGGCGCACGGCGGTGGCAGACTTTCCTGTGGCCGCACGCAGCTACGTGTACGAGGTGACGGTGGACAAGAGCAGCCGTGTGGGAGTGGACAACGTGTGCATTGCAGCGGGATGGACGTGCAACGACAAACCGAGTCGACTGGACGTGCGTCCAGGAGACACGCTGGATTCGTATGGCATGGACGGTGTCAGTGGCAACAGTGTGCAGCACGGATACGAGCATGCGTACGGCGGCTACGTGGGCAAGGGTGACACGTTGTCGGTGTACCTGAACCTGGACTCGTGCACAGTGGCATTTGCGGTGAACGGGATGTTCCTGGGCAACGCCATGCAGTTGAACAGCATGGTGGGTGAACAGTACCGCGAGTGGTACCCCATGGTGGCCATCGGGTCGAGCAACACCAAAGTGCAACTCAACTTTGGCGAAACCCCTCTGCGATTCCCGGACGCCTTTGGTGAGACACGCCACACGGCGTTCTGTCTGCAGGACAAGACAGAGGCATACGAGAAGCTGACGAGCTCGCTTGGCGAAAAGTTGGTGGACATCAAAACCAAAACGGATCTGACGGCGACGCTGGTGCTGAGCTTCCGACGACTTGTAGAGTCGCTGCAGGAGGTGGCAGCGTGGCAGCTGAGCTCGCGACAGGTGCTGAGTAGGGAACAGCAGCTCTTGGTGGACATGGTGATCCGCTTCTGGCACGTGACAGTGCGCGTGGCAATCTCGCAGGCCAAGCTGAGCGCATACATGGTGGCGTCGACCATGGACCCGCGTGGCACGCTGGTGCACAAGAACGATGCGACACAGGAGGCAAAGGATGTGATGATGCTGTACCACAGTCTGATGATGGTGCTGCCAGCCATGCAATGGCTGAAGAAGGGCAACTATGCAGAGGCCGCCCAGGCACTGCGCGCCACCATCGACGGGCTCACCGAGGATCTGCAGCCGTCTGGAATTGCGGGCGAGCTTGTTGACGTTGTGGTGAAGTTTTGCAAGGATCTGTGCATGTTGCTTGAGGATGCGTGAGGTTGACGTGCGGTTGAAAAGGCAAATCAAAGGGATTTTTGGAAATGTCATCGTCTTTGTCGGGGAAGGACAAGGGCAATGGCAAGGCGGTGTTGCCAAAGGCTTTGCGCGTGCACGATATCGTTAAGGTGAGTGGTGGTGGTCGGCAGGAAGTGCAAGACGGACACAAGGTGATTTAACACGGTGGGGGTGTCAGGCACGTGCATCGGAAATCCACTACTTGAGCGCACAGGTCAAGGGCAGGACAACAGGGAGGAGGCGTGCTTTCCAGACGCTGCCCAGGCATCTGCGGTAAGAAGGAGACGAGAAAAGAGAGAGGGGGAGCTCTCGGGTTGGAGATCATGCAAACCAGCGTCCAGCTGACACGAGAACGGGTGGGAACACACGGACGACATCAGACGACGGACAATGAGTCACAAGGTGCACCGGCTTCCTGCACACCTGCGAGGACGGGCCATCCGGGAGGGGAAGAACTCTGCAGCAGGAGGAAAGGTGGTGAAGAAACCGAGTGTCGGGGGCGGGAAGAAGCGGCCACGGAAACAGGTGCGACACAAGGTGGACCTTGGAGCGGAGTATGCACGACGAAGCCAAAAGGCAATGTGGCTGGAAACACATCTTTGGCAGAGCAAGCGGATGAAGATGAAGGCGCAGTGGGGCTGCAAGGTGGCGTTGCATCCAAACGACAGGGCCATCCGCAGCTCTTTCAAGGCGGCATGCAACATGTGCACCCTGCACGATGCATCATACAATGGCTGTGTGGAGCTTATGGGAAGCCAGACAGCCATCATGGGAGTGCTGGATGCGTTTCGTGATCGCACACAATCCAACCTGCTGAACAGCATGTATGTGGACGGGGGACGGGAAGGCAGCTTTGTACTGTATCACCACAGACGCTACCCGTTTGGTTGCATTGCGCCCGTGCGCTTCATGTGGCGTCCACAGGCCAGCAGTGGTGTGGAAGGGGCACCCAAGCGTCAGCGGGTGGACGAGGACGATGAACCGTCGTCGTCGTCATCATCATCATCGTCATCGTCGTCATCAGCCATGCTGGTTGATGAACCACAAAGGCAATTGTGGCTGTGGGTGCCTGGCGCAGCGTACACCGAGGCATTGGAGGCGCTGGAGAGGCACGCCGGAGGGAAAGGAGTGCAGGTGACGGGGTTGCGAGGCGAGTTGCTTCGGTTTGAGTTGACAGGCCCGCGTGCAACGGTGACACTGAGCAATGTGTTGAAGTGGAGAGCGAGGCAAGGGAAGGATGGGGAGGATGGGGAGAGGACTGAAAGTGGGAAGCGGAAGCGAGGCGAGCATGCGACGGGAGGAAGACTGCGACGTGCCAGACAGACATGGGATGTGATCAAAAGGGTGCGCAGTGCAGGAAGTGTGCCTGCAGGTGTGGTGTTGGCCATGGAACTGAAGGATCCGAGGCTGACGTTTCCGCCGGAGAAGCGAACAACGGCGGCCGAGAAGCGACGGGAACTGGCCAAACGCAAGCGCCTGTTGAGGCTAGGCGCACCTGTGAGGAAGGGGGGAAAGGAAGCGATGGATGAAGACGAGTCTGGACAGTTGCAAGACGAGAGGGAAGGGCAGCAGGAGGACAACGAGAGGGAGGCCGAGGCAGAACGCAGGCGATGGCAAGCGCTGATGGTGGATTGGCCAGAGGCAGAATCGGTTGCGGCCAGTGCGTTGTGGGACAGAGAGGCAAGGGATGGAATGGCACGGTTGGAGAGCATTGTGGAGTTGAACGATCGTCGCAGGAAGACGGGGGTCAGTGTGACGGGAGGGGCCACACCAGAGAGCGAGGACACTGTGCATCCGGATGCGATTGTGGTGCAACAGAGCGGTGACGAGGATGGATTGGGAAGCGGGTGGGATCTGATCCTGCCTCGTGGGTGGGGCATGGCGTTTTGGCACAGTCTGGTGTACACGGGAGTGCGAGTGGTGGGCACAGAGAACCAGCACAAGGTGCACACAGAACAGGTGCTGCCATGGTACCCCGCGGACTATGCGGACAGTGTGGCGTGTGTACAGAGCCAACTGGAGGAGGCAAGCGAGGCGCAGAGCAAATGGGAACGCACCCCGGCGGACAAAAGGGTCAACTATCCTCTCAACGGAGTGACGTCACCCTTTCAACCCAACTGGACACAGGTGTTGCCTGGGATCGATGCCATGGCGCGTGCTTTGATGGACGGAGAGGTGGACGAGGATGCATCGACCACCGAGGACAATGACGAGCGGCGCACAGTGATGCCATACTTTGTGGTGCGTGGCCAGCGACTGGTTGGCATGCTGGAGCAGCTGGGAAATGAAGAGGAGGGGCGTGGTGAGGAGGAAGCGGAGGAGGAGGAGGAGGAGGTGGACGGGGCTGTGTTGGCACGGGTGGCGCAGGAGACACGTGGAGGGAGGCTCACGATGAAGAGGCTGCGTACATTGCTGCCTGTGGCATTGGTGCAGGTGCGGGTGGTGCCGATGAGCCGCGGGCGAGCGGAGGCTTGTGCAATGCTTTGCCAGCCAGAGGAGGCCGATGTGGAGCTTTGGCAGCGACAGGAGGCAGTGCGTTCAATGGGACGGCGCAAAGGCAAGGAGCACGAGGATGTGGAGGTGTTGCAGGAACACACGCGACAGGAGGTGCGCAAGCATGCGTCGTCGGACAGGCGCGTGGTGGGCTACGTCACAACAGGCATGTTCTCCGATCGCCAGGGCCATCCGTTGGCGCTGGGCTGTGTGGCAGCACAGCAATGGTTGCGTTTGCCGGTCAACATAAACACGGGCGAACGGCTGCTGCTCATGCGGAACCCCACGGGCCTGGTGTTCCGCATGGCGATGGCAGCCACGGTGGAAGGGATGGAGTAGTGCTGGATGCCAAATGAATGGGGTTTTCATTTTGTCTGCTGTCTGCATCTATGCGTATGCGTTGGTGCTCGTGGTTGTAGTGGTGGTGGTGGTGTTGTTGTTTGAGTTGTTGTTGTCGCTGCCTCCGCCGTCGCCGTTGCCGGCTGTGGTGGCTTCCAGGTCATCGCGATCAAACAGATCCTCGTCAAAGTAGGAGGTGATGATGACATGCCTGTGGAACTTGCGTCCGGCGAGCTCGCGACGCGCACGCTGGGCGTCCTCGACTCGCTCAAACTTGACAAAGGCCATGCGTTCACCCGGCTGGGCCTGGGGATTGCGACCAGGTGGCGGACGGGGC
This sequence comes from Mantamonas sphyraenae, assembly GCA_026936335.1. NCBI lineage: Eukaryota > Mantamonadidae > Mantamonas > Mantamonas sphyraenae. The sequence continues at coordinate 80,334 of JAPMXV010000035.1, read as the reverse complement.
AGTTTCATGTCCAGCAGCGGTCCAAACGACTCACACTCTGCCCAGATGTCGTTGTACATGTCGGTGTACTTTTCGTCGTCGAGGAGATCGCGTCGCCAGCAGACATTGAGGAGCCAAAGGACTCGGGTGGGTGGTGAGTCGTCCTCTTCGGGGCTGCTGGTGGTGGTCAGGGCCAGGGGCACGGAGCCAAAGCCGCCTGCGTTGTTGCTGCCGCCGGAGAATTGCACCTTGAGTTTGGTGTCGCCAATCTCCAGGCCGTTCAAACCCTCGATGGCGGCGTCGGCCACGTCGCCGTCCACGTACTCCACAAAGGCAAAGCCCTTGGAGCGGCCCTCGGCGTCGCGAATAACATTAAACGTTTTGAGCTCGCCAAACGGGGCAAACAGTTCGCGCAGCTCGTCGTCCTCCACATGGAACGGCAAGCCGTTCACATACAGCTTCTTCGGGTTGGGCAACGAAATGTTGTTGGATCCCATCGGCATGAACCCTGCGTTGGCTCCCGTGCCCTGGAAGCCACCACCTCCTCCAAAGCCGCCGCCTCCTCCGAATCCTCCTCCGCCGCCACCTCCTCCAAAGCCACCGCCTCCACCGCCTCCACGGAAACCTCCTCCTCCGTGACGTCCCATGGGCTGCTGTTCGCCTGGCAGAGGGACATAGTCACGCGGGCGTTCCACCTTGATGACGGTGCCGTTGATGTTGAAGCCGTCGCAGCCGAGGCCCAACGCGGCGTCCTCGCTGGCGGTAAACTCGGCAAAGGCAAAGCCCTTGTCCGGTACCAGAGTGATGTGATGGATGGCACGTCCACTCTGGGCGGCGGGACTGCTGCCTTGGATGCCTTGCAGCGTGTTGTTGAACATGTTGCGCAGGTCCAACTCGCTCACGTTTCGATCCACGTTGCCAATGTACAGTTTGCGTGCCAACCGTTCCTCCTGCGGGGTGCGTCCGTTGGGCAACCGTTGGGGCCCACCACCACCCATCATGCCACCACCGCCACCACCGCCACCACCTGCCATCATGTTCATCCTGCTCGGGTGCATGCCTGCAAACCCTGTACTGCTGGATGCAACTGGGCCTCCCATCATCGATGCTGAGCCTGTGCCCACTCCTTGTGCCGGCCCTTTGTCCCAGCCGCCGCCGCCTCCGTCGCGACGGCTGCGCTTTCGATGGCGATCGCGGTCTCGCATGGGCGATCGTGACCCGGATGGCGAGCGCGATCTCGAGTCATAGTGTGCTGTGTGGATGCGTGTGAGGATGTGTGTGCGGGTTTGGGTGTGGCCATGGGACAAGGATAGGGTGAGTGTGTGCTTGTGTGTGTGCGTGAAAGAGGAGTTGGGCGACGAGGATTGCGGAAGCCGTGCCTCTCATGCCTCTGGCAGACGTACAGCGCGAGTATCGGTCGTTGTAGGGCGAACGAGACTGTCGTGGGGGAGACCGGGAACGAGACTGCGACCTGTGTGTGTGTGCAACGTGCATGTGTGAGTAGCTGCGAGGGATAGAGGAAACCAGGAGAGGCACTCGCTTTGAGGCGAGAAACGGGGTGAGGGAAAAGGACGGCGGGCGCCCACAGGCAGACAGACACACACGCACCCACACCCACACCCATCCCACGCCCATTCCACACACACATACCTGTATCGCTTGCGGTCATTGTAGGAGGATCGGCCACGCCTGCGCTCGTAATCGTCGTAGCCGCCTCCGCCACCGCCCCCGCCGTCACGTTGTTGTCCTCCTCCTCCACGTTCGCGCTCGTAGCGGTCCTCGTAGCGCTGGGGCTCGTAGCGGCGGTTGTGGTTATCGCGGTCGTCCGCCCCGAAGCCCATCATGGTTGGTTGAATGTGTTGGAACCATCGGCGCGGTTGGCACCAAACCAAGACTCTTCATGGCCACCTCGACGGGCAAGCGCCAGACCCGCGAGGAGTATCTCAAGGAGAAGGCGCTTGAGGAGGCGCGAAAGGCAGGCACAGGTACGTGAATGTGTGAACAGTGAGTGAGCGTGTGTGAGTGTGTGTGTGTGTGTGTGGGCAATGCCGTGTGGCCTTTTGCTTGCGTGACGTGCGGAAAGTGCGCGCGCATGCGAAGTCCGCTTCTTCGCTCTCTCTCGTCTCGGTGCAAAAGAACGGTGGATGATTATCATTCTTTTTTGCTTTGTTTTAATTACTGAACAATGGTCGATATGGCCGATGTTGAACCAGTATTCATACTGTATGACACCCACACACCGAGCGAGAGAGGAAGAAGAGCACTCGGCGGGGGGGCCATTTTGCCCTCTTTGTCGTCTCCCGACTCCCAACGACTCCCATGGGCTGACACGATGCCGTGACCTCCCCTGGACACTGCTACAGCGCCTGCTGCGGTGGATGAAGAGGGCAACGAGATCAACCCGCACATCCCTCAGTACATCTCGAGCACGCCGTGGTACTACAACACCGATGCGCCGACGCTGAAGCACCAGCGGAACCTGCTTGAGAAGAAAAAGGCGTCGAAAGAGTGGTACAAACGAGGCACACGAGCGGGTCCGGCGGCGAAAAAGTACCGCAAGGGCGCGTGTGCCAACTGTGGAGCCATGACACACAAGACACGGGACTGCATGGAGCGTCCGCGGCGCAAGGGGGCCAAGTTGACCAACAGGAACATCCAGGCGGACGAAGTGGTGCAAGACCTGGAGTTTGACTACGAAAGCAAACGCGACCGATGGGCAGGCTACGACGCAAGCGAGCACGTGGACATTGTGCGGCGTCACGAAGAGGTGGAGGCGGAACGCAAGAAGAAGCGGGAGGCGGAGTTTCGGGAGAAGGCCAAGGCTGCGGCGGAGAAGAGGGAGCAGCGACGTGCGGCTGGCGAGGAGGTGGATGAATTGGACGAGTTGGATGCCGACTCGTCGGATTCGGAGGATGAGGACGAGGCAAAGCGGATCGAGGAGGAGACGCGTGCGAACCAGAGCGTGGGTGTGAAACGGGATCCACGCACAAAGACGACGATTCGCAACCTGCGCATCCGTGAAGACAGAGCCAAGTATCTGGAGAACCTGGACGTGAACAGCGCGTACTACGATCCCAAAACGCGTTCGATGCGCGAGAACCCGAATCCGGGCGCACGGCCAGACGGGAGCACGTTTATGGGAGACAACTTTGAGCGTGTGAGTGGCGACACACGCGAGTTTGCACAGATGCAACACTTTGCGTGGGAGGCGGCGGAACGTGGGAACGACGTGCACGCGCAGGGGTTGCCGTCGCAGGCCGAGGCGATGTACAAAGAATACCTGGAGAAGAAGAACAAGCTGAAGAACAAGAAGCAGGCGAGCGTGATCGAACGCTACGGGGGCCAGCAGTACATGAAGAGCGCGGCCGAGTTGCGCGCGTTGCAGCAGACGGAGAACTACGTGGAGTACGCACGGGACGGACGCGTGGTGAAGGGTCTGGAACGTGCGGTGCCACGGTCCAAGTACGACGAGGATGTGCATCCGGGCAACCACACGTCGGTGTGGGGCTCGTACTGGCACAACGGCAGCTGGGGATACAAGTGCTGCCGGGCCACCAGCAAGAACGCATACTGCACAGGAGAGGCAGGCGTGCGTGCAGCCATTGCATCGGAACGCATGATGGGCGAGTCGCAGACACGTGCGGTGCAGGAGCGCAAGAAGGCCAAAAGCATGATGGAGCAGAATGCAGAGGAAGGCATCCGCAGGGACAAGGACGGCAGCGGCAAGGCCAAGAAGCTGGACGAGGACAAGGTACAGGAGGCAATGCGCAAACTGGAGGCCAAGGAACGCAGGATGAAGGCGTTGGCGGCAGGCGAAGGAGGAAGCGACGAGCGCAAACGCAAGTACGGCGACATGGGCGACGACGAGGACGAAGTCAGCGACGAAATGATGGAAGCGCACAGGCGGCGCAGGCGACGCTTTGACGATCCATTGGCACAGCTTCAAAGCCATGGCAACAACAACAACGGCAGCAGCAGCAGCAGCAGCAGCAGTAGCAGCAGCAGCAGCAGTAGCAGCAGCAGCAGCAGTGGGAGTAGCACAGGGGGCTACGACTACGTGTGACGTTGGGTCAATGAAGTGTGTAATTTATTGCAGTGCAGTGTGCTACAGTGTGCGTTCTCAAAGAAGCTCCTCGAGGATGCTCTTTGCAGAGGTCACCTTGAGCTCGGCAGGCGAATCCTCAACGGTGGCCTTGACAATCTTGCCATCGTCAAAGAGGACGGCGTAGCGGTGGCTGCGTTCGCCCAGACCGGCGCCGGCTGCAGAAAGGTCGATGGCAAGGTCGAGCTGACGAGCCAGGGAGTTTTCCGCGTCGGTGAGGACGCGCACCTCGGGTCGCACGCCAAAGTGCTCCTTCCAGGCCTTGTTGACGAAAACATCGTTGACAGTGACCACTGCAACGGTGTCCACACCCTTGGCCACGATGTCGTCGTACAGGGAGGAGAAGGCAGGAAGCTGATCGTTGCAGGCTGGCACAGCAAGGGACGGGGTCAGAAGAGGAAGGAAGATTGGACGGTGGAAACCCTCCGCAAGGCCAAACTCACTGCCTGTGAATGCACCCACGACACCGACGAGCAGGACCTTGTTGCCAGACAGCAGCGAGTCGCTGCTGACGTCCTGGTTGCCGTCGCTCTTGTCCAGGAACATGACAGGGTCGGAAAGGGTCTTGTTCAGCAGGGCGTCGGCCACCGCCTCGTTGGCATAGCCCGCACGGCTTGCCACAATGCCAGCCACGCTCACGCTGCTCTTGACACACGTCTTGGTGTTGCGGGAGAACATGTTCAAATCAGATGGGGTTGTGTGCGGCAGTGCGCGCAATTCATCAACAACGCCGATGGATCTCAGCACCGACTCGGAGCCCGAAATCGTCGAGGTTGTGGAGGAGCTCCAGGAGCAGGGGGAGGGCACACATGACAGCGAAGAAGGACCGGTGGCAGACGAAGGGGTGCGGCAACTGATTGCCCAGGTGCTGGCAGAACGCGTGGAGGACGTGCTGGACGCGTTTGCCTTGCTTAGCAAACTGCCGGTGTTGCAGGGTCTTCAGGACGAGGAACACAAAGACAAAGACAAGGAAGAGACAGAAGGCAGTAGCAGGAATCAGAGACTGCTGGCCCCTTTGATCACCGACGACCAGGTGCTCTTTCGCAAGCGAGTTCAAGGCGGAAACGGGGAATTCGACGTCGTGCAGATCAAGACGGCTCGGCAACGCAAAAACAACAGCTGTGGCTATTATGCCCTTCACAACTGTATGCTTACCCTGGCTGCCATCCACACACGGGATGAAGAGATGGCCACACAGGTGCTGGCCGATTTTGAGTCGCCTGCGCTGCGGGTGATTCAAACAGGCCGCATCGAACGTGCACTCATCGATCACGCAGATGGTTTCGAAGAGCCCATGTGGCCGTGGTATAGCGACGAAATCCGCGAGGGGATCATGGAGCGTACGTATCTGCGGTGGTTGCAGGACGAGTACCCACCTCTGAAGGCGCTGGAGGCAGCTGCGGGGCTACAGGGGACACCCGGTCAGTGTGGATCGCTGGTGACGGTGTATAACGACGTGGCATTTGGCACATGGGAGCGCAAGGATGTCAAGGCGCTGGAGGAGGTGTGGCAGGGGATGCAGGAACCAAACACCTCACAGGCGTTCATGGTGGGCATGCACGATCACTGGGCTGCCCTGGTAGCCAACAATCACGATGGCCAGTGTGAGGTGATTGTGTTGGACTCTCGCAACTTTCGATTCTTTGATGAAACGCACGACGCGTTGTCCACCGAAGTTGCGCGCAGGATGTCCTTTTCTTCGCAGTACCGCACAGGCAGCCTGGAGGGGGACTGCAACATGTACGTAGAATCGCTGTATCACTCGCAGCTGTGTATGGAACCCGTGATCCGTGGCCTGCTGGAGAGATCAACCTGGATGCACACCTCTTGGATCAGTTTGTGCACAACACGTGGATCCTGTTTGCGCAGCACGCGTTGACCACCGTCTCCTACCAGCCCAAACTACCGCCTGTGGACAAGCAGCTTCAGCGGTGGCTGACTCGCGAAGAAAAGCAGATGGAGGAAGCGCGGTTGTTCCACGTCGCCTCCTCCTCGCATGCGACCTACATGGAAGAGGTGGAGGAGAAGGATGTTGAGGAAAGTTACATCGGCGTCCACCTGGGATCCATCCTTCACTGGATGGACTACGCCATGCCAGCGGTCATCCTTCGCAAATGGGTCTCTCGCATGCGTGCTCGCAACGCCACACAGCTCCTCAGTGCTCGCGCAGTCGCACGCATGCTTCGCATTGTGCATTTCATCGCCACAGCCATCGATCACAAGCAATTGGATCTGGCTGATCTGCCGCCGGTGTTTTCCCAAGCCATCGATGAGCTCAGCCAGCTTGCACATGACGCCATTGTCTATCACACCACAGAGTTTATGAATGAATGACACTTCTTCGGAATGAATCGACATTGTGGTGGACATTGTGGTGGGCATTGCCAGGGCGCCCTCACTCGCCCACACAATCGGCGCTACTGTAACAATGAGCAAGCGTGAGGATCCCCCCGATGATCTCGTGGACACCCACGTTGACAAAAAGTTGCGCAGTGCTCTCAAGTCTGGCAGCAGCAAGAAGGGCAAAGGCAAAGGCAAAGCAGCGGCGTCGTCGTCGTCGTCTTCTTCCAACAAAGGCACGCCTGTGAACCAGCGCACACGAGCTGCACGCAAGCAGGAGAAGCGGCGTACGAGTGAGGAAAAGAGTGTTTTGATCGACGAGTCTCACAACCAACAGCTGATGATCAGTCCGCGCCCTGAGCCTGCGGCGGAAGATCCGTTGGCGGACTTTGACGAGAACAGCGACGTCACGGAACTCATGCAGGTGTCCATCGAGTTCTTTGATCCAACCGAAGCGGACTACGATGGTATCAAGCAACTGGTCAATGGCTACTGCGACCGCAACGCGTTCCACAAAGGCAAGCTGGTCGAGCATGTGATTGAACAAAACACTGTGGGCACCGTGGTCAAGCTCAGTTCCTCGCAGAGCGAAGATGTGTTTGGCGTCACTTCGGTCGTTAACATGCAACGCCACGCCGAAGCCACATTTGTCAAGCAGCTGCGCAAGTATCTGCTGACCGCCGCTGACAGGTTTGCGGACTCCGAAACCCGCCAGAAGCTGGCGGACGCCACCGACGCCCAGGCTGACCTGCAGTGCGGCTGGGTTCTCTCTGAACGCATGCTCAACATGCCTCCTGCTGTGGCACTGCCTCTGCAGCAGGGCTTGTACGACGAAATCACCTGGGCCTGGGAAGACGAACCCACCAAGGAGCTGCAGGACTCGTTCCGCTTTGAATGGTATTTGCTTCTGTCGCGTGGCCATCGCGAGTGGGCCAACGACGGCAAGCTGCGCCAGCAGGAGCTTCTGGCGAGCCAAACGGGTACGACGACAACAACCTCCAGTTCGTCGTCGTCGTCGTCGTCGTCTGGCGGCAAGAAGGGCAAGAAGAGTGGCAAGAAAGGTGCCAAGAAGGAGGGACAATACCAGCAGGTGGACCTCAGCACGCTGAACTTTATCAAATTTGAGGACGAAGTGTATCTGAAGCAGGCCGAGTGCGCATTTGCCTTTCCCGCCATGCTCAGCAAAGAGACAATGCATCTGAAAAAGGCATTTGACGGGGACGTGGCCGAGTATCGCGTGGTCATGCTGGTGCACAAGTCGCGCATCCCTGGCATCATCAAAGAGCTGCAGAGCGACCTCGCGGGCACTTTTGAGGCCGATGCGGATGAATGAAGACCGAAATCGAAATGTGCACGGACAGAAATGTGGATGTACACAAAGGGTATGTGTTGTGTGTGTGTGTATGTTCGCATGCGCGCACCCTAGGACAAATCAAAGGAAACGTGCCCCTCGCGCAGCGCCAGCTTGATCATGCGTTCCGCTGTCTCACGACTGGAGTACTCGGGCACCTTGAGGTAGGTGAAGCAGGTGGATGCGGTGGGCAGCAGGCTGTCTGGGTCGCGTCCGTCGCTGGGTTTCTTGACAATGGTGAAGCGATGCTGGAGTGCGTTCCATCCGCCTATGGGCAAGCGTGGGCATCCGGTGAGGAAGCGCAGAAAGTCGGTGCGGTCATCTGAATCCAAGGAGCTCAGGATGTCCAGGACATAGCCTACCACAGGGCTGTCTGGGCTGTACCCGTGCGAACACATCACGGCCTGGCGCAGCGTGTCGCTCTGCCACGCCTCCTCGTCGTCCTCAGCACTGCCACACAGAATCATGGACAGCTCATCGAGGGTGAACAGTTGCAACAGCTCCACGGGAAACACCTCCGAGAAACCGGCTCGCACCGCCTCCATCTGCCGCGCCACACCCGTTCCCAGCATGCTCTCTACCACCGTATCAATGTACATATCGATATTGTGTGCAGTCACTTGTACGTCTGCGCCTCCCGGGAACAGTTCCACCTCGGGGCATCCGGGCAGCGTGAAATCCAGTCCCAAATCCTCGATGGCCACCCCGTCCAAGCCCAGCTCCTCGTCGTCCTCCTCACTCTCCTGATCCTCTTCATCGCCACCGCGACGACTGTCTTCCGTACTGTTGGCCTCGTTGCGTGACTGGCGCACCCTGCACACCTGCTTGAGCATGGCCAGGGTTCGAAAGGTAGGCGGATCAACGTATTCCAGGTCGGCCAGGCGCATGTCCTGCTCCCCCACGAGCTGCTTGAGAAACGTGCGGCTCAAAGGCATGGCCAGAATGCGGTTGTCTTGCACCGCCTTGGCCAGGAAGCGTCCAAGGAGCTGGAAATAGTCCATCAGCTCATCGGTGCTGCACACTTCCAGGATGCGCTGCGGATCATCCTGGGTATCCATGGCACTCATGGTCGCCTTTTTGGCACCGATGCGCTTCTCGCACATGGACAGAGGCATGGGGAACAGGCCATGCTCGCGAAACACATATGGGCTCACAGATGCATCCTGTGTCTCGTTGACCGCACCCGCGTCACCTCCCTGCTGCCCATCCGCATGTCCGTGTGAATCGTCTGTATCATCCCCGGTGGCATCGACGTCTTGCTGATCTGTGAGCCACATGGCCAGCGACACGCGCTGCAGGTTGCGCGCCATGAGAGAGAAGAACTCCATGGTGGGGCCCAAACCCGTGCCTGCTTCGTTGACGTATTCAAATTCAAACGGGGCGCCCATCCCAGCGTACAGCTGGAGGAGATGCGAGGCGCTGTCGACGATGCGGGCCCTGGACACACAGAGCTTGAGGGAAGAGAGGCGAGTGACGCGGAAGGAGGAGGTGCTGTCCACGTTTGCCAACCAGTGTTGGGACGCATGCGAGCCCGTGCCGTCGTTGTGTTCCTCGTAGGCGTGGAAGTGGCACTCGTACGTGTTTGGGCGGCGACACATACGCACTCTGCTGCTGTCGCTGCATCATATCCTCGTGAAGCACCAACAGAGCGCGTGCATCTCCACCCATGTGTACAAAGTACAGGAAGTGCCTGCGCACCTCGTAGGGCAACAAAAAGGCAAAGTGCGACGCCACAATATCGCACCATTTGGGCAACTGGCCCAACACCAGCGCAGCCGGGTTCTGCAACAGTCGCATCACCTTACCTGCAATCTGGGTGTTGTGCAACACGGCGGGCGATAGCAGCGGCAGATCCAACTCGAGCAAATCCGACTCTGTGGGCAGATCCAGCACCTGCTGGCCAAGCGTCACCTTGCCCCGTTGCCTGCTCGCCATCTCTGCCTGTTGGACCTGGTGTTGTGCACGTGCCACCAGCTCTTTGTCCATGGTGTGGCACTCGTGCAGCAGACAGAGCAGCCCGCCGGCTGGCTGCCCAAAAAATCCCTCGACGCTCTTTTCAAATGACGAAGTGAACAGCTCGTGTGTGGATCCGCTGTTGCTGTCGCTCTTTGTCAGCAGGTGCGACTTGGGCGAGTGTTTGGGCGTCACGTGCTTCAGCAGCTCTTGGCCAGAGGCGCTGAACGAGCGCTCCAGCGAATTCGCAGCCATGTCCGTCACGCGGTAGTACACGTGGTACTCCTCGCCGTAGATGTTGTCAAAACTGACTTGCTGCAGGTCAAAGATGGGTTCGTCGAACGTGCCAAACTTCTTGGGAAACGAATGGCCGGCGGTGTCCATGTGGAGTGCGTCCTGTGTGAACGCGGATGCGGACGACGAGGAGGACGTCGTTCCACTGGACATGTCATCCGAACCGAGACGGGACTCGATCACCGCCTCCAGCAGCATCTTGTTGCGTGGCAGCACGTTTTCATCGCGCTCAAAGTAAAACTCCATGCTGGAGGAGACGCCGATGTCGTGGTAGTCACGGAGAAAGAGCTCCAGGTTGTTGATGGAGGCAATGGACTCGGCAGAGACGCGCACGGGGTCGAGCTTGCGTGCGTTGACGACGCCGTGCTGGTCCAGTTGGATGAGACTGATGTGGAAGCGGCGTTTGAAGCTGCGTGAGGCCAGAAATCTGCTGATGGTGTTGCTTTCCTTGAATGTGTTGGGCAGGCATTCGGTTTGGGTCAGGGCACGGTTGAGCTGCTGCACGAGGTTGCGGAACGCATGCGGTTGGGACACGGCCACCGTGTCGACAAAGTGACGCCTGCGTGCCTTTGCAGAAGGACCTCGTCCGCTTGTGTCGTTGGCCGTGTTGCTCACGTAGCGCAACAGGGCATCGACAATGCCGCTGCCCAGGAATTCAAATGTGGAGGGCGCCTGCTGATCGGCGCACAGATGCGTGCACAAGTTTTGCAGCGCAAGGTCTGCGTCGCTATGTGGAGGGAGTTCTGCCAGTAAGTGGGCCACGTCGGACAGAGGCATGGGCGGCTGCTCTGTGGAGGAGGAGGAGGAGGACGAAGAGGAGGACGACGATGCATGTGAACCGGCCTGGCTATCCTGAATGTAGTCTTGCATGGCGCTGGGAGAGAAGCAATGGTCGAGCAGGTACACACTGTGTGGTTCTTCATCCACGGCGGCGGTGTCCGAGTTTGTGCCAGCGGTCAGCTTTGCAGCTCCGCTTCCGTTTGCAGAGTTGCCGCTGCCTGCGGTGTCGAGACTGGAGCAGTCCCCCGAGGCACCACAGTCACAGTAGAAGGAGCTTTCGTAGGCGAGGGCCGTCTTGTGGCCCTTGTGGCATGTGTTGCGACAGGTTTCACACACTCCCGTGGTGTCCTCCATGCCGCAGGTGTGGCAATGGTACCAGATCTGGGTGGCAAATTCCTGACCTGTGACGGTGTAGGTGCACAGGCGTTTGCGAACGGCCATGGCGAGGGAGTGGGAGGTGGTGATGGGTGGGGCCCGGACGCGTTCGAGGGCGTCGACAATGCCCTCCTTGACCATGAGATGGCCAAAGAGGAGGGGAGTGCGGTCGAGGAGCATGGCCACGAGGTCGAGGGTGAGATGGTACATAAAGACATATGTGCCCACGACGGAAGGGCCCTCTTCGGCGCCAGCAGATGAGGAGCTGCTGCCGCCCGTGGCAGAAGCAACCTCGTGCATAACGTTGGAAAGGCGACTGCGCGACGTGCTTATGGCATTGCTGCGGTCATGGTCGTCGTCAAAGCTGAGGGTGCGTGAGACGGAGCGGAGATTCGCCAGCGCGCTCCCGCTTCGGGTGGCACTCATGCCTGACGCAGACGTGGCAATGCTGATCACCTGCACCAGGAAGGAGGCGAGAGAAAACGCTCCCTGGGACAGATGCTCGACCATGTGCATCTGAGCCTGCAGATCGCTGCGCAACGGTTGGTTTCCGTTTGCTGCGGCGACATGCTGGCCACTCACGAGCTGGGTGGCCACATGAACAATGCGGCTGATGACAGTGAGTGTCTGTAGGCGCACAGCGGTCTCGTCAGACTCCAGGAAGCGCTGGCAGAGTGCTGGGAGCCAGTGGTCGATCACGTGCATCACAATGTCCGTGTTCTCGGCCAGCACCTGTGCACGAGTGCGACCTATCTGAGTGACGTCCACTACATCGTCCACTTTCCATCCGTAGCCACGCAGGGAGGCGATGATGGCGTCTGTGTCGAGCTCCACTGCGGGAGCAGCTGCCTCACTCTGCGAGAGCGACAGCGAGTCCTGCTGCAGGTCCAGTGGCTCAAGGTCATCCTGTTGTTTGTCATCTGTACTCGAGTTTGCCTCTGTTCCGTCTGTGCTGTCGCTGGTGCTGCGGAACAACTTGCGTTTGAAGCGCTGGAAAGGGCTGAGCGTAGCGGCGGCGCCGTCACTGCTGCTGCTGCCTTCCTGTGTCGGTGAGGTGCTCTCTTCCTTGTCTGTGCCGTCTGTGGAGCTGGCCTTGCGGCTGCGGCGACGCAGAAAGGACGGCGACTTGATGCGAGAGGAAGAGGAGGAGGAGGAGGAGGAGGAGGCAAGTGCTGTGCTTGTGCTATCCTCATCGACGGAGCCCCAGATTCCCGAGGAGGCTGCACCGGGCGAGGTTTGCGAGTCGTCGTTGACGAGAACGAGCTGTTGAGCAAACATGGATGGCTGAGCGCGGCGTTGGACGTTGCGTACGATGCCGTTAAAGCTGGTTTGCTTCATGCGGTCAAAATGGACAGTGTAGATGCCGCGGTGGATGTGGAGGGAGAGAGACGGGGCGGAGGCAGTTTGGTAGGCGCGTTCGAGTTTGAGATTGGACAGGCGGTCGTACTCGTAGAAATTGTGAAAGTCGTCCTCCCACATCCAGGTGTGCATGGGCACAATGAAGATCTGAGCAGCGGAAGAGAGGGAAGCTGTGGGAAGAGGGGTGAAAATGGTGCAGAGGAGGTGGAGGAGCACAGCGTAGAGCTCGTCCTCGTTGCTGAGGGCGGCAAACGGCATCTGTTCGATGGCGTTGTGGTCAAAGGCATACTTGTGGGAGGGCACGAGGATGCGGGAGATGACGTGTGTAATGTCCGGATACTCGAGAAAGACATGTGCAGTGACAATGGGCGACAGCGAGCAGAGGGTGGCGACAAACTTGAGGAGTGTGGCGCACTGCTTGAGGTTTGCGGTGGACGATGGCGGCGCCGGACTGAGGGATGGAGAGGCTGAGGAGACAGAGGTGGAGGAGGGAGACATGGATGGATCGTAACTGGCCACGAGAGCAATCTGCAGGTTGTGGAGCAGGTTGTGCTCGAGAAGGAGCGATACCTTGTCGTCGAGCTGGAGACCCGACCTGCGCATGCGTTCAAAGACAGTGGCCTGCGGTTGGGATGGGATGGGTGGAGGGTGGACTGTGAGCAAATGGACAAGGACGCAGGGAAGGGTTGGGTGTGCATGGGGAGAGGGAGGCACGTACGAGGCAGTCGCAAACTCGGCTGATGACCTGCTCGTCGTCGTAGTTGAGGAGGAGGGTGGCTAGAATGGGGATAACCTCGGAAAAGACTTGTTCGGCATACTGTGGCTCGAGGTGGATGCAGATGCTGGAGACGGTGGCGAGAATGCGCCCCATGCTTTGGGGCAGAATGTTGACGGCGGCAAGCAGGGTGGAGAGAGCGCCTCCGTCGTCGAGCAGGGCTTGGGGCGAGTCGATGGCAATCTTTTCGAGGCTCTTGAGCACCTCCTCGGCGGTGTCTGGGTTGATGACATTGCGCAACTACGCAATTCGAAGGATGTGCGGGTTGTGAGGGCAAAGAACACGGAGGGAATTGGGCAAAGAGGCAGGTGATCAGGTTGCCCGCAATCCGTGCATGCAGAGAGAGACAGAAGTGGAGTAGATGCACTCGGGTGGAGTGGGATGTGGCAACGGAAAGGGGTGCGTGGCGGGACACATACCTGGGTGAGAAGGAGCTCTATGGTGCCCTCGTGGACGACCTGGGCGCAGGAATTGGGCACAAACTCGAGGGTGAGGGCAATGGCCCGGTTTGCGAGCACCGTGACCTCATCCAACTGGTTTGTCTCTACAGAATGCTGGAGCACTTTGACGATGGCAGGAACATAGGTGGGCACGTGGAAGGCGCGGATATATTCCTCCACGCCGATGCACAGCAACGTGCACAGCTCGGTCAGGGCGCCGACCTGCAGGTCCACATTGTCACTCTGGAGTGCCCGGAGCGTGTTCTCGTCCATGGGGCTCCTTGTGCTGTTGCTGTTGCTGCTCTTGGTTGTTTGCTTGCATGGCCTGGTGCACAGCGTCAAACACTCGCGTTTGGCCTCGCGTGAGTAGTTTGCAGCCCTTGCCGAGGTGGACGGAGTGACAAAGAAGAGGGTATGCGGGTGTGTGTTCAGGCGGATGGGTTGTGTGGGGTCATCTGGTGGACCCTGGCGAGAGAACGCTCGCCAGATGCCAAACCCGTTGAAGAGAACAATGGAAGGGGTGTGTTTGTGCAGCTTGGCATGCAGAGCATCTGCTCCTGCACGCATTTCGGAATTTGTGAGATCATCGGAGCCCTTGGTTGTCCGCTGGACGAGATTTGTGAAGCCGATCCCGGGCAGGTCGCCGTCATCCTTGAAGCCCTTGTTCTGTGTGATCCCAGACTCGTTCATCAGTGGCCAAAACAGGTTTGTTTTGCCTGCATAGTGGTGGCCTGCAGCTGCAGACTGTTTGCCTGGGTTGATGCCCACAACGAGCAGGGCGAGGTTGTCGCCGAGATGATCAGGCAGCGCGTTTTCGTCGTGCGATAGCCTTTCGACGTCCTTTTTGCGAGTGTGTTTGGGATCTGCATGTGTGAAGCAGTCTACAGAGGAGACGGTTTGGCTGCTGTTGCTCTCCCGGTCCCCACCCTCCACCTCGAGGCGTTGGCGTTTGGCCGCAGCTCGAAAGGCAAACGCGTCGAGATCGGGGAAGCGCTTGGACATTGGGATGGGCGTGCGTGCGCAAAGGATGACATGCACAGTGAGGGTGCTGGTGGACATGTGATTGCGTGTCTATTCGCTGCTATTCTGCTTCTGGGAGTCGTTGCTGGTGTCGTCGTCGTTGTCGTCGTCGTCGTTGTCGTCGAGGTCGAGCGCGCCCATGTCGTCGTCATCATCGCCTTGGTCCGCATAGATCTGGGCACCTTGTGGTGCTACAAAGATGACGGTGTCTGTGCCGGAAGATGTGAGGCGGGCGAGTTCGTCGCCGATTTGGCCCTCAATGAGCTTAGGCTCGTCGAGAGTGCTGTCCATGTTCCACCAGTGGCCCTCGTGGGGCACAATGGCGTACCAGTGGTGAGATTTGCCAAAGAGGAAGCGGGGTGTGACCTGGTTGACGATGATGCCTGTGAGGACGTCGTAGTTGGCCACGTTGTCCACAGAGGCCATGTGCTTTTGTGTCGTGTTGTACCAGCGTGTGTCGTAGCCCTGCTTGGAGAGGGCGAGCATCATGACGTTGACGTCGTAGTTTCCTGTGCCCCAGAATGACTTGTGTGGGTTGATTCTGTTCCACTTGAATTCGGTCATTTCGTAGCACATCTCGTCAAACTGGTCTGCGGTGTACACTGCATCGCCAAGCAGGTTGTTGATTGTGTGTACAGCACACCGTTGCAGGCTCTGCTGCTCAAAGTACTGTGGAGGGGCAGGCTGGGTGATGTTTGCGCCAGGGTCGGTTGAGTTGCCGAGGAGTGCGCCGTGGGAACCAAATCTGCAGCTGGTGGAATGTCGAGACGCACGTGGGAAGAAGAGAGAGAGTGGGGGCGAGGACGAGACAGAGACCGGGAATGGGAGCGGGAACGGGAGCGAGAGTGGGGACGGGCAAGGGAGAGACGGTGGCGAGGGCGAGCGTCGAGCAGGGACGAGGACGAAGCGTGGGAGGAGCAGCAAAGGCGGAGAGGCAGGGATGGACAAGAGTGGATGTGCGAGGAATGCCGCACGGTGAACTACATGGAGGACTACACGTGCAGGCGGTGTCGCAGGGAGAGGGACGGCGGCAGACAAGCAAACGGCCCAGGGCAGCGGGAAGAGACAGAGAGGCACAAAGTGGCGGGGCCAGTGTTGGAAAAGAGCGATCCAAGGTTCCAAATGGCGCAGGAGGTGATTGCAGCGGCGCAGGCGAGTGCGCAAGTGGAAGAGCAAGGTGTTCGACCGCCGTTGTTTGACAAGCGGCTGCATGCAAGGACGATGGTGAAGCGGGTGACGGGTGCGGACGAGACCTTTGAGGATGACGAGGTGGTGGCCAGTGACGGATATGTGTACGACGCCACGAGCGGCTTCTTCTGGCACGACGAAAGCAGCTTCTACTTTGACGCGAACACGGGGTACTACCTGCACACACCCACACAAGTGTACTACCGCTTCGACTCTATGAGTGCGCGCTTCCAACGTTACGACGTGTACGGCCAGCTGCTGGACGACGGAGTGCGTGGAAACAACGTGGACTCCGCGACCCGACGACGGCGAGCGGTAAGCATGTGAGCAAGAAACGGAAAACCGAACGAGGCAAACGAAATGTGGCCAGTGGCGGGGAGGATGGCATGGAGGAGGATGCAGAGGACGGGGAAGGTGACGAAGAAAGACGGAGGAAACGGCGGGGCCAAGCAGACATTGACAAATGGAACGTGGGTGTGGAGGACATCGAGGGGCTGGACACGGTGGCTGTGGCAGCCCAGCCAGACTGGAGCGAGTATGGGGCTGTGTGGGACAAGTATGTGTGTCTGGTGTGCCGTCGGCGAGTGGCGTCGCGGGAGTTGCTGCAGAGGCATCTTGTGGAGTCGTCGCTGCACAAGGAGAACATCGAAGGATGCAAACAGCGATGGGTGGAAGCACACAGGCGATCGACGGGGTTCACGCGGGATCGGGCGGCCGAACGGCGGATTCTGCACGGGAAAACGGAACTGGCGAGCGGATTGCGGCGCAGCACAATGGGCAAGGGCAATCGCAAGAAAGGCATGGACGCAAAGGGAGCAAGTGGTGCGAGTGGGAGTGGCATCGTTGAGGTGGAGGCCGGCGAGAAAATGAGCGAGACAAAGGGAGGCAAGCTGTTGGCGCAGATGGGGTGGCAAAAGGGCCAGGGCCTGGGCAAACATGGCCAGGGGATTGTGGAACCCATCCGTGTGCAGATGCACAACGAAGGAGCGGGGCTGGGTTCTGTGAAGGAGGAGAATGTGATCTTGCCAACGGACAAGTACGGGGTGGTGGCCAAGAAAAAGGCGGCTGCGCGATACAGCGCATTGGAGTGAACAGTTGGGGCCATGGAATCGCTACTGAATGAATTGGTGCGTGTGCACGGAAACCTGGTGTACTCGGAAACGCTGATGGAACGGGTGTGTGCAGACAACGCAGGGATGATCAAATCGTTGAAGAGGTGAGTGACGAGCGCATAGTGGGACAGAGGCCGATGGGGTGAACACTGACACCCTGTGGAAACACACCACACCAGGCAACACATGAAACAGGAGGATGAGGCACGTGCAGCGGAAGAGCAGGCGCGAGAGGACGAGGAAGCAGAGGCGGAGGAGGCGGAAGCGTTGCTTGACGACGACGTGGAGCAGCTGCTCGCCATGGCCCGACAGGCGCGGACAAAATACAGAGGGGCAAAGGGGAGCCAAGTGCGAGGAGTCGTCGGGAGCAACCACACGAGCAGTGGCGGCGGCAGCAGCAGCAGCAGCAGCAGCGGAAGCAAGAGGCAAGCACGAGGAGCAAAGAAGCGGGCAAAGGGGAAAATGGGCTCGCAAGAGGCCAAGGACGGCAACGTGTTTACCAAGAACGTGCGCATGGCACGCACAGGGGTGCGTGTACCCAGTGCACACTTTCCACGCTCCTTTTGTACAGGCTTACCAGGCGTACGGGGCTCGCAAAGCTGTGTGGGAGGCGGAGCAGGAGCGGCCGCGGAAGCAGACGGGCAAAGGGTTTGTGGCGGCACTGAGTAGCTTTGCGCAGGAGAGCAGATCGATACCAAAGCTAGCCAAGGTGCAAAGTTTGTACGAGCAGAGCGAAGAAGGTGAGGATGATGATGCGCCGTGGCAGAATCAGTCTCGCGCGTACCGGCCGCCCGCATTGGAGAGTTGTGCGCGATCGTTGGCGGTGCTTCATTGCCAAAAGTCATTGTTGCGTGTGGTACGGGAGGAGTTGGACGTGGAGCGGCTGGAGGCGGTACTGGAGGGCGGGCAGGTTGCGGCGGTGTTTGCCGCTTGGTACACGATGAACAATGTGCTCATGTTGGAGCTGCAGCTGGGAGAACTTCTGGAACAGAGCAAAGAGGACGCGCAAATGGCGGCGGAGCAGAGTGTGTACGGATACAGGGACCACTTGATCGGATTGGTGGTGCGCACACTGGCAGCGGCCAAGGAGAAAGACATGCGCAAGCATGGACGCAAGAAGCATCAAGAACTGATGCGACGGGCCGCAGGAAAGCAGCACATGGGGCAGCAGGCACGGATGGCGGCGTGGCTACAGTGGTGGATGCCGCTGGAATTGAGCGCAGAGATGGTGCGTACGCTGGCTGTGCCCGAGCACACTGCCAACGAGGTGACCCTGCATGTGGGCAGGCGTGTGTCCATCGAATCACGCTACCTGCGCACCTTTGCGTACTTGCATGTGGAACACGTGCGGCGCAGCACTCTTGCGCACTTTAACGTCCAGCACAACCTCATGCGTGCCATCCTGCGCCAGCACGTGCTCGAAGCGTGTGCCACCGAGCTCGAGCTGCTCGATCCCCAGAGTGACGCCTATCGCGACCTCGTCAAGCTCGCACACAGTTTGCTCAAGACGGACAGCGGACGCAACACCAGTGGCTTTGTACGCAGGCGGCAGCTCGACCGTGCATTTGGCATTGGCACACGATAGCAGTGGGGTGCATGGGGGATAGGATCAATTCATGGCCTGTGATTTCATTCATTTCAACCTGTGGCGGAGCCATCTTCGTCGTCCCAGTCCACAAACACAAAGCTGTTGAGCATGTCGATTGTGTGCGAGGTCTGTGCATCGCCCAGAGTCAGATCCATGAGACTGTTGGAGGTGCGGATCATGCGCTCGCTCTCGTCCTCATCCTTCTGTGCATTCTCGCTGGACTTGCCGTCGTTGTCAGCAAAGAGGAGGAGGAGGAGGAGGAGGAGGAGGAAGAGGGGGAAGGGGAAGGCGATGAGAAAGAGGGCGAGGCCAACGATGAGCTGGCCACGGTTTCCACCTGTTCCCAAGCCTGCTCCTGTGCCAGCGACTCGCTGAGGGTCTTGAGGCGAGCCACGGCAGCCTCATCGAGCGCAGTGGCACCGGCAGCCTCAGCCAGCACCAGCGAGGCCTTTTGGGTCACTTCGGCGGCGGCAATGCGCAGCTGCTCCAGCTCAGCCTGCTGGTCGTCGATGCGTTGGGCCAGAATCGTCTGGTGCTCGCAGAGCTCCGTGTGTTGCTGCGTCTTCTCACGGACAAACATCCCCGCAATAGCGACTTGCTCTTCACGAGCCCTGGCACCGAGGGCATCGTCGGAAGACAGGTGGTGCTGGTCGCGGATGGTACTGATGCGCTTCTGCAGCGCTTGGACCTCTTCGTCCTCGTCCTTGAGGCCTGCCTTCTTGGCCTTGGCCAGCTTGTCCTCCAGCTTGACCACCAGTTCCTGCATCTTGTCGGCGGTTGCCATGGCCGTGGCCAACCTCTGAGCTGTGGCCTTGGCCTCAGTCAGCTCCTGCGCGCACGTGGCTACCTGCCCTTCCGTTGTACGCAGCAGGGTGCGCAGCTCCAGCAGCCCTGTGGCCAGACGGCGGATCTCCTTGTTTGTTTCCAGCTGCTTTTGCAAGCACTGCTTGGCTTCGAGCACCGCCTGGGCAACTCCTCGGGAAGGGCGGTGTTTGTCGTACTGGGCGATTCTGAGGATTCGCTGCCCAATTCCTGCACGGCCTCTGTGCCCTTTTCGGACATGGTCACATACTTGTGCCACGCCGGAGCGTCTCCCAGCACAAAGGAAGCCAGATCCTTGTTGTGATGCTGGTCGAGCAACACCACAGTGGCCAGGTTGCGCGCCGTGTCCAGCACCTGCGCGCTGAAACGAGCAATTTCGCGCTTGTAGAGCGCCGCACTTGCGCGCAGATCGCCCTTGGTCACAGAATTCATCTCGCGGATGACCACCCACGCCGAGTTGATGCCCTGCGCAAGAATCTGCTGCAGCTCAAAGGCCAGGTTTTCGCTGCGGGTCGGCAGCTCACGCAGACCCTGGATCTGCGAGGCCACGGTGTTGCAAACGTCGTCCAAGTTTGCCACTGCCTCTGCCACACCGGCCAATTCGTCGTCCAAAACACCCGAATCGCGCAAAGTGGTCACGTCTGCCTGCAGGCGAGCAACGCCACGAAGCAGACCCTCCCAAAATACAGACACCTTGTCGGTCGGCATTGAAGAGATTGAAGATGAGATTACAATAGAGGGATTCACTGATGCGTGAGTCTGCGTGTTTGTTTGCGTCGGCTTTTGGATTACGACGGGGGTTTTGGTTGCATTGGGGGACGCGGTTTGATCGCGTTTGCCTTTGAAGACGACGATGAGGAGGAGGAGGAGGAGGAGGAGGATGAGGAGGATGAGGAAGGAAGCATGGCTTCCTCTTTGGCCATTTGAAGGCGACTGCGCACAGGCGGGCGAGGTTCGTCGTCGCCGTTGTCGTCGTCAACTTGCTCGTCGTCCTCGTCTTCCTCCTCCTCCTCTTCGTCACTGCTTGCGTTGGCTGCGCGCGTGGGCACAAGCACCATGCCACCTGTGCTGTCTTTGGCCATGGCCAGCGACTCGTTATGGTCGTACGACTCCTGCTCGGGAGGCTGCGAGGAGACAGAGCGCAGGACCTTTGGGAGCGTCTTCATGGAGGCCGGAAAGCTCTGGGAAATCAGCTTGGCTGTGTTGTGCAAGGCACGCAACAGCGGATCCTCTGTGTCGTGGGTGTACTCAGTGAGAGCAAAGCTGTCAGAGCGCACATGCAGCACAGCGTCGTCGTCGTCGTTTTCAACCAGAGGATTGTCGGCCTCCTCTGCCATCGCTCCGTGGATATGATACAATAATAAGCAACTGGGAGCGTCCATGACACGAACCAAACGCAGGGCTAGGCAGAGGTTGTCCACGGAATGACCCACGGCTCGCAGGGTGCGCAGCTTGTCCCCCGTTTCCAGGAATTCAGACACCTCCTGCATGAGGTTGGCATGAAAGTGGGGCGCAGAGGCCTCATCTATATGTGAAGCTGTGTGGTCTTGGCACAGATCGGTGCTGGTGGCCAGAAGGGTCTTTGTATGTGCATCGAGGAGGCAACAGCGCAAGACGCCAGCGTGCTCGCTGCACAAGCCAAACGCATCCATCCACAATTGGTCATATGTGGCCTCCTGCTGCATGAGAGGTTCGACGTAGGCGTGGTGCAACTCTTGCAATGCTTCGATGGTGCCCCGTTGTTGGCGCTCGTCAAACTGGAGCTCTGTTTGTACGGTGAACGAGTGCACCAGCTCCTCCGTTCTCTTCTTGTCCTCCTTGGACAACGCCAGCAGCGTACTCTTGTACAGCCTGCTGCACACATGTGCCACCTGCATGCATTTCTGTGTATGAGCGAGCGAGTGCGTCAGTGCATCGTCCTTGCTGTGCCGAGGTCGTTTTCATTGAAACGCACCAGAACCGTTGTCGCTTGCCGTTGTGCGTCGTCTTGCTTTGCCTTGTGCACGGCAAACACAACAAACGCAGCCCTGTCCACGACTGTCACCACGTAATCGCCTATGTGCATGTGTACAACGTCTGGACTGTGTGTCGTGGTGGGTGCTCGGGTGCGAGTGTAAGCGCGCGTCTTGCAACCGACGAATCGTGCCGTCTCGTCCACCACACACCTGTTCAGGAACGTGCTCATGCTCACCACCATCTGTGCCATGGAGCGCATGTTGGTTGCATCGTTCGTGTTGGTGTTGAGCAGGCAAGTGCCGCTGTCGGTGGCTATCGCCAACACCTCCCGTTCCATCTGCTTGGCTCTTCCTTCGCAGGCACTTCCTCAGGTTCGTGGGTTCCTTGGCAAATGCAAATCGGCAAACACAAACCAGGGCATCCACTGCTTTGCTGTCCTCCCTTGTTCCGCCGGCTCATTGAATGATGCAGTGGCCACGTGCGACGAGGCAGCCACCCCGAACAACTTCGCTTTCATGCTTGATATTCAACTGTTCCGTGCGGACAAGGGCGGCGAGCCCGACCTCATCCGTCAGTCGCAGGAGAAGCGCTTTGCGGACGTGTCCCTGGTGGACAAGGTGATTGAGCTCGACGAGGCCTGGCGCAAGGCCGAGTTCGACGCCAGCGAGGCCAGCAAGGAGAAGCGTCTCCTCAGCAAGGAGATCGGCTCGTACAAGAAGAAGAAGGAGGAGCCGCCCGAGGAGCTCATGCAGAAGGTTGCCGAGGTGGATGCCAAGGTCAGTGTGTGACTCTGCCGCGCCTGCAGGCGCCCGCAGAAGCGTTCAGTTCGTCGAATTTGGATTTTGCATTCGCTCCACTTGCCGCGGCCGTACACGACAGCTGTGCTGACTCGCGAGTGTGCACACACCTCTACCTACGTGTTCATGCCGATACCACACCTCACAGATGGTGGAACTGAAGGAGGTGTCCAAGGATCTGCTGGCAGAGCGTCTCAAGTACCAGGGTCAGATTGGCAACCTGGTGGCCGACGACGTGCCGGTGTCCAACAACGAGGAGGAGGACTCTGTGACTGTGGCCACGTGGGGTGAGGAGCTCATTGAGTCTCGAGGCGAGCAGAAGTTTGACCACCATCACATCATGCAGATGATGGAGATGTACGACGGCAACCGGGGTGCAAACCTGGTCGGCCACCGCGGTTACTTCCTCACCGGTCCGGGTCTGCTGCTCAACCAGGCCCTGATCTCGTTTGGTCTCTCCACGTTGGTGGGCAAGAAGTACACTCCCATCCAGCCGCCTTTCTTCATGAAGAAGTCAGTGATGGCCAAGACAGCTCAGCTGGAGGAGTTTGACGAGGCTCTGTACCACGTGTCGGCCTCCAACGACGACGAAACCGAGGGCGCAGAGGACAAGTACCTCATTGCCACGTCGGAGCAGCCCATCTCTGCCTTCCACATGAACGAGTGGATGGACGAAAAGTCGCTGCCCATCCGCTACGCCGGTTACTCCACCTGCTTCAGGAAAGAGGCTGGCAAGCACGGCAAAGACGCTTGGGGTCTCTTCCGCATCCACCAGTTTGAAAAGGTGGAGCAGTTCATTGTGTGCCACCCGGACGAGTCGTGGGACATGCTCGAGGAGATGATCCACACCTCGCAGGAGTTTTACGAGGCCCTGGAGCTGCCCTACCGCGTCATCAACATTGTGTCGGGCGAGCTGAACAACGCTGCGTCCAAGAAGTACGATCTGGAGGCGTGGTTCCCGACCACGGGGACCTTCCGCGAACTGGTGTCGTGCTCCAACTGCACCGACTATCAGTCCCGCAACCTTGAGGTGCGCCTGGGCACCAAGAAGAAGGGCGAGCATGCCAAGCAGTATGTGCACATGCTCAACGGCACCATGTGCGCCACCGAGCGCACGCTGTGCTGCATCGTCGAGAACTACTTTGTCGAGGACTACAAGGAGAACGAGGTAAGTTTGTGTGTGGATGTGCATGCGATTTGCTGTGTATGCCGTTGCGTGTGCTGCTGTTGCGTCCCGCCCGTCAAGGATGCTAGCAAATAATCTTTGAGATCCGAGTTTGTGTTATGACCACGAGCCTGCGGACAAAACCTATTGCCCTGAGACCCTGCCTACGTGTATACGCCCCATCATTGTGTGAGGGCGTGCACGGCACACATGGCTGGGCGCTGCACAGCACACTGCAACGGCGTGTGTGAAGAGCGACTATGTGTTTTGATTGCGCGGCAACGGTGCTTACGCCATTGCACTGCACACACACACACACACACACACAGGACGATGAGCCGCAGCGTGGTTTGATCGTGCCCACGGTGCTGCAGCCCTACATGGGTGGCATCAAGTTCCTGCCGGCAACTGCAGAG
The DNA here is from genome assembly GCA_026936335.1 of Mantamonas sphyraenae. Taxonomy (NCBI): domain Eukaryota; family Mantamonadidae; genus Mantamonas; species Mantamonas sphyraenae. Next base: position 56,522 of record JAPMXV010000035.1, on the reverse strand, counting down.
CTCGACAAGAAGGAGCTGAAGAACATTGCCAACAGGGAAAAGAAGCGTGCGGAATCCAAGAAGGCCCAGGCGGAGGGCTCCAGCTCCAACAGCAACTGAGTGGGCGGCAGCCGCAGTGGTGTGAGGAGAATTGGCGTGAAGGTCGGGGGTAGAAGACAAAAAGCTCCCGCTTCCGCCAGCAACTTTTCTTTTCCATTGCTCCTTGTTGTGACCATCATGCACGTTCGCTTGACCGTTCGCACTGTGCTTGTGCTGCTCGCAGTGGCTCTGGCCTGCTCCGCCGTCGACGTGACCCAAGTCTCCGTCCAGAAACTCAGCAAGGACGAAGCCGCAGCCCACGAGCCGTGGATCTCTGCATCCACCATGCTGGCTCACCACAACGGCCATTTCCCGGGCTACGCCACAAAGTTCAACAACGCCATCCGCTCGCTGGTGGTGTCCGATCCGGAAGCCGCCCAGCTTCCGGCCTACGAGCTCGTACGCCGCTGCAAGACATTCAACGCTCCGGAGGACGTCAAGCGTGCTCTGTGCAACAACGGTGGAGGCTACATCAACCATGCTCTCTTCTTTGAACAGCTGGCAAAGGGGCCGACGACGTTCGACCGCGACAACGCCGTGCTCGCAAAGGTCCTCACCGACCTGGGCTGCGAGAGCTCCCTTTGTCTCAAAGACAAGCTCAAGCGCGCATCCCTGGGTGTGTTTGGCAGTGGATGGGCGTGGCTGACGTTCGACGTGCAGGCCGGAAAATTCCACCTCGAAACAAGCGCAAACCAGGATCTCCCTGTTGCTGAGCCCATCCTCACGCTCGACGTGTGGGAGCACGCCTACTATTTGGATCACCAGAAGGAGCGTGGCACGTATCTGGACATGCTGCTGGCCATCATCGACTGGAACGTGGTTGCAAACCGAGCTTCTGTGCTCGCCGACGTCCACGCCAAGACCGAGCTCTGATTGGATTCCAAATTGCATTGCAAAAACTCGAAAGGGCTCTGCACAACCACTGCCTCGACACAGTGGCCATCGTTTCACGGCCAACAATGAAGTTTCGTCACAATGCGTCGCACAGCTGCACAGAAGCCATCACGTCCTCGTTCTTCTTCCAATCACTGGTAAACAGCACCTGAAAGACGTTTTCGTAAAAATGACCGTCATAGTTGCAGGCACGGATGCAGTCGGGGCTAAAGTTGACCTCGAGCAAGATGGGCTGCAGATCCTCGTCCAGCATGACATCCATGCCGTAGATGCCCCGGCACTGCGTATTGACTCCCGAGGAAACGTCGATTCCCTGTGGGGCGCGCGTGGCAGCGACAAAACATTCGCGAAAGGCGCTGTTGATGCGAGGCTGGATGTCCGCCCACCAGTCGAATGCATGTCCGTTCTCCTCCTCCAGCTCGGCGATAAAGTCGGTAAACAGGATCTGGGTCATATGTGCCCCTGGTGTGTAGTTCATGACCGTAAAGTGCTTTTCGTAGTCGTCCAGCGTGTCCAAAGAAAAGGCGTGGTTTGCACAGCGAATCCAGAACATGCGGTAATTGACCACGTCGATGTCTCCGTCCTCCTTGGGCACCACCATGGTGATGTAGCGCAGGTCAAACTTGGCCTTGCGGAACAGCAGGGGCCTTTCCACGTACTTGCTGACAATCTTGGGTCCGGTGGAGGACAGCTTGAGGACGGCGTCACACGTGTTGACAACTGTGATTTCGATGCCTCTGGCTGCATTCCACGGCTTCACAATCCAGTGGTTGTCCTGTCCAGCCACCTGTCGCTGCTGGAAGTCGGCCACGAACAAGGCCAAATCCTTTGTCAGATCGTAGCTGACTGGCATCCATGCAGGCTGGCCCAGGCCGCTCTCCACCGTGGCCACAAGCTTGTTCTTGAAGGTCAAGCATGTCTCGCCCTCAAACTGGTTCACCAGCTGGTTGTCTCGTAGCCTGCGGAACGCTAAAAACTCCTGCGTGCAAAAGATCCACTCGGCGTCCTGCCATCGCAGCACAAACTCGTAGCGTTCTGCATCCACGTTGAGATTGTTGCTGACCAGGTCCAAATCCGTGTAAACACGCACCTTGCGCCCTCCTCCGCCGCCGCCGGAGCTGCTTCCGCTTCTGTCCCCTTCATCAGACGTGTGTGTGGATGTGCTCTTGGCCTTGGACGGGGCTGTGCTGCCGTGTGCTGATTCGGTGATCTGGGCCAGATTCTGGCGGTGGGTTTGAAGCAGGCCATGCATGGACTGCACCTCATCCTCCGTTGCATGGCCCCACAGCACCTCCAATGCCGCCTGCTGCATGGGTGGCACTTCGTCGCGGTAGCCAAACGCATGATCGCGCAGCACCACGTCTAGCTCGTTCAAGTCGCGCGTGGTCCACATGACCCCGTACGCCATGTTTGTCTCCACCTGGAGCACGGTTGCTACACGTACATTGGCATCCTTGCTGTGGCCAATGGCCGAGCCAAACTCGTCCAACAGGTCTGTGTGTGTGTGTCATTGTGAGTGTGAATGTGAGTGTGCGTGTGTGCATCGAGTGTCGGTGAGCACCCCCCCCCCAAAACCGGCCACGTTCAACCTACAGAATCGCAGAGATCCTTCGCGCAGTCCAGTGCCATCGAATGCACTGGCATCCAGCACTCGAAAGTTGCCCACGCGCCTCCACATGTTGTCTACGAGAGTGGCGTATCGCCTGCACACCTCCTCGTTCAAATCGGGTTGCAGCATGTGCACTCCGTTTGCAAATCCCCGGAACGCGGGCAAAGCCTTTACCAAGGGCGTCACATCGCAATCCATGGCCAACGTACGCAGGAGGTAGGCTCGTGGCTGCAACAATTGCGTCAGCCGCGTCAAGTTGCCATCGTCCAGCTGCAATCGGTGGTTGCCACGAAGGTCCAATCCCACGGGATGGCGAGCAGCCACACAGGCCACAAAGGCGTCATTGATGTTCTGGATGCCACGGTTCGTCAGATCGACCATGCTGTTGCTGGGAGTGCCGTCCAGCACCTGCATCATGGCCCACTCGCCGTATCCTGGACACAGGAAGCGATCCAGGATCTGCAGCTGAGGGGCAGCCTCCAGGATACGTTGTGTGTACTCGCTGCTGCTGGGAGAAGGGAAGCCGAACCCACGGCCGCACGCTGTGTCGCTCTGGCCGTACCAGTGTGCGTACAACGGGGTGTCGTTCAGCCACAGGGCTTTCAGGGAGGGTAGCTCTCTCAGTGCCTCGCACACGTCATCCAACGAGTGCACAGGACACGACCACAGGCTGAGAGCTTCCAGGTTGGGGCACAGGAGACCCAGGTTGGCTTGGCGCAGATTTTGCACGGGCAGATCGTCCAGATCAAGGCTTTCCAACATGGAAAGATGCGCAAATACACCTGACATGGCTTCATCTGCCACCATACCTTCAACGTGTCGGTATCGGCCAGCTGCACCTGATCCAGGCCTTCCAAGGAAATGCCTGCAGCCTCGCACAGGTCGCCCAGATGCGGGGCACGGCTCGGTTCCTCGGCACTGCTTTCAAACTCTGTCTGCGGGGATTCATCAAACGTGTCTGCAGGCTCGTACTCGATGCCAACAAGGCTTTCCATGCGTTCTGCAATCTGCGGCACCTGGGCAACCATCATGGGCAACTCGGCCAACGCAAACGTCACGGCGTGGTCAATGAGCCACACATCCTGCTCGGCCTTCAATCCTCCCGAGGCAGACACGGCGACTTTCATCTGGCCCTCTTCGTCCACCACGAACTGGAACGAGTCGCCGGCATCAAACACCGTTCCCGCAAGTTTGTTGCGAAAGACATGCCACAGAGCCCGCGGCATGCCAATGTTTGTCAGAGCTTGGCCGTACAATTGCACAAACTCGCTCATGCGCACGTTCACATCGAGAATGGGCGTGCCGATGGCCATGCACTCGTGTACCATCATCTCGTATCCAAACGCCTTGTTCACCTCAGCCATCACCTGATCCACGTCCATCTGCACGGGATTGGCTAGCTCACGCATCCAACCACGTGATTCCACAATCTGCTGCAGTTCGTTGCCACTCACTTCGCCGTACACACTTGCAAAAAAGTCACGCGAGTCGCGCGGCTCTATCTCTTCATCCACCAGGCCCTGGAGCAACGAGTCCAGCCCACCGGGTGTAGCAAATGTTTGCAAGCGGTCCAAGTAGTCCGACTCCAATGTGGCGGCCGTAACGTCCTCAAAGGCCATGACGACAATCGGGTGGAAGTAGAGGGCCTCAAAGGCCACGGATGAGTCGACATCGGTGATGACGGCATCGCAGGCATCGAGGAAGGGCAAGATGTTGTGCTCTTGGATACCGGTGCACTCAAAGTTTGCGTTGAGGATGGCGACGTTCTGCTGCTCGACGCTGCTCAGTGCCAGGAATGGGTGCACGCGGTCGTCGTGCAACTGGATGTCTTCGTTTGTGGGAAAGCAGAACCCGTGGAGCTTGACCACAATCTCCACATTGGGGTGCTCTTTCCAGGCGAGGAGGCTGTGCATGAAGCCCGGACGCATCAAGAAGCTGTACTGGCCCACAGATGGGGCGATGAGCACGCGGAACACCTTGCCCGAGGAGGAGGACGACTGTTCACTGGACCATCGTGGCCAATGTGTTTCCAACACGTCCTGGGTGTTGTACTCGAGGGTGCCGTTGACGAAGCGAGAAAACTTGTACGGCACACGGTGTTCGTGGTGGCCACAGCTGGTGCAACCATACATACAATGGCCAGCAGCGAATACGTCTGCAATGCGGTCGGGCATGAGCGACTGGAGTTGCTCAAAGAGCTGCTTCTGGAACTCTCCGTAGCGATAGTTGGAGCTGGCGGTGAGCACAAAGACGATGCGTTGGCCGGCAGCATTGACGACAGCCTGCACCAGATTTTCCAGCGTGTAATCGACACACTGCACATTGTCCAGCTGGTCAAAGTAGTCACGCTTGAGCACGTGGCCAAACGTATTAAAGTCGGGAAGGAAGCAGACGCCGCCGAAGCGTTGCAGGAACGGCAGCACGTTTTCCAGCTGCGCATGGTTGGAATGCACGACCACAAACACACGGATGTCGCTCATTGTCGGGGTAGGAAATGGTGTGTGTGGGTGAGCGGGGCGGGGAGAGTCTCCCAGGCGCCGCCAACACAACCATGGTGAGCTGTTCGCAGGCCGTATGCACAATCATGGCAGCCGCGCTGCTGTCGACGTCCTTTGTGGCGTTCTACATCAGCCAACGAGCCGTGGTGCCCAAGTGGTACCAGGGCACAAACAACCCGCCACACAACGCGACGCACACCTCTGCACTCAAGGTGTTTCCGGCAACCCACAAGTTCCAGAAGCTTCTGGTGCACATGAACAACCCGAAGGAAGGTGTGTTTGGAAAGCGGGGCGGGACACGTGGTGCCACGTCTTCACCCAGCGGCTGACACTTTTCCGGCGCCTTTCCGTCCACCTGTGCGCAGACCAAGGCTTGGCGTATGAAGAGGTGTCTTTTGCGTCGGCCAATGCGAACCGCACGTTGCGAGGATGGTACATCAAAGCAGCCAAGGCGAGCAGCAAGGTGGTGGTGGGCGTCCACGGAGCAGGTGTGTTTGCGGAGGCCGAGGTGTGGGGGTTTTCGGGTCGGCACATCGTGTCGTCGTTGACACTCACACACACACACGCATGAGGACAGGCATGGACAGGCGTGAGTTTTCGCGTCACGCAGCGTACTTCCACAAGGCAGGGTACAACGTGCTGCAGTTTGACTGCCGTGAGCACGGCCTGAGCGACGGGCGTCAGCGAGGGATCACGCTTGGACTGCGTGAGCACGAGGACGTGCTGTCTGCAGTGCGATGGGTGCGCAGTGAGCGCGGCCAACGCACAGTGGTTCTGTTTGGGTCGAGCCAGGGTGGAGCGTCGTCAATCATGGCGGCCGCGTTGGCCAAGAAGGGTGAGGTGAACGCTGTGGTGGCGGAGAACCCGTTCCAGTGTCGCTTCCTTGCACTGAAGTACGCCTTTACGACGGCGCTGAACACAGGCAAGTTTGCAGGACTGAACAAGAAGGACGACCCTGTGCACGCATTCCTGCACAAGTATGTTCGATTCCCCGAGGAGGTTATCGACGCGCTGATCAACGTCACTCTGTGGCGCATGCGACAGCGAGCGACATACGAGCATGAGACACTGGGGCTTGTGGCCGAGGGCAAGGAAGCAGCTCTGCGAGGATGGAGCATGGCAACGTGTGTGGGAGAGCACGTGGCCAGTTTGGCGCAAGACTTTGTGGCGCAGCTTCGCAACGGCACGGTGGCCAGCACAGGGACGAGCAAGCAGGCAAACGGGGATGGCAAGAAGAAAGGCAGCAGCGAGAAGAAGAAGGCAGACACACAGGACAAGGACGGTGCGTGGGCGTCGACCATGTGGAAAACGTGCTCACAGAGGATGCAGCGTGCGTTCCCGGCCAAGATGGCACTTCCGGAGCCCATCGAGGCGGTGACACAGCTCAAAGCAACGCCGCTGATGCTGATCCATGGAAAGGCAGACGAGATGGTGCCGTACACGGCCACGGAGGAGATGTCCAAGTCTGCGGCGGGCCCAACCAAGCTGTGGCTGGTCGAAGGAGCGCCGCATGCGGGTCTGTACAACCACGTGGGTGAGGCTGGGTACTCGAAGCAGGTGCTGGGATGGTTGAGCAAGGTGGGGCTGTGAGGGGTGTGGGGACGAAATGAAGTTGGGTTTCTTGCGCAGTGACGTGCAGCAGAACACAGCATCGAGGTGAAGATGTCCAGCAACGAAGCGACATACATCAGCGTGCCCGATAAGAAGCGGGAGAACACGGTGGGGGACCAGTATGACACGTGTGTGGAAAACATGATCACCAAGTTTGGTCAGGGTGTGCTGGCGGGTGCCCTGACTCTGGTGGTGACTGGCGGTGAGTGGCGTGTGGGTGTGTCAAGGCACTGCTGCGTGTTTCTGCGACGGGGCGTGCGTGTGTGGACTGCCGGAGGCGAGAGAGTGTCAGGAGGGAAATACGCATGACTCCCCAGGCACGAGTCGAAAGACGACGAGGGCGGCATCGCGGGCGCCGAACAGGCTCCAAGAAACGCTGCAAGTTGCTGACACGGGTGTGTGTGTGTGTGTTTGTGTGTGTTTGTGCGTGCCGGGATGGCGTGTGGACGCGTGGGACGTTCGGGAAACGTTGAAATCCGCAGCAAGCGGCCCCGGAGTGCGCGCCGCAGGTCTGATGGCGCCGGTGGCCTTTGGTATTGGCTACGCCTATGCCGAGTGTGACTTTTTGATGAACAACCCGCAGGTTGTGAAGGCGGTGAAGGTCAAGGGAGCCGAGGAATGAATTGGGAAAGTTGCGAAAAGCAGAAGCCGCGCCGCCCCGGCCACAGCAGTGCAAAGCAATGGTGCGTGCGTGTGTGGTGTGTGTGTGTGCAAGGTCTTGCGGTTGTACTGAGTGGGAGAGAGGGCAGGGGCGAATGATGTCCGTGTGTGTGTGTCCTGTTTGAAAGGCACGGGAAAGCCGCACCGGGTGCTAGCTTGGCTGGTGCTGACATGGACCTTGTGTGATGACGCGTGTTGCATCGGGACGACGTGTGAATGCACGGGTGCAGTCGTTTGGAAAAGCCAATGTGTCGCCAACTGTGCAGTTTGTGGTGGGAGGACTGAGTTCAATGTCGGCAGCAGTTTGCACGCACCCAATCGATCTTGTCAAGGTGCGGCTCCAGCTGCAGGGCGAGCTTGGTGAGGTTGCCGCTGCCGGGAAACTGGGCCCCGTGGCCATTGCAAAGGAAATCGTGCACCAGAACGGGCCGCTGGGGCTGTACAAGGTAGGAGAGGCGGGTGGGAAGTGAGTGGACGGGAACGGGGCGCAAGTGGACGTCGTCCGCGGAGCGCAAGGTTGCCCTCGTGCACTGGGAGGGCATGGAGAGGGAGAGAAAGATGTGTCGATAGCACAAAAGGAGCACGACAAGAGAAAGAGGGGTGTGGGGAGGGTGTGTGTGTGGTTGGAGAAGTGTAGGAGCCTGGACATGGGCGACTGACCTTTTTTACTCGGGGCGCTTCAGGGGCTCTCTGCGTCGCTGATGCGCCAAGCAACGTATTCAGCAACGCGAATCGGAGCGTACGGCCCGATCAAGGAGATGATTGCGCGGGGGACGACCGGGGATCCCGAGGCGCAGCTGAATCTGGTGTGGAAGATTGTGGCAGGGATGGCAGCTGGCAGTGTGGGTTCTGTGGTGGGTGTGCCTGCCGATCTGGTGATGGTACGCATGCAAGCAGACTCAAGGATGCCCGTGGAGCAGCGGCGGTACAGGCATGTGTTTCATGGACTGTCGTCTGTGGTGAAGGAGGAAGGCGTGACTGCGCTGTGGAAGGGAGCGACGCCCACGGTGGTGCGTGCCATGCTGGTGACGGCTGGCCAGCTGTCGAGCTATGATATCATCAAGACGTACCTGTTGGGCACCGAGTGGTTCGAGGACAACTTGACAACGCATTTTGCAGCGAGTCTGGGCGCGGGGTTGATTGCAACGCTGGTGACCAACCCTGTGGACGTGACCAAGACGCGCATTATGAACCAGCCCAAGCACAACAAGCAGTACACGGGCATGCTGAGCTGCATGAAGCAGACAATGCAGGCAGAGGGGCCGTTGGGTTTCTACAAGGGCTGCCTGGCCTCGTTCACACGCCTGGGTCCTCAAACCATCATCACCTTTATTGTCTACGAACAACTTGCACGGCTAGTGGTGCGGGATGAGTGATGATGAGAGGAGTGACAAGTCACTGAATGGACAATGGGAATTTTCTTCACTTCTTCATCACCCCTGCTGCTCCAACACGGAATCAACGCCTGCTGCGCTTGTGGCTGTCCCGGTACTCGGGACTTCGGTCTCGTTTGCGTGAGTCGTGGCCACGTTCTTCCCGCCGTCCCCGATGGCGTTCGTGGCGGTCGTAGCCTCCGCGGTCGCGGTCGCGGTCGCGTTCATGTCGTTCTCGGTCGCGGTCGTGTCGGTCATAGCTGCGGTCTCGTTCGTGGCGGTCGTAGCCTCCACGGTCGCGATCACGATGGGAGCGATCACGTGACGAGTCTCGAGGAGCCTCGCCACTTCCACTTCCACCTCCACTCCCAGTGCTGCTGCTGCTGCTGCTGCTACTGGTGGATGTTGTGTTGTTGCCCGTCAGACGGATGGCTGATCCTCCCGCACCCATGGATGGCTGTGACTGCGCCTGAGATGACTGTGTCTGCTGACCCGGTTGCTGTTGCTGTTGATGGAGCGGTGGTCCTCCTTGCTGCATGGGATATCCCCCCTGGCCTGGAGGCGGGCCTGGACGTCCACCGCCAGCACCTTGCATCTGCGGGGGCACACGTCCCATGAGTCCCCCTCCACCTTGTCCTGGGCCAGGAGGGCCTCCCATGGGCGGTGGACCTCCGCCACGGTTGCCGTAGATCTGGGCAAAGGAGGCAGCGGGAGCCATGGGACCTCGCCCCGGCTGCTGCGGGTTGACCATGGGAGGGGGCCGCATCATGTCTCCACGCGAGTCGTACACTTTGACATTGCTGCGCAGGCCAGTGCGCCCTGCACGCGACGCTTCCTGCTTATTCACATAGTTGCGGAAGCTGGCCTCGTTGAAGCCGTAGTTGAAGTAGTCGCTGAGATCGGCGCCAGGAACACGCCACGGCTTCTCAGCCAGGCTGTCGATGTCCAGCTCGGTGATGGAGGGCGCGTTTTCGCGGCGCACGCCTACAATTTGAGCTGTGGTGAGGTGCGTGTGGAGGGTGGGGTGGGTTGGGGCCGGGGGAAGGACCGGGAGAGCGGGCGGCCGTGAGTGTCAGTGGAAAGCGGGAGAGGGCGGCGACGGAACATGCGCACCCTGCGGGGTGGCACCACATCCGTTCTGTGGCTCCCATGGCCATGGAACCAAGGCCAACTGAATGGCCAGGAGTGTATGTAGCCCGGTGTGCACTCACCACTGGGATCGTGATACTTGGCCTCCTCCTGCTGGGCGGCAGCTGCCGCCGCAGCAGAGGCCGCAGCCGTCGCGCCTGTACTTGTCGCGCCTCCTGTGGCTGCACCTGTCTTCAGGTTGATGTTCAATGCCTGTCGAATGTACTTGCTGGTACCCGCGCCTGCGCCCGCCCCTGCCGCACCAGCGCCGCCAGCAGCGCCAGCAGCGCCTCCGGCAGCGCCGACCGCGCCGCCCATCATCACAATGTCAATGTCGTCGTCGTCGTCGTCGCGCTGTCGCTGTCGCTTTCGTCATCGTCGTCGTCATCGTCGTCGTCATCGTCGCCATTGGCACCTGTGCCCTTGCCTTGTGCTTCGTCTGCGTTGCCCTGGCCCTTGGTTGCGCCGTCCGACTTTTTGCTGCCGTCCGGCACGCCGACAAGGTCGAGGTTGTCCACGTTCTCCTCGGACGCCTGCTGGCCGTCCTGGGACTCCTCCAGCATGTCCTGCAACAATGCATCCTCCGCACCCTTGCCTTGCTCCTTGTTGGCAGCAAACACGTCCTGGCCAAACTGGGACGACATGTGCTGCTGCTGGAAAGGATTTTTCGCTGACGGCGTCAGCGCAGCACAAACAATTCCGGTTCCAAATGGATGGTCCCACGTCGTTGGACGACTCTGTGTCCATCAGCAGAGCCACATTGCTTCACTTGCTCGAGCGTGTGTCGTTGCAGGAGCAGGAGGACTTTCACCACGGGGCAGGGCGTGGTTTGGATCTCGCTGATCTGGTCACCACCGAGGGGCACGACGACGACGACGACGACGACGATGCTGCGTCTCCCATTTCATCACTCAATGACAGCGTCATCTATTCGACAGGGTTTGCACAGAGGATGGAAAAGGTGCGTGCTGAGCAGGAGGAGAGCCTGCTGGCGTTGGCGCAATCCACAGCGTCGTCTTCGTCTTTGTCTTTGTCTTTGTCGTCGTCGTCGTCGTCCGAGTGGCGCCAGGCACACCTGCAGGCAGTGAAGGACGTGGTGGTGCAGCACAGATTGCATACAAAGGTGCACGCGAGCCTGCTGAACAGCTCCATGCGTGAGCTGGAGACAAGCGAGACGGGGGAAGAGAGCAAGAGGGAGGGCCCGCTGCTACTGCGCTTCCACGTCGAATGCACCCTCCACGGACGCACGTACCGTACGTACCGAGCCAACGGGTATCCTCTGTCCCATGTGCGCACCCACTTCTGCAACACGTTTGGCTGGACCTCGGTGACGGCCGAACACGGCTTCTTCACGCTGCCAGACGCCCCACACCGCGAACTCCCGGCGAGTGCAATGCCAGAGGAGGTGCTTCTCCACGACGACACCATTTTGTTCACGGCAGGCAAGTATGCAGAGTCGGGCGTGCCAAGCAGGCTGCTGGGCGGGTGGGAACGGATCAGCGTGTCGCCAGTGAAGCGCGACTCGGTTGCGTCGCAGCTGTTGTCAAGCAACGCACAGGTGGCAGAGCAAAGAGTGGAGCGCAGCGAACACTTTGCGTGTCGCATTCGCTGTGGCAGTGCCGTGCGTCGTCTGTACAACGTGCCCAAGAACGCGGGCACAGCCGAGTTGTTTCGCCGCCTTGCCATCGAGCTGGATGTGCCCGACTATGAGATTGCTCGGGTATCGTACCTGGACTACGACGAGAAGAAACGCAAACGACGCGAGCGCAGTCTGTTTGTACCCGAATCTGTGCGGGAGGAGGATGTATGGCATGTGGAGCACGGCACTGTCGTACTTGGTGCCGAAGCGAGCAAGAACAACGAGGAGGAAGAGGACAACAACGCTCAGGCGTCGCTGTCTGCCAAGGATGGCGGATGGGCACACGCGCTGTCGCTGTACCCCATGGAGTTGCCCGTACGCGTGGTGTTGTTCTCCGACCTGGACGAGGACGGCGAAGCGATTGTGGCCATGGACGATCTGGACGACCAACAGAGTGTGATGGAGGCGATTCTGGGTGGCAAGCGGCTGGACGGGCAGCCATGACGAGGCAAAGACAGTCAATCAAAAGCTTGATTTTTTCCATGTTCCAATTCTTCTGTTCATCGGCGCACGGGTCGAGCGGCAATGCGCTGGCCTGGACGCACAGCCACACGTCCGCGTCCAGCCCCAGCTGCACCGGGTGCTTGAGCAGCGGGACCTGCATTGGGTGCCATGCGCACTGGGCGCTGGTTGGGTGCGCGTCGAACCGGGCGTGCATTGCGACCACGAGGGGTGGTGCTGTTGCCTGCGCTGTTGCTGTTGCTGTTGCTGCTCTGCACGGGCTCTTCCACAGGCTGCGTGGTGGTGATCACAGGCGGGACCAGCTGCTGTGGGGTCATGGCAACAGGCACCTCCTCCTCCACATCCTCCTGGCTGACCTGCTTCTCGTTTGACTCACCCTCACCTCCGACAAACTGGCCAAAGAAGCCGTTGACGTTCTTGTCGTCCTCCTGCTGCTGCTTCGCTGCGGCGAGCGTCTGCTCGTCCGCTTCGTCGTCCTCTTCCTCTTCCTCATCCTCTTCGTCAATGGGCTCCGCCCCGCCAATCACAGCCTGCTTGTCGCTCACCTGCTGCGAGGTGGGAGTGTTGCTTCCCTCACTGCTTGTGCTTGTGCTGGTGGTGGTGGTGGTGGCCTCGGCTGCAGCTTGGCTCTGCTTGTCGTCGTCTCCGGAGAACCAGCCAAAGAGAGTCTCTGCGATGTTGCTGCCACGTCGTTCACCGTCTTCTCCCTTCTCCTTGGCAGCTTGGGCCTCTTGCAGCTTCTTCTGCTGCTCGCGTTCCTCTTGTTCGCGTTCTTGCTGCTTCCTCTGCTCTTCGGCCTCCTGCTTCTTCTTCTCCGCCTCCAGGTCCTCTTGGGGCTTGGGGTTGCGCGCCAGCACGTACTGGAGCTTGGTACCCACGGGCGAGTGGTTGTGCGACGAGGGCAGCACGATCTTGTTGTTGGCAAAGCCGAAAGAGATGAGCTGGTTGGCCAGTTTGCGAAGCTGGTTGGGCACGCTGGCGATGTCGTTGTCGTCCAGCTCGAGCTTGAGCAGGGCAGGCAGCTCGGCGAGTCCAGCAGGCAGGGTTTCCAGGTTGTTTGTGCAGGCGTGCAGTTCCTCCAGAGCCTTGCACTCCTCCAGTTCGTCGGGCAGAGCCACAAGGGAATTGAAATTGACATTGAGGACACGCAGGGAGGAGAGGAAGCGCACGTTCTTTCCACCCACAGATGTCAAACGGTTGTTGTTGAGCAGCAGCACCTGGAGCGCCTTGAGGCGACATACACCCAGCGAGAGCTCGGAGAGCTCGTTGAAGGAGGCGTCGAGATGTACGAGGCTGCGGAGCTGACGCATGGTGCCCGGCAGCTCTGTAAGTTCGTTGTCCTGGACGTAGAGCTCGCGAAGGGCGCGCAGCTCGCCGATGGATTCGGGCAGTGTCGAGAGCTCGTTGGAGGAAAGATCGAGGACGCGCAGGCGTGCGGCGCCGCCGATGGACTCGGGCAAACTGCTGATGGCGTTGTTGTTGACGTCCAACTCCTGGAGGGAGGTCATGTTGCCGATGGTGGAGGGCAGGCGAGCGAGCTCGTTGTTGCTGAGCACCAGCTTGCGCAGGCCCGTGAGCTGGCCAATGTCTGCATCCAAGAACTCGAGCTGGTTGTTGCTGAGGTCGATTTCGTGGAGAATGGCAAACGTGCCCACGCCCTTGGGCATGAGGGTGAGACCGAGGCTAGCAAAGTCGAGGACGGTAGCGGTGAAGGGCTCGGTGGACGAACTGCCTGCAGCAGGTGAGATGGTGGTGTGGCGAATGCGATCGGCGATGCGGAAGCGCTTGTTGGCCTTCATGGCCGGGGCCAGATGGAGGATTGCGTTGCATACGGCGCAGTAATTCTTGTGCGTGTCGAGGTCGTGGTGTGTGGCCAGATCCTCCTCGCAGTTGTCACACACAATGACCAAGTTGTCCTTGCCTGCCTTCTTCTGCAGCTTGGCCATGACAGATGCTTCCTCCTGGGACTTTGTGGCGCGGTGTTTGCGGAAGCGGCGCTGGATGCTGAGTGCAGCGTTGCGCTCCTCACGCTTCTGGTTGCTCTTGCGGATCAGGTTTGCTCGCTTCTTGGCCATCTTGCCGCGTGCGTGAGCCTGGATGACGGTGACCTTGCGTACGAGCTCCTGCTTCTCGCGCAACTCTGCGACACGCTGGCGTGCGCGGCGGCCCTCAATCATGGCCGGCACGCGCGTGGCAATGACCTGGCATGCGCGGTCGTACTCTACCTTCTCGGCAAGCTTGCGGCCCTTGTTGCCGCGGTAGAGGGCCTGGATGCGTGTTGCGGCCTGAACCGCTTCCTTGTGTTCCTTGCCAAACTCGCCGCGCTTGTAGCGGAGGCGTGTGAGGAAGCCGCGTGCAAGGGCCTGGGCCTTGATGGTCTGCTCGCGGACGGGAGCGAGACGCTTTGTCTTGAGGCTGCTTTGGTAGTACTTGCGGACGACGTAGCCCTTGATGTTGCGCTGGAGGATGATGGCGGCCTTCTCCTGGGCCACGCGTTCATGCTTGATGCGGATGCGTTCCTGGCGCATGTTGTGGATCTTGACCATGAAGCGGACCTTGAGCCAGGCGACTGCGCTGATGCGTGCTGCTGCGCCGCGTTCCATCTTCAGCTGGCGCTTGGCGACACTGGTGCGCCAGGCGTTCTGGATGCTCATGGCAGCACGTTGCTCGGGGTCCATGAGGACGACCTTGTGAAGGGTGAGGAGGATGCGAAAGCACGTGCGTCGGTTTTCCTTGGCCTCGTCACTGTTGTCCTTGGTGCGCACAAAGATGTCTGCAAACAGGTTGGAAAGGGTTTCCAGATCCATGCCGTTCTCGCCCTGGCGCAGGAGGATCTTGTGGAGGAAGTAGAGGAGGGACTCGATGACGATGGCGTTGAGCTCCGGCACCTTGCGTGCCAGGATGTCGTTGAAGGCCAGTGCACGCACACGGTTGTCGTCTTCCTCTGCAGGGGTGTACATCGCAGCGTGTGGCAGGCATGGTGTGAGTGGGAAGTGTGCAGGAGGAGCGCGATCGCGGCTGGAACGAGCGCGTTGCGTCGAGCGGGAGCATTTCACGGAGCCCGCGAGGCAGGAGCGACAGCGCAGAGCAGGGAGGAGAGGAAGCAGGGGCGTGAAGAGGGTCACGGAGAGGAAGGGGCACAAAGTAGCGAGGTTGGGATGGATGCAGCGTGTGTGGAATGGGGTGGAGACGGGACAGCGGGGCGAAAAGGACGGAGAGAAGGTGAGGGCGGAGGGGAAAACTCACGCTCGAGTTTTTTGAGCATGCGTTTGGCCGCCTTGGGCGGGAACAGAGGCTCGGGCAGACCGCGGAGGAAGTTGAGCATAAGGGCGGCGACAACATGAGGCGACTTGGTGCCCATGATGTCGGGATTCATGCCGGGGGCCTCGTACTGGTCGACGAGTTTCTTGATCCGCGAGGACTTGGGAGGCTTGGTGAAGAGTCGGTTGGTGGACATGGCTGCGGAGCAGAGAGGGGAAGGGACGATGGGGCGCGGCACGGAGGCGATATGTGGGTGCGTGGCGGGTCATGACACAGGCGGCAGGCGCAGGTGTGCAGAGGCAGCGTGCAGGAAGCAGGGCACGGGAACGGTGGTTGGTGTCAGAGCGGGCGAAGAAGGAAAATTGTGGCGTTGCTTCACAAACGACGGGGGGAAAAGGGCGGGGCCGTTCATGCGTACGACCGAGGCTGCTGCAAAGGGTGGTTGTGAAAGGAAGGACCTACCGTTGGCTTCGATGTACAGCATGGTGTCCTGCAGGGGCAGGGGCAGGTATGCCTTGGGGTTGAAGGCGAGAGAGTTTTCCATGGCGGTCTCGAGGTCGACGTTGAAGAACTGTCCCGTGGCGTTTGTTCGTGAGCCATCCGAGCCCGAGGACGAAGATGAAGACGAGGATGAAGCGTCCACGAGGTGGGCCAAGTTGGCAAGTGCGTTTGCCATGGTCACGGGGCCTTGTGTGGTTTTTTCGAGTGCCTGCGACGGAGCAGTTGACATGCTGCAGGCACACAGGCAAGAGACACCCCAACAGGCAGCGCGAGCAAATGGAGGGCTCTTGCATACGATGTGTGTGTTGCGGGTGCGCCAGTGGGAACAAACAAATCAAAATGGGCAGACAGCGACCGAAGCGCGTGGCTCTGCTGCCCGTCAAGCAGCGGCTGCTGAACGAACTGGGCCAGGAAAAGTTTGAGACGTACTGGACGGCAGTGCGGTTGTATGTGAGCGCACAGCTGTCCAAGCCCGAGCTGGACACGATTGTGCTGCAGCTGCTGGGCGAGGAGAGCCGGCTGCACAACTACTTGATGAAAGGCCTGCTGGCAAACGCACACTCTGCCTCCGAGCCCGTGAATGTGGCCAGCGTGAAGCTGCGCAGCGCACTGGACGAACACGTGACAAACGGCCGTGACAAGAAACGCCCGCTGCCGCGAGGTAAGGACACGCAGCTACGGGGAGCGAGGCAAGGACGATTTTCGCGCGCCGGGTCGCGAAGAGTGCGCTGGGTGGCAAGATGTGAGTGCGTGCACGACAGCATACTGACACACAGAGGTGTTTTGCACACACACATGCACACATATACACGTTGCACCGGGCTGTGTGGTGCTGGTACAGACGATGGAGTGCGCAAACGACAGAGGGTAAGGAGGCCAGGGCGCATTTTGACGCCCCACCTACACGCGACACATTGGGACGCTGACACATGGATGGACGGGGCGGACACACACACACACAGTCGGACATGTATGGGGCGTCTGTAGAAACACACCCGAACTGGGGCACGAAGCAGATCTACAACGACCAGCTGTTCCAGAGGCGGACGATCGACCTGTACTCTCGGCCGCGGTACGTGCCGGATGCAGCGCCTCTGAAAGCAAGAATGAAGCAAGTGGCATCAAGCAAAGGGGTGGAGGAAGTGAGCGATGATGCGGCAAGGTACATGCTGTTTGCGGTGCGACATCATCTGCAGGAAGTGCTGCTGGAAACCCTGCACAAGAACATGACGCTGGAACACCACCCGACACGTCACTGGCTGGAAAAACTGTCGGGTAACAGTAGCAGCGGAGAAGGAAGCAGCAGCGGGAGCGGAGGCAAAAGCAAGGGCCAAGGGAAAGGAGGCAAAGGGGAAATGGATGTCGAGGACGAAGGGGACGATGATGACGACGACGAGGAAGAGGACGCAGACGAGGACAATGCAGGCGATGACGAGGAGGGCGAAGAGGACACCGAGAAGAAGGCTTCAAGCGGTGCGGGGCGAGGGGGACGGCGAGGCGGGCGGCGCCGTGGGTCCAACAGCAAGGGGGAGCAAGACGAAGACGGCAACGACGAGAAGGAGGAGGAAGAAGACGAGACTCAAGGCAAGGATGCAGAGAAGAAGGGCAAGAAGGAGGAGGTTGTGGCAGAGGGTGGGGCGGAGAACGGGATGGAAGTAGAAGGCGACGGGGCAAAGGGCTCTGGAAAGGGGGACAAGAGCAAAGGGGAACATACAGAGAAGGGCAAATCGAGTGGAGAAGCGAACAGTGCATCCAAGAGTGGCGAGGGTGGCGAGAAGGACAAAAAGGAAAGGGAACGCAAGGCAGCGGCGGCAGCGGCGAAGGAGAAGCGAGCACGATCGAAGCAGGCTCGAGCAGCACACTTGGCCATGCTGCGACGGTTTCCCATGTTCCCGCGTGTAGAGGAAGGGCCGGAGCTGGACGAGGAAGCGCAACACCCGCAGTTGGATCTGTTTGAGGCACCTGCATGCGCAGTGCACACGCAGATGCCGGCATACCACAGTCTGGAGCGAGGGGCTCAGTTAAAGGCAGTAGCACGACGCCGGAAGGAGCTGGTGGAACGCAAGAAGAACAAGACTGTGTACGCGAGTGATCTTCAAACGAGCGTGCAGCTGAACCACGGCCTTCTTGGCGAGAGCTACAGTGAGTGCATAGAGCGAGTGCTCCAAGCTCTGCAGCAGCAGTCGATTTGAGGCGAGCAGGTGCTGGGAGGTGGGATGTGTGGGGTGAGGAATGGCTGGCGTGATGATCAAAAAGTCCCCCGTTTTGTTGTTGCAGCACGAGACGGCCAAATTAGCGCTCCTCACACCACTCGTTCTCCTTGCGAACCTGTTCCTCTTCCTCGGGTGTAAAGTCGTTCTTGATGTTGAAGGTCTTGCGGATCTCCTCGGGGCTCTTGCCCTTGATCATGCTGGCAACCTTCTTGCAGGTCGTGTCGAGCAGCGGCTTGATGTCCAGGAAGTTGGAGGCAAGGATGAGCTCAAACAGAGTGCCCTGCTCCACGTTGACAAACTCGGCGTCTGTTTGTGGTGCGCAACGAGGGCGGGAAACGGCGCGGGGCGAGCGTGAGCATGCGCAGAGGGAAAAACAAAACGGGGGGCGAGAGGGCAAAGGGAAGGGCGAAAAAAAAAAGCGGTGGTTGTGCAAGGCGACACATACCCCAAGGCTCAAACTCGAGCGACTTCTCGTCGCGGGCATCGCCACTGTCGCTGGTGGGGTGCTCGATGTGGTACTCGCAGTATTGGATGACCTGTCACAGGGGCGACAAAACGGGGTGGCCGATTGAATTTTCGTGTGAGTTGGAAGCAAACCGGGGGAGTGCGTCTAGGCCAAAGGCACGCTGTACATGGAGGTCATGCCCTGTGTACGCGGCGTTTCGCCATACGGAAATACGTGTGTGGTTACGTGGCCTGTGCACAGAGCGCACAATTGCATGTGTGGCTGTCACACGGAGTGACGTGGCGCGAGGGCCACGCTCGATTTGCGTGTTTCGAAAGAGGGAAACGCGTTTCCGGGGAGACGGGCCTCTTCTTTCCCTCTCCTTTTCACCTACCTTCTTGAGGATCTCGCCAGTGACGTTGGGCAGCGGGATGGCCTCCTCGCTCTCCTCCACATCTGCAGCGGGATTTCGGACGCAGTCGGGCCATTGCGGACGCACAGGAAGCAGCCGGAAGGAAATGGTGCTCGAGGAGGTGAGTTGATGATGGGAAAGTTACGCGGCGCCGTAGGGGCAGAAACAAAGGCTGATCACGCAGAGGATGATCTCAACTCGCAAGTGAGGGAAACGCGCCACATGCAGTGATCACCGTGCGTCGGGATGCACGGAGCGTGGCTGAAAAAATGCGCCGTGTTTAGGCGAGGCGTAACATACCGGCAAGCATATGCTGCAAAGTGCCCGACATCTCGGCCACGGCGCGGCTCACTTCAAACTCCACCTCGTCGCTGGACAGCAGCTTGACCTGAGGAAGAGGCGTTGGGGTGTGAGTGTTTCACCTGGAGAATTCGGGGCGGCTGAACAAACAAACCACGTCGGCGGCTGACAGCGACGCACACCCAAAGGCTGCGGTGACACAATCCACACCGCGGCCATGATTTTGCCGGGCCCTGGTTATTCGTGTGTGCGTCCGACCTGCCTGTGCACCGACCCGTCACTGCGTGGTTGCAGAGTTTGTGCACGAGGGAAAAACGCCAGCGGCTGAACCTACCTTGTCGCTCATGCTTGCTGTGTGTGTGCATAAGCAATGGGCACAACGTGCAAGACAACAGAGTGGTGTGTGCGTGTGTGTGTGTGTGTGTGTGTGTGTGTGTAAGTGCAAATGTCGTGGGGGTGTGTTGTGTGTGTGTGTGTCACCGGACGCACTTTCTGGTTTTGGTGGCTGTGCGAGCGGAGCTTTGTCCCCACGCATTCGATCCCCCACCCCCTCCACAATCTCGCCCACACACTCTTCCCTTTCGTCGTGTTGCCACGGATGTGCGTGTCCACAACCTTGTGGGCGATGGCCATCTGCAGCGGGTGCGGCTGCGCAAGCGCCCGGTCGCGCAAACAAGTGTCGACCTCCAGCATGCGTCGCTCCCAGAACCGTGCACGCTCTACACAACACCCAGTGTCCGAAGAGCTGCAGAAACACAACTTTGCCTATCTCGACTTTAATGCGCTGCAGTACCGCGCTCTTCAGTCGGCCAAACACGCACGGCAAAAGGCTGCCGCGGAGGAGGACATCGAGCAACTGGACGACGCCGAACAGGCCAAGCTGAAGAGCGTGGAGGCATTTGAACAGTATTCGGCGTATATCCCGCAATTCTCACAGTATTTGGACAAGCTGCCAGGATACCGGGAATTTGCCACCATCCACTACGGCTCGCTGGTGAGTGCCCGCAATTTCCTCAACCGACCCACGCACAGTTTCCCCTCTCGCCTCTCGCACCTTCTGTCCCGTGGGTAGGCAGTCCATTGCACTTGTACACGTGGCTCGAGGCGATGTTGGCGCGCCGGCTGCGAATCCACCCGTTGCCGAGCTGACCGGCCGCTGGTCCCGGCCAGGCACAGCGCACCTGCATCTGCCATGCGACTACCACCTTTCGACATCTGTTTGTTCCTCACACATGTCCACTTTGGGCGACACTCGCAGCATGGCGCTCAGGACAAGGAAGCACGTCCGAAAAGTGCAGGACCGCGCAAGGCCGCCCCCGTGTCTACCAATCCTCCGTGGAACCACAGCACAAACGCACGGCGGCCCAGCAGTGCACAGGTGCGCTCTGGCTCTACGCCGCGTCCGCCCAGCGCCAGCTACGACTTTCGCAACGTCACCAAGGTCCATCAACTGGGCGAGGTTCGCCAGAGTAGCCTGCGCCCACGCAGTGCGAAGAAGACTCGCACACCGAAAGCCAAAGGCGCTGCAGACGAATCCTCGGCCAGTTCCGTCTCGTTTTCTGCACAGATGTTCGGCAAGCACATCGGCACGCTCAAGCGAGACGTGGACGACAAACACACCGTTGTGGTGGGGCGCAAATCAAAGACCAGCTCAGGATACGGCCACGGCACGGCATCCACATCCTCTTCCACCTCCTCAAAGCACAACAAGAAGGCCAAGTCGGCCTCGGGATCGCGCCAGCAAGCCCTGGCCGGAGGCGGGCAGGAAGCGGGAGAGGCCAAGCGCCGTGGCTCACTTGTAGGCCTGCTGCAGCCCACAGCGTCGACTATGGATTGGATCGAAGATTTTGCAGAGAAGGAGGGGGCATTCCAGGACAAGCACCCGTCGCAGTTCTTCACGGTGGCCGACCGGGAGGAGGAAGAGTACGACACGGCGCACATGCAGCGTTTCCGCTCCAGGGTGGTCGACATGGAAATCCGAGTGATGGAAACGCTGAAACTGAAGGGGGCCAAGAACCAAGGTCCATGCCCCATCCGCTACCAGGTGTTTGCCGACCTGTTTCAGTCGATCATCGACATGGACACGCCTTACAGCTTTCTACTGTCGGTCATCAAGGCAGAGTACGACACGTTGGTGGCCTTTACAGACGTAGTGGGCATTTCTGAAAACAAGGAGGCTGTGGAGCAGCCGAATCGCGACCGTGTACAGGAGCTCGAGTATGAAAACAAGAGGTTGCGCATGGAGATCGAACAGCTGAAGGAGCAGCACCAGCAGACACACAGCGAAATGATCAACTTGATGTTCAAGAACGACGCGCTGGAGCAGAAGATGGTGGAAAAGGCTCGGTCGGAGGCTGTGGGCGAAAACTCGGAGGCGTTTGCGGCACACGTGGCTTCCCAGCAGGATCTGACGTCCAAGCTGGCCTGGTTGCAGCAAAATGTCAACGGAAACTTTGAGACACTGGCACGAAAGATGGAGCACAGCGATGCAGAGGCCAATGCGACGCTGGAGCGCGTGCAAGCTGAGAACGAGAAACAGCGCAAGCGAATCAAGGAGCTGGAAGCGCAAGTGTCGCAGGCCAGAGAACGAGAAAAGCAGACCATGCTTCGTGTGGCCGTCTTGACCTCGCAGCAACGCGGAGAGGAGGGTATGGTTGATGAGGCGTCGGAGAATGGGGTTGTTGAGCCGGACAACGGCAAAGCCTCCTCGCCCAAGCAGGCAGGGCGAGCGGGATCGCCGGTCCTTGGAAGAAATGCGAGCGGAGAAACACGGGGCAGTCGACGCAGCAGTGGGAGCCCATATCGCATGCGCAAGCGCAGATCATCGTCGTCTTCACTCAACAGCCCCACCAAGGGCCGCATGCGCTCAGTATCGTCTCCACACGGGGATTCGCTGGTGCCCGGGGGTGCACAGGGGAGTGGTTCGGGCAGCACGGGACGATCGCGATCGCCCAGTGTGGACCAGCGCTCAAGCAACGAATCGCCGCTACGAAATCGGCTGCGGCGCAGCCGTTTCCTAAGCGACGTGAGCGACAGCGGGAGCATCAGTGGACTCAACGCAGGGCGAAGGTGGCTGCGCGACCAACGCAACGCCACAGAAGAGGGGATCAACGTGCTGGCCGAGGAAGACGAGTTTGAGGAACGCCTGTCAACGCCGCCACGCATGCATTCAAGTGCTCTCTCTCCCACCGTGCAACCTCGCCCCATTGTCGTGCCATTTGTGGCCAACCAACGCGCGTACACCGCTGAAGGTCACCGCAGCACCCTTGGGTCGTTGGCCGAACGACTGAGCCAAGATTTGCGCCACAAGGACACATGAAAGAGTTGGGTCGAACCGCAAGAGGGTTTGTTTTAGTTTGGGTTTAGTCTTGTGGGATGGTGAGCGTGGTTTCTGCTTACTCCTCCTTCTCCTCGGTGTTGGAGCTGCTGCTGCTGCTGCTGGTCTCCTCTTCCTTGCCCTTGCCCTCCTCCTGCTTCTCCTCTTCCTTGTCCTCCTTGATACCGTTGTGCAGCCACGGGTTCTCCTTGCGGATGCGTGTGTACGCCGACTCGGGGAAGTCCTCCTTGTAGCCAAAGGTCTCCAGAATCTCCATGCGGTTCTTGCCCTTCATCAGGCTGGCAATCTTCTTGCAGCCCAGGTCCAGCAGATCCTGGATGTCCAAGAAGTTGGCGGCCGTGATCAGCTTGAACGTCTCCGGGATGGTGATATCCAGGTAGGCAGCCTCCCTGTGGTGTATCGGGGTCAGCCACGCCACACAATTCAATATGCTCCACCCTCCGTACACGTCAAGTCGTACCATTCGTTAAACGACAGAGCCTGGCGGGCGTCCTTGTACGTGGACTCCTCATCCTTGGTCTCCAGCTTGTGGTTGCAATAATCCAGAACCTGTGGCAAGCCGCAAACGCGCGTGTGTGTACGATTTCTTTGTAAGCCGAGAGGGAACATAATCTAAACACCCGAATTTCCGGCTTCTCTTGCACTTTCGCCGCCCACACGCACACCATGTGCGGCAGGCCTACCCGACAGCCTCTCCACACTGCTCCGTTCCATTTGCACAGCTGTACTCACCTTGTTGAACATGGCGCTGTCCACGTTGGTCAGCGGGATGGCGTCTTCTGAACCGAATTCTGTGAACGGGGTCGTTTGTCAGCTGCGCCTTGAACCGTTCGCCTCTCCCTCCGCACTGCTCGTCTGTATGATCACGCGAGATTGTTCTCTCTCTCTCTCTCTCTCTCTGGTCCACTTACCCTCAACCAGCTGCGTCATCGTGCCCGACATGGCCACAATCTCCTTGCTGATCTCGATGACCTCATCGTCGTTCGTCTGAATCTTGTATGTCTGCGAACGCAAACATGCACATCACACACACACACACACACATGTGGCGTCAGAACCCAACCCGCGTCCACTTTACGCTCTACATCGCCACAGCAATCCAAGAACTCACAGCAGCGTCCTCGCTCATCCTTTTTTGTTTTTGTGGTGGCTATGCACCCGCACACCACACACACACACCATCATCATCGCCCAGAACGCAGCCTATTGTCCACCTCTGCCGCAACCACTGTGAGACAGTCCTCGTCGAGCTCGTTTAACAGAGCCAGCACCGCATAGAGAATGTTCCGCGAGGACTCCTGTGTTGACCGGCCGCGTCAGCTACCAAGCCAGCTGGTACGTGTCTCCCACACCACCTCATCCACTCATTCTTCTCTACTACTTACCTGCACGTTCACCTGTTTCTGGTGAAGCTCGCTCAACGACGAAGACGACAGGCCCGAGTCTCCAAACCCCTCTCCGTTCACACGCAGACCACCGCGCTCGCTGCGTCCTTGTCCTCCACGCTTATGACTCGCTTTTTCTTCCTCCGCCTCTTCCTCGCCGTCCGAAAAGGTCAGCTCCGCCGCCTCGGCGCGTTCGACGGACGTCACCTCCTTGTCGTCCAGCTTTGTCAGCTGCGGCAGCTTCGACAGCACATACGCACGATAGTTTGAGCTGCCCTCACACGGGTTCTCGCCCAAAAACAACGTGCGCAACTCTTGCAGCCCTGCCAGGTGCGACACCTCCCGCAGATCGGCCACCGCATTGCTTCGCAGGTACAGCTCACGCAGCTTTGTGCCTGCGTGCACACACACACACACACACACACCACCGCACAACACATGCAAGTTGGTCCCATGCATGACGCACCCGAAGCGTCGTTACCCCAGCCGAAAGCGTGCGCGGTCCCCTCGTGTGTTAGTCGGGTGTCACGCCGAGCAAACACCACCCCCCGCACACACGCTGCTCCATTGTGTGTGGACTGGGTGCGGACTTTCCCCCTCCTTTACGTCGACGTCTCGCTTCTCTGTGGCCCACTGTCACCTACATGATGCAAACTGTTCCAGCGTGCTGATGTTGTTCACCGAAAGAGACAAGACCTCCACGTTCGGCAGCCTCTGCAGCACAGAGACGTCGTCCAGCTGCATGCCCCAAGCGTTCAGCGACGTGATGGTCTCCAGCTTGGCCGCTCGAGCACGCGTCAGCACAAGATGCTCCGTCAGTTTGACCATCCTTCTCTGCGCAGCCAGGGCAAAAGTTGCTTCCGCCAGCGTTCACTGCATTTGCGTCTTTGCAATTCCTACTCCCACAGCTGTGTTCCCCACTCACCACCCCTGTGCTCTGCTCAACGTCACCATCTCATCAACCCCCGATGGCTCCGCCTCGCTGCCCAAGCAAAACGGATGCTCCCTGTACGCCACACACCCTTTCTCTTCTCGTTTTCTTGTCTATGCCCTAGCTCACTCTGCTTGGAACATACCCGCACCTCCGTTCGTGACACAGCTCCTCGCCGCCAGCGGTGGCATCTTTGATGGCTTCGACGATTCGCAAGCGCTCGTCTTGCCCCTTTTTCTTATTCTCACGGGCCTAGTTGTGTTCTCCTTTGTGTTTGAACACATCACTGCGTCCATTGAAAACGTATGTGATGCGTGCCCTTCCTCCCTGTCCCTCTACGCGCCCGTCCGCACGCCCGAAGAAGCCTCGCTTTTTTCTTCTGCTTTTCTGACCCTCTGCTTTTTCGATGTGCAACCCGGCTCCTACACACGCATCGCACTCGCCCGCAGTACATCCGCGTCAACAGGCAGAACCATCTCAAAACAACTCTGAACAAACTGTACAAAGAGCTCATGATGCTCGGCCTGGTGTCCTTCTTTCTCTTTGTGTTTCAGAGCTCCGGCGCCGTCAAGCTCTCTTCCTTCGACAAACACATCTTTGAGGTCGTGCACATGTTCCTCTTTATCATTGTGTTCCTCTACATCCTCTCTGTCGTCGTCTTTATGGTCATGGTCGTGCGCATCTCCAACATGTGGACCGTGATGGACGGCGAAAGCCGAGGTGAGTCCGCTTTTCCTCGCTGCCGGGCCGTTTCCAGCAGACAACCCGCCGTACGCCTCCGGCACCTTCCTGTCCCATCCTCTGACTCTGCGTATGCCTTCCACTCACTCCCGCCCGCCGTGTGTACAGAATCCCTCGTCCACGCCATCGCCGAGTTTGATATTTACTGGCAGGGCGTGCCAACATGGCGCCGTGTGCTTTCTCCCACCTACCATTACGACTATTTCCGCCTGCACAAGAAGTACGAGTACCAGGCCATTCGCTACCGATTCCTCAAGCGCAACCACGCTCCCCACGACTACAATTTCTCTTCCTATCTCAAGCGCTGCACAAAAGAAATCTTCAGCGACCTGATCGAACTCAACTGGACGGCCTGGGCCGTCGTTCTCGTGTCCTTTGTCGGCGTCTGGATACCCATGGCGTACTACACAACGTTTTCCATGGAGAAGGTCATGATCATCATGGGCGTCGTCCTCTTTGTCGGCTCTGTGGTCGTGTACAAAAAGTGTGTGAGCATCCTTCATTCGCTCATCAGTACAAACATCCTCAAGGTCGCCGTGGACATGCCTAGTCAGCACAGGCACCATGGCCATCACAGACACCACCACCACGGCCACCACCACAGGCACCACCACCATCACCATCACCATCACGGCCACGGTCGCCACAACCGGAAACACGAACACAAGCGCCACCACAGCCACGGAGGAACCACCAAGATCCGGCTTCAGGACGGCAACGCACCCCAATCCGCCGTCCCCTTGCACGCAAGTCTTCTGAGCGCACAGCACCAGCAGTCCTTCAACTCTTTGCCCGAACTTGGCGAAAACGTGGCCAGCACAGTTTCCGAGCGCGATAGCCTCGAGTTGCTGCCGCCCATGAGTGCCGAGTCCTCTGTAGGTGAAGGTGCAAACAACACACGCATGTCTGCCTTCTCCTCCACCCCGCGCCCGGCAACCGCCAAGAGCTACCAGCGCAACACGGAAAGTGCAGGCAAAGGACAGAGTCCGCCCGAAAGCACACCTGTAGGGGACATTGCGGCCATGGACCCTAAGCTGCACAGTGCCAAGAGTATTGTGCGCGCAAAGGCAGACTCGCAAGTAGGACATCCATCGTTCTACGATCCTGCACGCACTCCACAGGACTCGCTGCGCCACGACCTTGGCGTCACAAAGTCGTTTGCCTTTGATCCCGCCGGCGTCAGCGACAGCTTTGTTGCCAACCAGACGACGTCTTCTGCAGGTACAAGCAGCGCCATGTCCTCCATGTACCTGGAAGAAGAGGAACCGGCCGACGGCCACGTGGACCAGGTCATCGCCCTGGCCATGAACAATATCAAACGCCGCGAGCTGGAGGAAGGGGCTGAGTCGGCCACAGACGCGAGCTCCCACAACGACACAGTCGTTGTCAACCTCAGTGCGACCGGGGACGACCAAGACAGCGATGCAGACACACAAGCAACCGAGGAGGAGGGCGACGAACAAGACGGGGAGGGCGACGAGGTGGACGCTGACGGACACATCGATGTGGACGAGGGCCAAGAGGATGTCGGTGGCAAAAAAGGAGGCAAGAAGAAGGGCTCGCTGTTTGGGCGGCGGTCGACTTCCCCTAGCTTGCTGACCAACCGCAAGACATCGTTGAAGCGCGGAGCAAGTAGCAGTGCACTGATGGATGCGAATGAGAGCGGTGGAAAGCGCAAGGGCAAAGGGGCGCGTAAGGGTATGCGCAAGAGCCAGAGCACAGAGGCATCCAAGGGTCTGGGTGGCCTGAAGCACACGTTCAGCTCGTCGTCGCTGCGCAAGTCGTCTTCACATCACAGCCTGGCGGACCTGGAGCCGACTGACTCGCTGTTCGACTTTATGGAGGATCCCGTGTTTGGACGCAAGCTGGCCATGGCAAGCCAGCGCAGCACCGCAACCATGGTGGATGGAGAGGTGTCGAGCATGTCGGATATGCGCAAAATGATGTCCAAGGGAGGAGCGTCGACGAGTGCGAGCTCGCTGACACGCGCGCGCAGCAACACGATGCTGGGGCAGCGAAGCATGTCGTCGCTGAGCAGCGCCAAACTGGTGCACATGGACAACAAAGTGCGTGTGAAGCTGGTGAAGAACAGCAACTGCCACGGTCTGGTGGGCACACACCTGCCAAAGAACAAGAGCGCGTCGGATCTGCGCAGCCTGGAAGCGTCTGCGTCACGCTCGCGCATCACGAGCATCACCAGCAGCAGTGACGAGTCGGACACGGGCTCCACCGATGACGAGAGCAGGAGCAGCAGCAGGAGCAGCGGCAGGAGCAGCAGGAGCAGCAGGAGCAGCGAGGGAAGCGAGGCAAGTGGATCCGACCAGCGATCGGGGTCGTCCACAGGCAGCGTGTCATCCGAGTCAAGCGGCTCCATTGCAGTGTCTGAAATCGAAGCCAACGTGGATGACATCATTGTGATGGAGTACAGCGAGATGGAAGAGCTGCAGCCAATCGAAAGCATGCGGCCCGTTCTTGCGGTGACGCACAGCGATATTGCCTTGGACAGGCATCTGCGCGCACAAGCCAACAAGTCCAAGAAGGGCGGTAGCAAGAAGGCGCAGAAAAGGAGTAAGCTGACAAGCCCCATGTCTGCACCTGCGACCACCGACGCTCAGGACGTTGTGGCTCTGGATATCGACCATGGGGCACAGGGAGACGAGGAGGAGCTTGTTGTGCCCACCATCGACGATGCACGTGACGTAACACCAGGGGACACCGACGACCTGGGCAGTGAAGAGGCTGTACGTGTGACAAACATCGGCCAGGTCGCCACGGGCCGGCTGGTGCCCGAGGAGGCGGCCATGTCTGCAGCCAAGCTTGGAACAGCAAGCAGTGGCATCCAGGCGGCGTCTACGCCCGCGTCGGTGACCGTTGACAAGGATGCAGATGTAGATGGGACGTTGGCGCAATCTCGCGAATTGAGGCCAAAGGGCACGGTAACGTTCCGCAGCGTGGACGATGACGACAGCGAGCATGCAGACAACGTGCATGATGTGGACGACGACGTTGTGGAGGAGTCGGCGGTGCCGATGCGAGGATCTGGACGTGTGCACGAAGGCAGCCGCTTCAACGCAGCCAAGGCGCTGATGCGACACCAGGGATCGTTCAACGACGAGGACGACGGCGATATGGGTGGAAACGAGACGCGGTCGCGTGCCATCTCCATGGCCATCACAGACCATGACTTTGACCACTTTAAACACCTGCAGACGCCCGAAGAGATGAAGGACGACGAACATACAAACATCGACTCGGCCAAGAAGCACGAGGAGCTGTTCTGGTTCAACAGCCCCAATCTGATGATCCATGCGCTTCAGGCGCTCATGTTTATGCAGGCGGTGCTGCTGAGTTTGTGTATCCCGCTGCTGGTCGAGTCGTCGTCGGAACTGCTGCCGTGGGCCATTCTGACGTCGCTGGTGCCGCCGCTGATCAACCTGCTGTTTCTGCTGCCCAACTCTGTGTTTATGTTTTCCATTGTGGTCAACGTGGGCGAGTTTACGCACACAGACATCTTCCTTCAGGTGATGAAGAAGCACCACCAGCTGCATCATCACCACCACGTCACGCAGCGCAAACACCACCACCACCTGCACAAACGACACCGCAAACAACGCAGCCACACCGGAGTGATTTGAAGGGAATGAATCAGGCGATTGATTGTTCACGTTGGCTTGTCGCTGTGGTGTGTGTTGCCGCCCGTGAACATGGACATCATTGCGTCCATCCGCTGCGACTCGAGCTGTTCGTTGGCGTTGTTGAGGGCAGCCACGACGAGGTCCTCCACTTCCTCTTTCCTCTCGGGCAACAGCATGCTCTCGTCGATGTTGACGCGCTCGACGACCCCCAGGCCGTTGACCTGCACTTTGACAAGACCTGCACCCGAAGACGCGGTTGTTTTCAGCCCTTCCATGGCTTCCTTGGCTGCACTGAGCCCACCTTGTTTGCGCATCATCTCCAGGATTTTGGGAAACCTGTCCAGGGACCGTGTGCGGGTGGTCAGTCGATCGTTGCGGCCGGAATCAGGAGAACTGCGCGGGGAGGGATTCCACCGTGATGGAAAACGGGTGGAAAGGGGACACGGATGCGCGAGAGATAGTAAACAAGGACTTCTGTACATTGTTGGATGGATTGGTTCAACACAGGGTGAACAATTTGCCTCATCGTCGCAGCGCAGCCAGCGGGTCAAACACTTTGGCCTCGAGCAGCCGCTCCATATCCTCAAACGAGGTCACTTCGGGCGACGAGGGTTCCGCTATGTTCAAATGTTTCACGGCTACTGTATGTACTGACTCTGGCGAGCCCGGGGAAGCAGGTGTGGATGCATGCGGGGTGCCGGCACGACGCAGCAGCGTGCGGTGAAATGCAGAAGAGGAGGAGGAGGAGGAGGAGGAGGAGGAGGATGACGATGATGTGGTCGTGGTTGTCGTTGTGGTCGTTGTTGTGGGAGTGTGATTGGGTCGGGAGGACGAGGAGAAGCGAGACGAGGCTAGTTCGCTAGCTGCTTGCTGGGCAGATTGCAGGCGGGAACGGTGCCACGCAACCGCTCGTGCACAGTGCTGCTCGAATGCATCGGAATCTCCAAGGACAAGGGCAGCGATACGGCGCATGTCGGCCAGGCCGGCGACTGGATACTCGCCGACTCCAAAGTTGCCCAAAACGAGGTTCTTGTTGGAGGTTGGCTTGTCATGAGAGCGCTTGTCATTGTTGTTGGATTTTGAGGATGAGGACGAGGAGCTGGAGGATGTGTTGGCGCGTGCGCGCTTGCGATCGGAAGCGTCTGCCACGAGAGTCCATGGCATCTTGCGCTTGACGTCTGGGCGAGCGGCTGGATTTTCGTTCGTGTCGTTGTGGTTTGTGGCTGCGGGTAGGTCTTGCTGTGTCGTGGGGTGTGTGGTCGTGGCCGGAGTGTGGAGCAGGGCACGAGCCTTTTCTTGGGCGGAGCGGATGCGTGCGCGCGCTTGAGGGGTGGACAAGGTGGCCACCGGTGCCGTGTTGGCACTGTTTTGTACAGAGATGTGTCGAGGCAGAGTTTGCATGTCGCTGATGTAGTCCTTGGCGTTGCGGACGTGCGGCTGTGACAGCGTGTGCACATTGGAGGAGCGCTTGCGGCGGGTACGCGTTGGAGAGGTCTCCACATCCATGGATGCGCCCACACTGCTGAGAGTGGAACCTTGGGTGTCCTGTGTTACCCCACGGTCGTCGGTGGCGACGCTGCCGCTGCTGCTGGCAAGGGAGGAGAGGAAGCTGTGTGCAGATAGCTCGTAGTCGTGCTGGCCCTGGCGTTTCCAAAGCGCTTGTAGGTAGAACATGAGGGCCAGGACATGCTTGCAGACACGAGCACCGTTGGAGGTGGCGCAGCCTTCACGGCTCCATGAAACGCACTCACAGTGACTCAGCTGCGTACTCATAGTCTTTACAGACTCGGAGGTCCACACGGCTCGTATGTTGTACACCTTGTCGCCGCTTCCCTTGCATGTGGCAACCGCAGTGAAGCTTTGCGGGCCGTGTTTGTCACGCCAGAGCTCCAGTCCTCCCAAGGCCTTGCTGTGCATGAGCGCATAACCAGCCTTTCGCCGAACATCACCCACCATCATGCCCACCAGTCCCGTGTTGCGCATGGCCTCGAGCTGTCGCGGAACGTTGTGCACGACTGTGCCAGCGCCGGCGTCCAGTTCGTTGTCAACGTTGTCGGCTGTGTCAGTTGCTTCGGTTGTGGTTGTCGTGGTGGTGGTGGTTGTCGCCGTCGTCGCCGTCGTCGTTGTCATGGGCGTCGTGTCTGCGTCCTTGTGGAGATCATTGTCGTCTCGTGGCTCGGATTTGACAAATGATCGTTGCGACGGGACTTGAGTTGTGCGGGCGCCCTGTGATCTCCTTCGACAATGGATTTCGTGCATGGCCATGTTTGCCGTGGGCACTGCATGGCCACAATGCACGCATGTGTCGGTGTCCATGCGGCTGTGCGCGCAGCAATCTTTGGGGTTGTTTGCACCGCGCGGCCAGAAGCAAACAATTCAAACATGAGCAAGACCTTCCTCGTGCTAATTGTGGTTGCCTGCCTGTGTTGGCAGGGCGCTCAAGCATCGGAGGCCGTGGACAAGAAGGACGACCAGGTGACGGAGGTGTTTATCCTGCCGCACTCGCACGACGACGTCGGCTGGCTGGAAACGATCCAGGGGTACATGGACACGTTTGTGACGGACATCTACACGACGGCCGTCAACGAACTGGCCAATGACCCGCAGAAGCGCCGCAAGTTCCAGTCTGTGGAGCAGTACGTTGCCACATTAGCGTTTCCGCCAACCCCCGAATCCTGCTCCCTTTTTTTTGCTATGGATGACGCTGGCCTGCAAAAGCCACGCGGCTGCTGTAGCAGTTTGTGTGCGGAGAGAAAGAGAGGACGAGGGCACAAGGCTGTGTGGGCTCTACTGGGCTCATCTGCCAGCCGGGGATGTGTGGAGGCGTGTGCGTGGCTAAAGGGTTGCGGCGCATTTCCACCGCGTGTACAGGCGTGCCACGTGACCAAGAAGTTGTGCGGACGGGAAGCTGACACACGGATGGCACACACGATGACACTCACCACACACACAGGGCGTTCTTTATGCGCTGGTGGGGCAACGCGACGCAGCAGCAGCAGCAGCAGGTGAAGCAGCTGATTGCCGAAGGCCGCTGGGAATTTACCATTGGCGGTTGGGTGATGCAGGACGAGGCGTGCACGGACTACATCGCAGACATCAATCAGATGGAAGAGGGCCACCGGTTCATCCAGGACACATTTGGTGTGACGCCGCGATTCAGCTTCCAGGTGGACCCGTTTGGAGCGGCGTCGTTCACGCCGACGCAGTTTGCCATGACGGGCTTTGACGCACACATCATCTCGCGCATCGACTTTCAGAAGAAGGCGCAGATGCAGACAGACCAGCACATGCAGTTCATCTGGCGCGCCAACCCGTCGCTTGGCAAGCAGCAGGAGATCTTTACGCATCTGATGGACCAGTACAGCTACTGCTCGCCGTTCAACATCGGCGTGTACTGGGACGGCTCGGACGACCCGAACCCGGACAACCGCAACCCGTCGACACCGCTGGACAAGTACAACATCCAGTATGTGGCCAGTATGATGGCAGACAACATCAAGCAGCGCGCAGCGTGGTTCCGTACGCCGCACCTGCTGTGGCCGTTTGGCTGCGACTTTCAGTTCTTCAACAGCACGGCCATGTTTGACAACATGGACAAGCTGATCGACTACATGAACGCCAACTACCCGCAGTACCACCTGCGCTACGCAACGCTGTCGGACTACTTTGACGCTATCCACAAGACCAACCTGAGCTGGCCTGTGCGCGACTCGACGGACTTTTTCCCGTACGACGACAACGCACAGTCGTTCTGGACGGGCTACTTTACGTCGCGCAACCTGCTCAAGGGCTACGCTCGTTCGCGGGACAACGTGCTGCGCACAGCCGACTCGCTGTACGCCGTAGCCACGATGGGCGGCAAGCTGAAGGCCAGCCCGGACATGTTTACAAACCTGGACATGCTGCGTCAGGCGCAGGGCGAGGCCCAGCACCACGACGCCATCACGGGTACGGAACGCCCCAACGTGGCCGAGATGTACATGGAGCACCTGGCAGCTGGCACGGCGGCAGCAGACAAGACGGCATCGGACGCCATCGACGCCCTGCTGGGTGGATCGAGCCCGGCCAGCGTGGCGGTGCAGCAGGGCACGTACTTTGAGAAGAAGGTGACGCCCGTGCTCGGCAAGCCGCAGTTTGTTGTGCTGCAGAACCCGCTGGGCTGGTCTGTGACTCGGTACATGGCGGTGAACGTGAGCTCGGACACCAAGCACGTGGTGGTGACGGACGCACAGGGCAACGCCGTGCCCGCGCAGCTGTCGCCTGCGCCCGAGAGCACGTCGTCGCACAAGCTGAACAACCTGTTCTTCCTGGTGACGCTGCCGCCGATGGGATACACCACGTACAAGGTGGAGGCGCACGCGACGTCGCAGAACGGCGAGGCGGTGTGGGCCGACGTGCAGAGCGTGAGCCTGGGCGCGAGCACAGGTGACTTTACGCTGAAGAACGGCGTGTACAACGCGACATTCAGCGGGTTGACAGGTCTCATCAGCGACCTGAACAACATGAAGAGCAGCGTGAACGTGCAGCTGACGCAGGAGTACTATGAGTACCACGCATACAGCGGGTTTGGGCAGGCGTCGGGCAACTACATCTTCCGCCCTGACGGACCTGCGCATTCTGTGCTGAACGGCAACCCTGTGGCAAGCGTGGGCTTGGTGCAGGGTCCGCTCGTGCAGCAGGTGTTCCAGAAGTTTGACGAGACTCACTACCAGGTGTACCGCATGTTTGTGCTGCCGTCGTCGCACTCGAATGCCCCGGGAGCCGAGTTTGTGGAGGCCGAAGTGGAGGTGGAGCACCGTGTGGGTCCGCTGGACATCAACCGGTCGCTGATCACGCGCTACGTGACGGACATGGACGTGCAGAGCGAATACTACACGGACGACAACGGATACCAGATGCAGAAGCGTGTGTACAACAAGGACGCCCTGCTGCCGATCCCGGGCAACTACTACCCGATGATCAACACGGTGTACATGAACAAC
Source organism: Mantamonas sphyraenae (assembly GCA_026936335.1). Taxonomy (NCBI): domain Eukaryota; family Mantamonadidae; genus Mantamonas; species Mantamonas sphyraenae. The sequence continues at coordinate 22,427 of JAPMXV010000035.1, read as the reverse complement.
AGCGCGGGAGCGCAATTCACGGTGCTGTCTGAGCGGGGCCACGGTGCGTCGTTGCAGAAGAACGGCGAGCTGGAGGTGATGCTTCATCGCCGCGAGGGTCGTGACGACAACCGTGGCGAGTCGCTGCCGATGGATGACCAGAGCATGGTGCGCCCGCGTCTGAACCTGATTGTGGACACGGTCGAGCGCAGCGCAGAGCTGCGTCACAAGGCTTCGCTGCGCATGAACTTTGAGCCGACGATGTTTGTGACGGAGCAGGACCTGTTTGCGTCGGGCAGCGGGTATGAGACTACGTATGCGGCGCTGAAGGCAGAGATGCCGGACAACGTGCACCTGCTGTCGCTCAAGACCTGGAACGGAAGCAACAACGTGAACGTGGTGCGTCTGTTTCACATGTACGAGGCTGGCGAGCATGCAGTGCTGTCGCGTCCGGTGTACGTGAACCTGGTGGACACGTTTGGCTTTGCGAGCGTGGCGTCGCTCTCGGAGCGCTCGCTGTCGGCGGTGCTGGACGCTGGAGACATGCAGCGCTGGCAGTGGCAGGCATCGTCGGAGGAGGTGCAGGACAGGACGGGCAAGGTGGCAGAGGCGCCGCATGCGGTGCCGGAGGAGCACGTGAAGATGATGGAGTTGCAGCCGGCGACTATGCTGCACGGTTCCGATGTGGACCCGACCAAGCTGTTGATGACGCCCAAGAACATCCGCACCTTCTTTGTGACAGCATGATGTGATGTGGGGTGAATGAGCAGCACAGCGCGACGTCGCACCAAAGACAAACAAACCTTCGAATGAAAGTGGTGAGCCACACACGGAACCTGATTGTAGTGTGCACGGCACTCCTTGCGGTGAGCCTAAGCCTTTGTGGCGGCGTACAGGCTCAAGGACAACAAGGAAGCGGCGGCATGTGCCCTCCACAGGGAAACGGGACAGCGGATTGCGCGGGCGGGTGTCAGGCTCTGCTCTCGCCATACAAGGCTTGCGACAACAGCACATGCGGCCGTTTCACACAAGGCTCGGATGTGCCAAAGTGGCTGATGCCTCAGAGTGGAGGGCAGTTTCAGCTGGCCTCTCACATGGGATACTGTTTGGTGAGGGCCAAGAACTCGGACACCTCGATGCTTCTTACGCCGACAAACTTTACAGGTGGGATGATCAGCTTCACGTTGTACCCCAAGATCGAGGGTGCAGCGCTTTCGTGGCCGAACCAAGGTTTTGAGCTCCGCATGTTTAACGACTCGGTGATGGTGGAGTTTCGGTGGAAGGACAACACAGTGGCCTTTGCGGAGGCAGGAGCAAATCCGGTACCGCGTATTGTATCGTCGCTGGTGGACTACAACGGGACAAACGTGCCTGCGAGCCCGTCGGGGCCAGCCAATGTGTCCATTGCGTTTACGGGTCTGGGAAGCACCAAGGTGCTTGAGCTTTACTTTGAAAACGTGCGTGTGATGCGCGTTCCCCTGGACGGGTACACCTTTCCGGACTATTACCACTGGCTGCGCTTCTTTGATGTGGACACGCACGTGACAAACGTGGCATACAGTACCACTCCACAAGCCCCACAGTTCCCATATGCAACAGGTAGGTGTGTGTGCAGTGGCAGACGGGGGAAGCGTTGACGCGGGGCGTTTCTTTGCGCGCGAAACGCCCGCTCGGCGGTTTCAGGCGGAGAAACCGCCGTGTAACCCTGTAACCGACCGCTGACACGCGAGTGCATCGCAGTGCAACGGGATTACATTGTGGATCAGAATTTTACCTCGCAAGTCGCAGGCGGGTTTACGGGCTTGCTTGTACGTGTGGGGTCTGATTTCGCGATTGACAACGTAGACGGAGAGATCGGCGTTCAGTGCCAGAGCGGAGGCGCAGCATTGGCGAGCATGATTTTTGGTGACGGAGAGCTGACGGATGTGATGGCAGTGGTGCAGTTCTCCGCGGGAAACGGAGGCAAAGCGGCGCGGGCGGACAAGGCACAGGTGTTTGTGCGCAATCAGATGTCGGTGCAGACAGCGGCGGTGGATGCCATTGGGGCTCGTATCTGGAAGCTGGGTGACACTGGAACCAACCCCGACTTTCTCGTGTGTCTGGGAAAGGTGACACACAACATGGACGACTACATGTCGAACTGTAGGTACGTGGCGCCCGCGGACGGGCTGTACCTGCGCCTCGTGGCGCGTGGCCAACACTTTTCCGTGATTGTGGGCCCGAACGAGAACATGCAAGTGTTGTTGGAGTACACCGGGTCGGCAGGGAGCTATGACAAGGGCTCGGTGGGGTTCACCTTGGCGGGCTCGGGCTTGGCAAATGTGCAAAGGGCACGTGTGGCGCGCTTCAGCGCCATCAACGTCGGGTCTGGATCGTTGATGGGAGCGCACGTGGACTCTTTGTCTTTGTATGGGGAGGACGAGGTTTGGAAGATGCCCATGACGAACTCGGACTCGTGGAACCGTGCGTTTACTGCCAGGGCCATCACAGCGCTGGGCGGCGACCAAGCACGACTCCAGATCGACGCTGGAGACCCGCAGAAGCTCAAGAACACTGCAGGGTTCACCGACCCGGCGGGTGTTTACGTCCAATTCGGCCCGGACGCAGTGAAATCGGCGACGCTGCGGATCAACGTAAGGAACATGCCGACGGGCACCGAGCATAAGTCCGGATCCGTTAGTGGAAATTGGTGTGCGTACGAGCAAGAATGGTCTGTATGGCGTCTTTTTCCGTGTTCAGTGTGTGATCAGCAACAAGTACCACGCGTACTGGCAGGTGCGTACGCCTGCAGGAAACAAGACGTCGAATCTGGTCAATTTGGACGACACCAGCAAGACAGTGTTTAGGATTGATTTTAGTGGCAACACGTTTGAAGCCATGCAAGCTGGGGGACTGTCAGGGCCGTACGCGCGGATTTCAAGCTTGCGATCCACGGCGTACGCCACAGGCGCATGCATCATGCGGATTCGCGACCCGTTGCAAGTGCAAGAGTGTTTCTGACAAACACTGCGCACGGCGGAAATCCCGTGAGCGGGCCCACGGAACAGTTGTCGCTCGATCCGTTCGACCGGCTGTACTTTCTGCAGCTTTTGGGCGTGACCCCGAGCTCGTCCCTGGATGCGTGGCGCAAGGTGACGAACAACTCGGTGAGCTACTTGCAATCACCAGGGTCTGACAGTTGCATGACCATGGGCAGCGATCTGGGCGCGGTGGACATGGAGTTTTACCTGCCGTACCGCAATTCACTGACGGTGGGCCTTTTCGCAAACGGTTGCGAGGAGGACAGCGACTTGGTGGCACAAGTGGTGATCCAACACACGGGATCGACGTCGGGATCGGTGTGTTTTCAGGAGAGCATCAACACCAGCGCCGTGAACGTGGAGGTTTCTCGGAGCAGCTCGTGCGTGAGCCTCGCGGACGCAAACATGTACAAGGACAAGGAAAGCCACGTGAACGTGGTATCGGACGGAAAGATGGTGCTGGTGTCGATCAACTCTGTGCTGGTGAGCAATTTCTCTCTGACAACCCTCAGTCAGTTTGGCAACAACTTCAAGGCTGTAGGCGCGCCATTTGTGCGCGCGCTCGCGCAGCCGACCTTCCCATACAGCGCGATCAAAGGCCCGTTGATTGTCAAGACGGAAACACCGGCGATGATCTACGCGTGGCCGCCTGCGCTGGAGAGGCCGTATAAGCTGCTTTCGCTGGTGTATGATCCAGCGTCTGGAAACCTGCCGCTGGGCAACCCTGTGCCTGCGTCGCGAACAAAGGATTGGGATGTGCAGAGTATCACCAACAACGGCGTAACCACGGGGCAACTGCGCCTGCGCATCAACGGAACGGAGCGCGCACTCGGAGAAGTGGCGGTGATGGGGTTTGGGCATCAATCGCTGAAGGAGTATGCTGTGCGTTCCACTCTGGTGGCAACGAGCAACCAAACAGGCTTTGTGGTTGTGGTTGGGGCAAGCGCTTCGTGCCAAGAGGGCCTTGTGACGGAAGTGAATCTGCAAGAAGGGCGAGTGCGCGTATGGATGCGTGTGGGTGGCGTTTCGATGCCTGTGATTGTGGACGAGCCGTACAAGAGACATGTGAACACGCCGCCGAACACGCCTGCAGTGTCTGTGCTGTTTCATGTGACGGACGGGCGTGTGACGCTGACAAACAGCGCGCAGGTGCTTGTTTGGAACACGACGATGCAACTGCCGGGTAGTGGGGTGTGCATTGGAGGCAACATGACAAACACAAGCCAAACGGTGGACGTGCGTGTGAACAACCTGGACCTGTTTTGCGGCACGTACACTGTGTTTGGAGAGCCGACGCAGCAGGGCACGGTGGGCTCGGTGGGGCAGTTTGATGTGGTTGCGCACAACAGCTACGGCCAGTGCAACACATCGCTCCCTGAGTATGTAGAAGTGGCACTGTTTAACGTGAGTCAGGAGAAGACGCAGTGGACGCAGACACTGCCGATTGTGGCCATCGAGACGCTGTCGTCGGTGGTGCCGCGTCGATACCGGCTGCAATACCAACTGCCGACAACCACAGGGACACACAAGGTTGGGCTGTTGGTGGAGTCGCTGGTGGACATCGTGACAGTGCAAACGATTGTGGGTGCGGTGAACGAAACCCTGACGAGCGTGGTGAGCACGCTGGCACCGAACAGCATCGCAGGGGTGGCGGTGGGAGGCGTCGCACGCTTCCAGCTGCGGGACATCTACGGAAACCCGCTGGATGCACCTGTTTCTGGGTCGACGTTTACGTCGCTGAACCCAAAGCTGGAGGTGACGAGTGCGAGCGAGCAGGTGATTGTGTCTGGCACGCAGGACAACGGACACGTGGTGTTTCCGGCACCGGTGCTGTTGAAAACAGGCCTGCACACGGTGGTGCTGAAGATGGGTGGCTCGGTGGTGCCTGTAAACCTGCCGTCGGTGCAGGTGAGTCCCAACGTGGCTGTGGGCAGCACATCGTATGTGTACAGCAACGTGAGCGAGGTGCCTCCTGTGGCGCGTGCAGGAGCGGAGCTGAACCCATTTGTTGTGCATCTGCGTGACGCGTTTGGAAACGTGGTGTCGCTGCAACACCCGTCTGAGCTGCCTGCAAACACATATGCAGAGCTGGTGGGTGTGGCTGGGAAGCGGACACTGGACGGCGGGATCAACCACGGGGCGCAGAATGATGCAGGCGAGGGCGTGGCTGTGGCCGGATTCAAGAGGACTGTTGCGGGCAACTACATGCTGCGGATTGTGATCAACGGCACAGAGGTGCAGAACGGAACGCTGCCTGTGATCGTGGCGCCGTTGGAGATCGCGGCCGCAGAGACGAGTGCCGCGTTGGCACCTGCCATCGGCGAAACCGTTGCAGGGACAGAGGTGGAAACGAAGCTTGTGTTGCGAGACAAGTATGGGAACAGGCTGGCGAGTGCGTCGTCATACATCGCGCTTGCGAACCGGTTTGTGCCCGAGCTGTATCGCTTTACGCCTGTGCTCCCTGGCACACCGGTGAACGACTCTGTAGCAACGGAGTATTTCCAGGTGACGCCACAGGTGCAGGGGTTGGCAAACGGCACGGTGCGTCTGTCTTATGTGCCGCTGAACAGCACGGGAGCGTGGAAGATGAAGGCACAAACAACGGTGAACGGAACGACGGTGTACATGGTGGGCTACCCCATGTTCTTCCGTGTTGTGCCTGCGGCGGCGCAGGTGAACACGTCGACGATGCAGTACTACAACCTGCCGCTGACGCGCGACGCGGGAGAGTTGATCGAGGCGGAGCTGGTGTGGCGGGACAAGTTTGGCAACCGGCGGTACACGACGCAGGGAGCACCAGGGATGCCTGCGGTCAAGTTGAGCAGCGGGGCGCCTGTGAACTATACGGTTAGCGACATGGGTGAGGGCGTGCTTTTGTACCGTGTGAACATCACGCGAGCTGTGACGGGTGTGAATCTGGTGTTTGAGCTGGATGGGCAGACGCCGCAGCAGGGGAGCGTGCCGGTGACGATCCAAGCGGAAACGAGTGACGAGCGCGAGTGGTTGGTGACGGGCGGTGGCACGGATCGATGCGAAGTTGGTGTAGAGAACTTTGTGGTGCTCGTACCTCGGGATTCGTACGGCAACGCGTTGAGCGTGAGCGCAGGGACGGCAGAGAGCACGCTGGTCATTTCCCGCCTTGTGCTTGAGGTGACACGCGTGAGCGACGGCCACGTGCATGTATTTTCCGGAGCGTACGTGGCCACGAGCGTGGAGCTTGGCCAGGATGTGGTTGTGTTGAAGTATCGCGTGAACCGTACGTTGGACCACACTGTGCGTGTGATGCGCAACACGAGCGCAGGGGTGTTTGAACCAGTGGGGGCACTGAGTGTGAGTGGCAAGACGTTGCATTGCAACGCGGCGCCATATGTGCCGAGTCAGACGCTTGTGATGCAGATTGAGCGCGAGGCGACGGCAGGAGTTCCGTTCACGCCTGTGCTGTTGCAGCTACGTGACGAGTTTGGCAATAACGTGACAAACTCTAGCGTTGCGGTGGAGGAGGATTTTACGGGCCAGCTGGCGAACGAGCCTGACTGCAAGTGGTACCGAGTTGTCGGGCCGCAAGCAGGTCTTCTTGGTCTGCGATGCAACCTGACACGTTCGACGTTGAGCGACACGGCACGCACGGACGAGCCCCAAGGGAGCGAGTACATAGTGATGACCATCCGGCATGGGGTGGAGGTTGTGGCGACGCTGGCAGACTCGGTGCGCGTGGTTCCTGGCCCGGCTGTGGCTTTGCTATCGTCGGTGACGGGAGGAAACACGACGCTTGCGGCAAACCAGACGTCCTCGGTGCTTCTGTGCAAAGCTAGGGACGCATTTGGTAACCGAGCACCTCCGGGGGCGTTGTTCTCTGTGGGGGTAGAGAGTGGGCCGAGCGAGTTTGAGTTTTGGGTTGAATCGGACCCAGGGCTGGTTGGAGTGTCGATTGCAGGGCAGCGTTTGTTCTACAAGGCATGGCGCCGTGGAGCATACACAGTGCGGGTCTACCTTGGCGGGGTGTACACGGGCGTGGAGGCGAACCTGGAGTTTCGCAGCACGGGCTTGTCCAACGCGAAACAGTCTGAAGTGCTGAATGTGACGCGCGAGGTGACGGCAGACCAAACAGTGAACCTATGGGTGGTGTCACGAGACGTATTTGGGAACCGCGTGCTGATGGAGGAGGCGCAGGAGAGTCAACCGCTGATCTCGTTTGTGGATTGGAACGACGGGACGGTGGTGCGCGTGTTTTTCAACGAGACCAAGTTTATTTCGGCGGGCAATGCAGTGTTTGGATTTGAGATCCCGGTGCGACGGGCGGGCGAGTACCGGTTGAACTTTACGCTGGGGCCGCCGTCGGGCGGGAACATTGCCGGACCGCCGGAGAAGGGCAACTGGGTGAACGTGACGGTTGCACCAGGCGTGGCAAACGAAACGACGACGGAGATGAGCCTGCGGTTTAGCAATCCTGGTGGTGCTGGTGGTGGAGGAGGCGGTGGGGACGCAGGGAAGCTGGAGTGGAGCGCAGGTTCGCCAATCGGCGGGCTTGCGAGGATGCGCGACCGGTATGGAAACGTGGTCAAGTACACCAACGGAGGAGTGGTTCCTTTTCAGCGGCCATATCGCACGTCGAACGGGCTGGCGGCACAGACGGCAACGGCGATCAACGTAACGGTGGACGGGAGCGGCCTGCTACAAGGAAACACGACGCTGACGCAAGTGGGCGAGTACAACATGGTGCAAGGCTTGTTCTATCCTTTGATGAATGCGGCAATTGTGGTGCGGCAGCAGACGATCGAGGTTGTTGGTGCGCGCGCTGACGGCGGCCACAGCGTGTTGCACCTGAATACGCAGGTGAACAGGAGTGTGGACGCACTGGTGACGCTGAACGTGACAGTGGGCGATCTGTTTGGGAACCCATTTCGCGCGAACGGCCAGATTGTGTTTCGGGCAATTGCACGAAATGCAGCAATGACGGAGGTGAACGAGACAATCACGACGGGCAGCACGACGTCAAACTACCTGCTTCCAATGCGCGTGAGGGTGGCCGGCGTGTACGACCTGAGTGTGAGCGTACGTGACGGGGCCACTGGCGTGGTCACCGAGTTTGCAGACACGCCGGTCACGTTTCGCATGCTTCCAGGGGTGCCGAGCACGGCGGAGTTTACGCAGAGGTGGAGTGGGTACCGTTCAGTGCCTACAGTGGGAACGGCGGTGGCGGTGGCCGGTGTGGAAAACGTGCACGAGGTGGAGATCCGGGATCAGTTTGGCAACTCGATCGAGGCGGTGAGCGGCATGGCGACGCAGCTGAGGGTGACTGTACCAGCGATAGGTGGTGGAACGGGCGCAGAAACGACCTTTTTCGTGGCCGCGGTGCGCTCTGTGGTGAATGGCGCGGTGGTGGAGACGATGCGGTGGTCGTGGCCAAAGGTTGGCAGCGCACGCGTGGCGATGGATTTCCGTGGAGAGGGGCCTCCAGACGGGAAGTTTGACCCAATGGGTGTGCTTGGGCGCGCACCAAACAATGGGCTGGAAGTGGCGATTGTGAACAACGAGTTGAACGCAACGATGAGCGTGATCGTTGGGAATCAACTGTCGAACGGGCTGGTGGCAGGGGCAACTGAAGCGCAGATGGTGTCGTTGGTGTCTCGCGATGCATACGGGAATGTGCGCACGGAGGGCACCGATGTGTTCCGGGTGCGGTACTCGCTGCCGAGCAGGAACGTGACAAAGACGTTGACGACAACGGCGCAAACGACGGTGGGCGTGTACAACATGGTGGCGACCGATCTAACGGTTGCGGGAAGATACACAGTGACTGTAGAGGCGGACATCAAAGGTACGTTTGAGCAGGTGGGAACTGCGGGCCAACTTGTGGTGTCGCCGGACTTGGCGCGCGCGGCGCAGTCGTTTGTGGACTTGGTGGCCGTGCCGCGTGAGGAGAGATGGATGCAAGCGGTGACGTACAGCGTGGAGGCTGGCAAGACGGGGGAGGCGTATGTGCAAGCTCGGGACCAGTTTGGAAACAAGCGGACGGTGGGCGGGGAGACATTCCGCGCACGTGCGTTGGTGGACGGCAAGGTGTTGCCTGTGGCAGTGTACGACTTGGGCACGGGGGTGTACAAGATGAACCACACGTACACGGTGGCCGGATCGTACAGCATCCAGGTGTCGTTCAACACGCCGACGAACCCTGTGCAGAACTCGCCGATGGTGTTGACGATGTTGCCCGAGCCAGTGCCGCACGTACCGGGCACGACGGTGAGCGGGCTGGACACGGACCTGGTGGCAGGAGGGACTCGCACGGTTGTGGTATCTACGTTTGACCGCTTCGGCAACGCGCTGGATCTTGCGACGGGTCGAGTGCGCGTCGAGTTTGCTTACCAGCAAACAGCGGCCGTGACAGCGGCCGGAGCCGGAGGGAGGAGTCTGTTGGAGAGCGGTGAAGAGAAGATGCAGCCGTGGAGTGTGGTTCACAACGAGGTGTTTGGGCAGACGCGAGCGGGGAGGTACTCTGTGCGCGTGTTTGTGGATAACATCGAGTACGTGGCTGGGGGCTCGCTGTCGTTGCAGGTTGTGCCTGGAGCTGTGTTGCCGCGAAAGTGCAACGTGAGCGGGCCAGGCCTGGTAAGCGTAAAGAATACGCCGAGCGAGCTGCGCGTGTCGGGAGCACACCAGTTTGTGCTGCAGGCGATCGATGCTTTTGACAACAAGCTGACTTCGACGGGAACGGTGGGAGACTTTCAGGTGCGTTTCACGGCGGTGGTGGACGGCGCTCAGGTAGTTGTTACGCCGTCGGACACGCAGTTGGGCATCAACAACGGGCAGTACACGTTTACGTACCAGGTGGCGCGCGCCCAGCAGTACTCGCTGGTGATCAAGTACCAGGGGACGGAAGACGTGCTGGCGGAACCGTTGACTGTGTCGATCTATGCAGACTGTCCGGCAGGGACAGCGCGCACGGTCGACTTTGTGTGCACGGACTGCGCGAGCAACTCGTACACCAACTCGTCGAACGAAGACGCGTGCACCGTGTGCCCGGCTGGGTCAGCAGCACCTGCAAAGAGCACGGCGCTGGGCGACTGCTCGTGCAACGTGGGCTTCTTCAGGCCGGCGGCGGCGGAGGCAAACACAGCGTGCCAACCGTGTCCTGCAGGAGGAAAATGTGACGGAGGAGCGGCGCAGCCTGTGGCGGCGGCCGGATTCTGGGCGACTTCGGGCGGACAGGCGGGACTGCAATTCCTGAAGTGCACGAATGCGGAGGCGTGTCCTGGAGGGTCGAGCGAAGCCACGTGCGGGACCGGATACACGGGTCGGCTGTGTGGATTGTGCGCAAAGCGGTACTACAAGATCCAGAACACGTGCAGGCCGTGCGGAGACGACTCGACGCTTGTGTTTTCGATTGCCATGTCGATGCTGGTGCTGTTTGCATTTGGCGTGCGCAAGTTTGGTGCCGAGGCAAAGAAGCTGAGTTTCCTGGGCATTGCGACAAACAACCTGCAGCTGATGGCGCTCTTGGGTTCGTTCGAGCTGCAGTGGCCGGACCAGGTGGTTGTGTTGTTTGATTTGATTTCGACGTTCAACTTCAACGTGGAAATCACGTCGCCGGAGTGCGTGGTGGACGTTTCGTACTGGGACAAGTGGTACCTGAAGCTTGTTGCGCCATGGATTATGGTGGCGACGCTGTGCATGGTGCAGGCGATGGTGTCTGCGATGGATGCACTTCGCATCGAGTACCGAATGTGGCGCAAGCGCGTGAAGCAGCGCCGGCTGGGGGCGGACGACAGCGTGTTCCCCATGTTCAACTACGACTTTAGGGCCATCTGGATGAAGAACTGGGACTCGACGTACAACGCAATCATGCTTTTTATGGCGCTTGTGTATGCGCTGGTGACACCGACGGCGCTGGAGATGTTTGTGTGCACTGAGCAGGCAGATGGGACGTTTTCGCTGGACGCTTCGCCGAGCATCGAATGCTTCAACTCGGATTGGTACGCGGCTCTGCCTGTGACGGTCGCGGCTGTGATTGTGTATGGCCTGGGCATTCCGGGTTTCCTGTTCTGGCGGCTGTACGCAAACCGGGACCGGCTGGAAACCGAGCGACTTGAGCGGCGCATGGGCTCTGTGTACCTGCGCTACAAGAAGAAGTTTTACTTCTGGGAAGTTGTGCTTGTGCTGCGCAAGGGCTGGTGTTCATGTGCCGTGTGATCTTTGGAGAGAGCGTGGTGTTCCAGGTGGTGGCTGCGTTCCTGATGATCCTGTTTTGTCTGGAGTTTCAGCTGTACGCGAGGCCCTTTGCGACGGGAGGGGCGAACATCCTGGAGTTTGCGAGTCTCATGAGTTCGTTGTTCCTTCTGTTGACGGGCCTTTTGTTTTGGGGCGACAAGCTAGACCCTGCGACTGTGGGCGGGCGTGCGAGTTTGGAGGCAGTGATTGTGCTTGCGGTGGTGGCGATTACGTTCAACGTGATCACGCTGGCGGTGGGCCTGTACTACCACTTCCGCAGCAGGCGTGTGCAGACGATCAGCAGGGAGAAGCGAAAGCAGCTGCACCAACAGATCGAGCGTACGGAGCGCAAGGCAGTGAACACGACCCGCATGCGATACAACACGCTTGTGAACGGCAACGAAGGCCTGCTTCGCGACCAGGACGTGCACGAGGTGGCAGACATGATCATGAACACGGAGGAGATGGACGCGGAGATGTTTGCGCGCATTCAGTCCATTTTGGAGGAGGACGAAGAGGAGGAGGTGGCGGCGGCGGGAGTGGTGCAGGGAGAGACGGAGACGGCGACGGACAAGCCGTGGACGGGAAGCGTGCGTATGAAGCGCGGAATGACGTTGACGCCCAGGCAGCGTGGCGCGAGCGTGTACATGAACAACGGAGGGCAGGGCACGGGCGTGGCAGCGGGAAAGGTGGGAAGCGTGCGCGTGAAGCGGGGTATGACTTTGACGCCCAGGCAGCGTGGCGCGACGGTGCGTCGTGCAAACGCATCGCCAGGAACATCGGCGACGTTGAGCAAGAGGCGACTGACGATGGGCAAGCAGGCGATGGAGGAAACAGGGGATCTGATCGAACTGGACGTGGTGGAGGGAGTGGATCAAGACCACCTGGACGACATTGCGGAGTTTTACCGCGGGTTGCTGGGCGAGGATGAGGAAGAGAGGACGGAAGAAGGAGGAAGGACGACGGCGGCGTCGTCGGAGGAGAAGGGTGCGCAGAGTGCGTTGATTGGGCTGTTTGACCTGCGTGCACCGGAGACAAAGGGACCGCAAGCGCTGGAGGAAGAGCGGGAACGACTCGCGCAGGAGAAGCGGGAGCGCAGAAAGAGTCGCAAGATGGAGCGACGTGAAAAGGAAGGGAAGAAGAAGAAGAGGAAGAAGCGATTGGATGACGTGGAAGATGGAGAGGGGGATGAGGAGGAGGAAGAGGCAGAGGTGTGACGGACAGACTGAACTGCAATGGATTCGGAGAGTTGGAAAAAAGAAAATCACACGAATCAAACTGCATTGTGGATGGCCGTCACGTCGTCGCCGTCACCCTCGCCGTCGGAGGAGGTGTAAGAGTCGGCGTCGGAGTGGTCGTGGTGTGTGCCTGCCGGGATGTCTTGCATGGAAACGAGGTTCTGTGCAGCGAGGTCGCCGGTGACGCGCGCGCGCAGAATGTCGGAGGACTCTTCAATGGAGCGAGTGCGTCGAGAGATGGCGGAAAGGGCGGCGTGGGAGGTGGTTGGGGAGGAGGGGCTGGTGGGAGAGGAGTGGCCCTCGACGTGGAAATGGTGCGGCGCGGAAAGGGCCTGCTCGCCAACGACGCTTTCAGAGATGGTGACGGAGAAGCTGGTGAGCTTTGTGGCCTTGTCGAGGACACGCATGGACTCGGGGGAGACGTCGTAGACGTGAACGGCCTTGCCGAGGTGTTGGTACTTTGTGGCGATGAGATTCATGGCATGCATGCCGGAAAAGTCGGTGATGGAGGATTCGGCAAAGAAAAAGGCAACCTCATCGATATCTGGCTCGTCGTCGACAGGTGCGGCGAGAATCTGGAAGCGCATGGCAGAGGCGAAAAAGAGCGGGCCGCGGACGTGGATGATTTTGCGACGGTCATGAGTCTGGATGTCCAGGGCAAAGGCGCCGGAGGAGCTCCAGGCAAAGGCGGCGGCGGTAAAGAGGACGCCGCACATGACGGCGGTGAAGAGGTCGACGACGAGGGTGACGACGGTGACGAGGACGATGACGATGGCGTCGTTGCGGCCGATCTTGCGGTCGCGTGTCCAGTGGTGCTTGTCGCGGATCTGCTTGGGCACAAAGGCGAGGATGACGTGAACAATGGAGTTCCACTCAAAGGTGGACCAGCAGACGATGACCATGACGCCGACGAGGGAAGCGGAGGGGATGAGTGAAATGAGGGGTGATGCGACGAGGATGAGGAGGAGCATGGTGAAGGCAGCAGTGACCTGGGAGATGCGGAACCAGCCGTTTGCACCGTTGTTGATGTTCATGATGGCGAGGCCGATGGTGCCACCGCCACCGATGGTGCCAAAGATGCCGGCGATAAAGTTGCCGACACTGAGAGCAAGGAGCTGCTGGTCGGGCTCCGGGTTCTCGGTCTGGGTCATGTCGTTGACAACCTCGACCGTCATGACGGTTTCAACCATGCCTGCAGCAGCGGCAATGAAGCCCGGCACGAGGGAACTTTGGACGACCTCCCAGGTGAGGTCGGGAATCTTGCCAGCGTACTGGGGATCTGCAAAAAAGGGGATGGGGAAGCCGCCAGAGACGTTTGAGATCTCGCCGATGGTGGGTGTGTGGAACCCGAGGGGTCGGACGAGAGCAAACTCGATGGCCACGGCGAGGAGGATGGCAATGAGGGAGGGCGGGACGGTCTTGCCAACGCGTGGGACACGGGGCCAAAGGACAATGGCGACGACGGTGACGACGATGATACAGGTCATCCAGAGGATGGAATCTGTGGGAAGAAACTGGTCGCTGTTGGGGAGGCGGAACTGGCGGACCTGGCCGAGAGCGAGGATGATGGCAAGACCGTTAACAAAGCCAATCATGACGGAGCGCGGGACCATGCGAACGAATTTTGCGACGTGGAGGAGGCCTGCGATGAGCTGGAAGAAGGACACGGCGCAGACGATGTAGAACGCGATGCCGATTCCGAAGCGCTGGATGTAGGGGGCAATGATGACAGCACGGACGCCTGTGGCGCCGTTGATGAGTGCACTGCGGCTTCCGAGGATGGAGGTGACCAGGCCCATGATCCAGGCAGCGTGTAGGCCGAGGAGCGGGCCGACACCGGCGATGAATGCAAAGGCGATTGATTCGGCGACCTGGGAAGGAGGCGAGGCGGGTGAGTAGAGGACGGGAAGGGGCAGAAAAGGAAGGGAAACGCGGGTAGGGGGCGTGGGGAAGGGGCATGGGAAGGGAGAGAGGGTCGGGTTGCGTGGGAGAGGGGTGGCGAGGAGGTTGGGTGAGAGTGGCGCGCGGAGGAGCACGGACCTGGGCAATGGCAATGATGATGCCGGAGAGGACCTCGATTTTGATTTGGTCGATGTTGTTCTTGTAGATCTCGGGCGCGTACGGGGCGATTTGGTGTTGTTGGGTGGCGTAGGAGCAGCGAGCTGCGTCCTCGTCGGGGTGGTCGGATTTGTAGTTCTCCATCTGCTTTCGCATGGAGAGGGGTGATTGTGTCCAGGGCATAATGTGATTGTTGGGTGGTGGTGGTGGTTGGGTGATTGGGTGCGGATTGGTTGGTGGACTTGGTGCAGCAGGCAGCGTGCAGGTGCACAAGCGGACGCATGAGGTGATGGAGGAGGTGTGGGAAGGGTGTGGGAATGAATGTATGGGTTCATTCGAGGCGTTGGCGTTTGGGGGAGGAGGAGGAGGGGGGGGGGGGGGGGAAGGCTTGTTGCGTGTGCCTGGATGTACTCAATCACCACCTTTTGTTGGTTGCGGGGTTCATCCTTCCCGACCCGTCCATTCCTGTGGATCCAACAGTGCCTTGCGCACATCGTCAGTCCCGTACCGTTCCAGTTCGGCTTCAACAGACTCGGGATGTGCACCTGCCATCACCAGCGCCGCCACCACATCCGCATGCTTCTCAACCACAGCCGAGGTCAACGCTGTCCTCCCGTTCGGCCTCTTGACGTGCACGTCTGCTCCGCCGGCCAGCAAACTTTGCACACAGCGCAAGTGACCCTCCTCGGCTGCCACCATCAGCGGCGTCCACCCAAACTTGTTCAAGATGTTTGCGTCCATGCCTGCATCCAGCAACTGTCGTACTCCGTCTTCATAACCATTCCTAGACGCTGCAAACAGCATTCCCGGAAACATGTCTGGCACGTGCTCTTTGACCATGTCAAAGTGCCGCCAACACCAAGAGACCTCATGGTGCGATGGATCGCTGTCCATCAACCACCCCACCACTCTGTCCATCACCTCATCTGGCAGAGTCCACCACTCTGCGGTTGCCTCATACCCATCCATCCCGCCGATCTCAAACATCACCTCCCGCTCGCTCGCATTCATGACCAATGCAGCTTCCAGTGCCTCGTCCTCCTTTGTGTCCCATGCCCAGTGATGAGATCGGTTCCATCCCTCGCTACGTACACTCGCGAGGACGTTCTCTGGGCAGTGCGCGCCTTTTTGGATGAGCCACGCCACAGCTGAGAACCTTTTGTTCTTCACAGCCGCATTGATGGCAGTTTGCATATCTGGATTCGTGTTGATGCTCACGCCCCAGTCCAGCCACCGTTGCATCACTTCCACTTGGCCTTTTGCAGCAGCCAACACAAATGCCTCGGCTGCACGCTGGTTGCGCAGCAGAGACCCTTCTGCCGCTTCACTCAGTTCATCCAGCAGGACAAACTCAATGCATGATCGGTTCGCATGCAATGCATCTTCCAGCACCTCCATGTCCTCTGGCGAAAGTCCCTCGCCGGTCTCAGCCACGAAGGAGATCAAACTCTTCGTGCAGGAGACACCACGAGCCAACACCGTGACTGCGTCTGGTTCAAGCGGTTCGATGGCGACAAATTCCAAAACCTCCAACGATTGGCACCGTTCGAGTGCCTCAGCCACGGCTTCCATGGCTGCATCGGTGAGCATACCCGGACCGACCATCCTCAGCGATCGGAAGGATGAACTTTCTTGGACTCCTGCGCAGATGTGCCTCACCAGCGCGTCGTTGTTCTCTTCCAGCTCCAAAACAAGCTTCTCAAGTGTGCTGCTCTTGGCAATGGCTACACCAATGCTCTCTGCTGCTTCCTTGGTCAAATCTGTCCAGATTTTGACGTCGCGCATGGACGTGCTTTCCCCTATTGCTGCGGAAAGATCAACAATGTCCTTCGACCCCAGCGAGTACCACTCGTCGCCCACAGCCAGCTCGGAGATTATGTTTGACCCCTTGATGACCTTTGCCAGCAATTGTGCGGTGCCCTTTTCCAATGGCAGGCCCATCAGATTGATCTTTGTGATGTGCGGGGCGTGGGACTCGGCTTGGAAATACCGCTGGAGAATTTCCAGTTCAAGTTCATCATATTGTTCCGGAAAGGAGAGCTGATTCGCGTGAATGAGAGTTTCTAGTTGTGTAAGTGGCCGTGTTACGTGGTGAATGGACACAAAGGATGTCCACAAGCTTCAAGTGGGCCCTCACAGCTTCGCTTTCGTCAACAACCCTCTCTCAAAACGGCAAACTAAGACAAAAAGGGAAAGGGGTACCAACCTCGGTGGTCTCATCCACTCGCATGAAAGGGATCAAGGTATCTGCACTTGCCCCTCTCTCCAACAACATCTTGATTGCAGCGTCAGACATGGTTGCTTTTCGGTGGGTTGGGACGCGCTCTCTTTCACTGAACCTCGAGGACGACAGCATCAGGGCTGCAGGAGCCGCTACACTGCTCAGGCGATGAATGGCAATCATCCGTGCTGGAAAATTAACGGCTTTCGCAATGAAGCGTTGCAATCTGTTGGAGAGGAACAAGGAGCAGCACGTGGAGTTTGTGGAGTTTGGGGACGTGGAGAAGAGGGTGCGAAGCCATGGATGGAAACGGTGGCGTTGGTGATGAATGGGGAGGAGAGGGAGGCGATGTTTGCGTGTGGAGGGATGGAGGAGTATGTGGAGGAGGGAGGGTGGGAAGGGTGGGTGACACTGCCGGATGAGGTGATGGAGAGGGTGGTTGGGTGGGTGGGGAGGGGAGGGTGAGTGGGAGGGATGTGTGAATGAAAGGGTGGTTCATTCGAGGCGTTGGCGTTTGGAGGAGGAGGAGGAGGAGGAGGAGGAGGAGGAGGAGGAGGAGGAGGAGGAGGAGGAAGGGTCTTTGCGCTTGGGGAGGGTGAAGGGGGGGATGGGGTAGGCGTTGACGAGTGCGGTGGTGGTGGGGCGGGTGGTGATGTGAGGTGTGATGCGGTCGATGAGGGTGTGGAGGAGGGTGTGCAGTGTGGCGTCGCTGGGTTTGGGGTTGTCGAGCCAGGCGATCTTGAGGGAGAGGGAGGTGACGCCGCGGCTGAGGGTTTTGCTGATGGCAGGTTGAACCTTCTGATAGGTGAGGTTTGGCCTGAGGAGACGGGCAAAGAAGGCCAGATCGACAGGCGGCACGCCAACATTGCCCAGCGCCAGGATGATGTGTCGCAGCAGGGACACCGTGCTGCCGTTGCGGATCAGCTCACGCAATGCATGGTACTCGTGTGCGTACTGATGGCGAGGGTACTTGGCTGCGCGTGCCTTCGTGTGTGCCAGCAGCGTCTGGAACTCCCGCGCCGTGCAGCTGCCACGCTCGTCGCTGGGCGAGGCACTGCACCAGCCACTGCGTACAGACTCAGGATGCCACTTGTCCACCTTGGTGGTGGTGAGGTGGTGGTCGTAGTCGCATTGTGTCCAGTGTGGGTCGCTGTTGTTGTCAGCAGGGCGTCGTGCTTTCTGCAGCCACAGCTGGGTCTGCTTGTGCTCCTTCCAGGTGGTGGGATGGGGCCTGTCGCCAAGAGAATCCATCTCAGTCATGAGGAGGTGGAGGAGGGCGTAGTTGGGGTCGCCGTGGTCGTGTGGCTCCTCCAGCCAGCACACCTTCAACCCAGCCTTTGTGACACCCATGGCCAGACCAGCGTGGGGGATGGCAGCACTGCACGCCATTTGATCCATGTCATGGCCGAGAAGGGTGAGGAAGAAGGCCATGTCGCCCTGGGAGAGGGGACTGTTGCCCAGAGCGAGCTGAATCTGTCGGATCAGCGTTAACAGGGTGCCATGGCAGACTACAACACGCGCCTGCAGGGTCATGAGGTCGGGGATGTCGTCGATGGGATGCTCGTTGGCCACAGTGTGAATGTGGTTCAGCAGTGACGTGTGCTCCTTCTTGTTGCTGTGCATGCGCTCGCTCTTACGCCAGCACGTCCAGCCAATGCGCACAACGCCATCTGGCAGTCCATCCTCCACGGCCATCATCTCCTCCTGTGTGGGCTCGGGAAGAACAAGCTCGGGGATGTCGAGGGCATTGACTGCGTCAACGGTGGTGGGACGGGTGGTGATTTGGGGTTTGATGCGGTCGATGAGGGTGTGGAGGAGGGTGTGCAGTGTGGCGTCGCTGGGTTTGGGGTTGTCGAGCCAGGCGATCTTGAGGGAGAGGGAGGTGACGCCGCGGGTGAGGGTGAGGCTGATGGCACTTTGCACCTGCTGGTACGTGAGGCGTGGCCTGAGGAGGCGGACAAAGAAGGCCAGGTCGACAGGTGGCACGCCAACGTTGCCCAGCGCCAGGATGATGTGTCGCACAAGGGACATCTTGCTGCCGTTGATGATCAGCTCACGCAGTGCCTGGTTCTCGTGTGCGTGCTGATGGCGGGGGTGCTTGGCTGCGCGTGCCTTCATGTGTGCCAGCAGCGTCTGGAACTCCCGCGCCGTGCAGCTGCCACGCTCGTCGCCGTGATTGGCTCTGCTCCAGCCACTGCGCGCAGACTCGGGATACCACTTGTCCACCTCGGTGGTGGTGAGTTGGTGGTCGTAGTCGGATTGAGTCCAGTGTGGGTCGCTGTCATTGTCAGCAGGGCGTCGTGCTTTCTGCAGCCACAGCTGGGTCTGCTTGTCCTCCTTCCAGGTGGTGGGATGGGGTCTGTTGCCGAGAGTGTCCATCTCTGTCATGAGCAAGTGGAGGAGGGCGTAGTTGGGCTCGCCGTGGTCATGTGGCTCCTCCATCCAGCACACCTTCAACCCAGCCTTGGTCACACCCATGGCCAGACCAGCGTGGATAATGGCATGGCTGCATGCATGTCGATCCATATCACAGCCGAAGAGGGTGAGGCAGAAGGCCATGTCGCCCTGGGAGAGGGGAATGTTGCCCAGAGCGAGCTGAATCTGTCGGACGAGCGTGGTCAGGGTGCCATGGCAGACCACGACACGCGCCTGCAGGGTCATGAGGTCGGGGATGTCGTTGATGGGATGCTCGTTGGCCAGAGTGTGCATGTGTCTCAGCAGTGCCGTGTGCTCCTTCTTGTTGCTGTGGCTGCGCACGCTCTTGCGCCAGTTTGTCCAGCCACTGCGCACAACGCCATCTGGCAGTCCATCCTCCACGGCCATCTCCTCCTCTGTGGGCTCAGGCAGGAAAAGCTCGGGGATGTCAAGGTTGCTGACGGCGTCGGTGGTGGTGGGCCGGGTGTTGATGTGGGGTGTGATGCGGTCGATGAGGGTGTGGAGGAGGGTGTGCAGTGTGGCGTCGCTGGGTTTGGGGTTGTCGAGCCAGGCGATCTTGAGGGAGAGGGAGGTGACGCCGCGGATGAGGGTGTCGCTGATGGCATTTTTCACCTGCTGGTAGGTGAGGCGTGGTCTGAGGAGGCGGACAAAGAAGGCCAGGTCGACAGGGGGCACGCCAACGTTGCCCAGCGCCAGGATGATGTGTCGCAGCAGGGAGTTCAGGCTGCCGTTGTTGATCAGCTCACGCAGTGCATGGTTCTCGTGTGCATGCTGATGGCGAGGGTGCTTGGCTGCGCGTGCCTTCATGTGTGCCAGCAGCGTCTGGAACTCCCGCGCCGTGCAGCTGCCACGCTCGTCGCTGAGACCATTGATCCAACCACTGCGCACAGAATCAGGATGCCACTTGTCCACCTTGGTAGTGGTGAGGTGGTGGTCGTAGTCGCATTGTGTCCAGTGTGGGTCGCTGTCGTTGTCAGCAGGGCGTCGTGCTTCCTGCAGCGACAACTGGGTCTGCTTGTGCTCCTTCCAGGTGGTGGGATGGGGACTGTCGCCAAGAGTGTCCATCTCTGTCATGAGCAGGTGGAGGAGGGCGTAGTTGGGGTCGCCGTGGTCGTGTGGCTCCTCCAGCCAGCACACCTTCAACCAGGACTTTGTCACACCCATGGCCAGACCAGCGTGGGCAATGGAAATTCCGCACACCTGTTGATCCATGTCAAGGCCGAGAAGGGTGAGGCAGAGGGCCATGTCGCCCTGGGAGAGGGGAATGTTGCCCAGTGCAAGCTGAATCTGTCGGACCAGCGTGTTCAGGGTGCCATGGCAGACCACAACACGCGCCTGCAGGGTCATGAGGTCGGTGATGTCGTCGATGGGATGCTCGGTGGCCAGGGTGTGCATGTGCTTCAGCAGTGCCGTGTGCTCCTTCCTGTTGCTCTGGCTGCGCTCGTCACTGTGTCCCCCTGTCCACCCTTTGCGCACAACACCATCTGGCAACTTGTTCGTCTTGTCCACGCCTGCTTTCTTCCCTGCGCCGTTGTCTCCGTTCATGGCCCCCCTTGCCCGTGTGCTCGATGTTCCTGTCTCGGTGACACTGCCAGCCGTGAACCCGAGCCTGCTCTGTCCGCCGCCTTTGATCGTTTGTGGACCAGCATGACGGGTGATGTGGCCTCTGGGCCGTTGTGCGCTGCCTCTATTTGTGCGACCCGGCTGCCATTCCTCCTGCTCTATGTCGTCTGCGTCATCGTCGCTGTCGTCTTGCGGCATGTTCTCCTCATCCATGGCATCACCAGTGTCTGCGAAGCTGAGTGTGCCCTGAGTTTCCATCTCGTCATCCACGTGCTGCTGGGTTGCATCGTCTGCGTCGCCGTCTTCGTCGTACGCCTCCATCCCTGAGCTGGTCATCCACTCTGAGCTATTGGAGATTGACCGTGGTTCACGGTGGCCGAAGTTCAGGAACATCAGGTCTTCCACGTCGCCGGTGTCATGTGTGTGTGTGTCCTCGTCTGCGTCGTCGTCGTCGCTGTCTCCGGTCTGCCGTGTGGCCTGGTGGGAGGAGGAGGACGATGTGGTGGTGGATGTGGTCCGTGAGATCCCGACAAAGGCAGGGCTGATGCGTTTGGGGACGCGGTTGTGGTTAGTGGTGGGTTGAGCAGGCGGAGGGTGGGACGGAGGCTGAGCGAAGTGCATCTGGGCGGTTTGTCGCGGCTGAGGAGGCGGCGGAGGAGGGTAGGCGTAGTATGGGTGGCCCTGATGAGCATATGCGGAGTGCTGCTGCGGGTAGGTGTTGACAGGCACCCAGATGATGGGTGGTTGTGGGTGCTGGTACGGGTTTTGTACGCCAGAGGCGGGCAGCATGTTCGGAAACGCTTGGGCAGCCATGGGAGGGACCATGTACCCGTAGCTGTGGAGAGGACGGGCAGGGGCAAGGTGAAGTAGGAACGGTGAGCGGAAGGCGGAACGGACGCCGTCAGAGCAGAAGCGGGGGTGAAGGGAGGCTGGAACGAGCAGAGAGGGGAAAACGGAGAAGATTGGCAGACGGGGAAACTGGCAACGGGGAGGGCAGTGACAGGGGAGAGGGGATCGGAGAAGAGCGGAAAAGGCAGCGGCGGTGGTGATGGGGAAGTGAAGATGCCGGGGAGGAGTGCAGGGAAGCGACAGAGGCATGGAGGGGGCAAGGAAGCGGGAGAAGCGGGCAGTCAGAAAACGGAGTGGAAGGCAGAACGCACGCTGGGTAGGTGTTGGATGTGTGTTGTTGCTTCGGAGTGCTTGAGTAGTCTTTGTCCATGGTGGTGGTGGTGGTAGTGGAGTGTATGTGGATTGTGTTGGCCTGGTGGAGGGTGTTGTGGGTGTTGGTGACACTTTTGGTTGAAGGCGGATGCGCAAGTGCTGACTGCACGGCCTTGCAGGACGACGACCACTCACCAGCGTCATTTCCACTCACACCCATTCCCCACTGCCCCATGTCACCACCCAACTCAGCCACCCCGCCAGCAGACACAAGCACAACTCACCATACATAGACCGGACTCATCACATAATCCATGATATCATACCACATTTAGGGCTTCGGATGCGGGATTACGGTTAGGATTAGGGTTAGGGTTAGGGTTAGGGTTAGGGTTAGGGTTAGGGTTAGGGTTAGGGTTAGGTTAGGGTTAGGGTTAGGGTTAGGGTTAGGGTTAGGGTTAGGGTTAGGGTTAGGGTTAGGGTTAGGGTTAGGGTTAGGGTTAGGGTTAGGGTTAGGGTTAGGGTTAGGGTTTAGGGTTAGGGTTA